>CM035415.1:11919383-11921883 GCA_020310875.1 Ceratopteris richardii | reverse complement strand
CAGTTACAGTTACAGTTACAGTTACAGTTACAGTTACAGTTACAGTTACAGTTACAGTTACAGTTACAGTTACAGTTACAGTTACAGTTACAGTTACAGTTACAGTTACAGTTACAGTTACAGTTACAGTTACAGTTACAGTTACAGTTACAGTTACAGTTACAGTTACAGTTACAGTTACAGTTACAGTTACAGTTACAGTTACAGTTACAGTTACAGTTACAGTTACAGTTACAGTTACAGTTACAGTTACAGTTACAGTTACAGTTACAGTTACAGTTACAGTTACAGTTACAGTTACAGTTACAGTTACAGTTACAGTTACAGTTACAGTTACAGTTACAGTTACAGTTACAGTTACAGTTACAGTTACAGTTACAGTTACAGTTACAGTTACAGTTACAGTTACAGTTACAGTTACAGTTACAGTTACAGTTACAGTTACAGTTACAGTTACAGTTACAGTTACAGTTACAGTTACAGTTACAGTTACAGTTACAGTTACAGTTACAGTTACAGTTACAGTTACAGTTACAGTTACAGTTACAGTTACAGTTACAGTTACAGTTACAGTTACAGTTACAGTTACAGTTACAGTTACAGTTACAGTTACAGTTACAGTTACAGTTACAGTTACAGTTACAGTTACAGTTACAGTTACAGTTACAGTTACAGTTACAGTTACAGTTACAGTTACAGTTACAGTTACAGTTACAGTTACAGTTACAGTTACAGTTACAGTTACAGTTACAGTTACAGTTACAGTTACAGTTACAGTTACAGTTACAGTTACAGTTACAGTTACAGTTACAGTTACAGTTACAGTTACAGTTACAGTTACAGTTACAGTTACAGTTACAGTTACAGTTACAGTTACAGTTACAGTTACAGTTACAGTTACAGTTACAGTTACAGTTACAGTTACAGTTACAGTTACAGTTACAGTTACAGTTACAGTTACAGTTACAGTTACAGTTACAGTTACAGTTACCGTTACAAGTTACAGTTAACAGTTACAGTTACAGTTACAGTTACAGTTTACAGTTACAAGTTACAGTTACAGTTACAGTTCACAGTTACAAGTTACAGTTACAGTTTACAGTTACAGTTACAGTTACAGTTACAGTTACAGTTACAGTTACAGTTACAGTTACAGTTACAGTTACAGTTACAGTTACAGTTACAGTTACAGTTACAGTACAGTTACAGTTACAGTTACAGTTACAGTTACAGTTACAGTTACAGTTACAGTTACAGTTACAGTTACAGTTACAGTTACAGTTACAGTTACAGTTACAGTTACAGTTACAGTTACAGTTACAGTTACAGTTACAGTTCAGTTACAGTTACAGTTACAGTTACCGTACAGTTACAGTTACAGTTACAGTTACAGTTACAGTTACAGTTACAGTTACAGTTACAGTACAGTTACAGTTACAGTTACAGTTACAGTTACAGTTACAGTTACAGTTACAGGTTACAGTTACAGTTACAGTTACAGTTACAGTTACAGTTACAGTTACAGTTACAGTTACAGTTACAGTTACAGTTACAGTTACAGTTACAGTTACAGTTACAGTTACAGTTACAGTTACAGTTACAGTTACAGTTACAGTTACAGTTACAGTTACAGTTACAGTTACAGTTACAGTTACAGTTACAGTTACAGTTACAGTTACAGTTACAGTTACAGTTACAGTTACAGTTACAGTTACAGTTACAGTTACAGTTACAGTTACAGTTACAGTTACAGTTACAGTTACAGTTACAGTTACAGTTACAGTTACAGTTACAGTTACAGTTACAGTTACAGTTACAGTTACAGTTACAGTTACAGTTACAGTTACAGTTACAGTTACAGTTACAGTTACAGTTACAGTTACAGTTACAGTTACAGTTACAGTTACAGTTACAGTTACAGTTACAGTTACAGTTACAGTTACAGTTACAGTTACAGTTACAGTTACAGTTACAGTTACAGTTACAGTTACAGTTACAGTTACAGTTACAGTTACAGTTACAGTTACAGTTACAGTTACAGTTACAGTTACAGTTACAGTTACAGTTACAGTTACAGTTACAGTTACAGTTACAGTTACAGTTACAGTTACAGTTACAGTTACAGTTACAGTTACAGTTACAGTTACAGTTACAGTTACAGTTACAGTTACAGTTACAGTTACAGTTACAGTTACAGTTACAGTTACAGTTACAGTTACAGTTACAGTTACAGTTACAGTTACAGTTACAGTTACAGTTACAGTTACAGTTACAGTTACAGTTACAGTTACAGTTACAGTTACAGTTACAGTTACAGTTACAGTTACAGTTACAGTTACAGTTACAGTTACAGTTACAGTTACAGTTACAGTTACAGTTACAGTTACAGTTACAGTTACAGTTACAGTTACAGTTACAGTTACAGTTACAGTTACAGTTACAGTTACAGTTACAGTTACAGTTACAGTTACAGTTACAGTTACAGTTACAGTTACAGTTA
>CM035415.1:11559383-11906883 GCA_020310875.1 Ceratopteris richardii | reverse complement strand
TTCACAGTGATTCTTGCCGTCTCCACGAAAACCAGGAGGACAGTCACAGCCTTTCAGATGAGTACCCTGATATCCACGATACAAATGAGCTCAAAGGGAGGGAGGGGAGGAGGGAGGGAAAGAGAAAGACATTCCCAATCCTCACCTGACAAGCAGAAAATGTCTCACCATTCCTGGTCTCTGACCAACAACCTCCATTGCTAATTTTGCATCGACCAGGGCCAATAGCTGCAATACAAATGCAAATAAAGTGGCCTCAAAAAAAGTAGGAGGAAGCAGCCATTCAATAGTTTATTTTCAGCTATGCGTATAGACTTTGCTTTTTGATATTCCTGACTTCCAATCTCCATAACTATAATAACCATCAATCGAACAACAAGTCTGTAGGAAGATTGTGATTCACGGCAAAATGAAACTTGACTTACGTTCACAGTATGTGTACCCATCACCTTGAAACTGAACACCCTGAACAATAGGACACTGACAGATACGTCCACGGAAAGTATCCTGCAAAAATTCAGGAAGTGATTATTTGTGTCAGATCCTTAAATTATATAGTCAACCATATCCAGCTACATTATAAAGCGTTTTGATACATGCTCTTGTAGATAGATTGAGTACATTTATCAGATCAACACAATACTGTCACAATAAGCCTCATATCATGAGTAAAAACAGAGAGCGACCATATTGAGGTGTAAAAACTGTAAGAATGAAGAAACTTAATATTTTGTGGGACCATACTAGAATATAACAAAGATCATTCTTCAGGCATCTTCAGGCATGTGGAGTGGCACCTTGCAGACCATGGAAGCTCTAGCAACAAATCTTCTCCAACTAAAAGGCTCCTATCTTGCAAGTGAGCATGTTTCTAGCCCCTCCTCTATGACAGACATGGGACACAAATTGTTCATGATGTGAGTTGCTATAAAATCTGTATCAATACAATAATGTATTCATGCATTGATTCGTTACCATCCCTCTCCCTCTCTGTGTACCGAGTAGTTTACCATTGCTGCATTCAGAACCAGTAACAACAAATTTTTTCATGAACAGTGGCAAGAATAGTTTTTGATGACCAATTTATGCTGATATAGTGGAGCTATTGTACTATCTTCTGTACATTACCATTCATTCATGACTTTTGCTATTAACACAAAATCAAAGCCACTGGATGCTTTACTTGAACTATGATGCATGTAAACAATAACTAGTAAAATATCGTACTCCATTGAGGAGGCACAATTTGGTGCACGATATTGTTGAAACTTGAGACCCGAAGAATAGCACAGAAGTTCAAAATCCCCTTTCTCTACGGAACATTTTAGGAAATACGAATAAGGTGTGTCAACTAGTAGCTACCCATGGACATATGGCCCATATGTATGCAGATAAGGTTCCTTGGACAAAAGTGAAAAAGAATTAAGGACAAATGTGCAACAATATATGCATTTAGTAAAACTATTGGCATGTTTATTACCTTACAAGCAGTTACATTTGCCTCGGTACTCTTCCAACAACCTCCATTGTTGTTTAGACATTCATTAGTCTCCATGTCTACAACCATAAAGAAAGGCCAGTATAAGAATGACTTAATCACGCACAGTTACTGCATGTACCCATTATAAGCATACCATCACTTAGGCATACAGGAGGCTCAGTACTCTCTTTAAATCCAGCACAAATAGCCTTCAAAACTGCTGCTTTATCTAGCTTCCCTGGTATGGGATCACCAGCTGTTAACAAAAAATTGGCTGCATGTTCAAAAGCTCTTATAAAAATCAAAGTTACTAACCTCGATACTGTCTATTGTTGATGATCAATGTAGGCAAAATTGTGACATCCCCTCTTGCTCCTTGTCCAACCTGAAACCCCTTTTTACAATTAGCTATAGCTAAGCAAAATCTCCAACATACTTAAACTTTTCCAGAAGAAAGGAAAAGAGACTGCATAGCTATGAAAATTTTTTTACAACCTGAGCATCCTGCTCAGATTTCAACAAGGGATTGACAGCATCAGCATCTGGGTTCCCCATACATTCACGGACTTCTTTTACAGAAATACCTGCTTAAATATACAAAGATGCATCAGAAAGCAAACATACTTATCACTGTAGCATTGACCAGCTCGAGAGAATGTTCTTGCCTAGAGAGCTGATAACTTTCTCGGCACAATCCTGGTTATACTTCTTCTCACTCATAGGACACCTAATGTGAAAATCAGTCACGTAATCCCACCACACCCATGGCTTCTTAGTAGTGTTGGAAACCTTAAACACACATAGCTGCCTCAAGTTTTCTGTGACTACATCTTTCCCATCATAGCCCTTTGAGAAATCTTGTTCAGGATCAGGAGCACAATAACGCCCATGATTTATACACTGCGATTTACACTGCTTGCTCTGAATAAATGCATCAGGACAATACCACGTTATGTAATGAGGTGTGAAAGAAGTGTAGCCACCCTGCTCAAGCAATTGTGCAGCGCCCTTGAAGTTCTTCACAAAATCCACTTGTGCAGTACATTTAGCTCCACACTCATCATTGCTACTGGTCCAAAACTCATACTCCACCTTCTCATCCGGATGAGGTAATGACTCTGACCAATCAAGCTTCACTGTCACTATGTTTTTCTTTGCTAATTGTTCCTTGAGCTTATCCCCAAAGACTTTCTCAATCAAAGCAGATGGGATAGTAATATTTTGCAGATACTCTGCGGCTTTTTCGTCTTCTTGAGGCGAATCCATGGTGATGAGTGGCTCAACCCGATCATCTGCCACCAGCACGCATGCAGCACCAGCCTTTTGAGCGTTCCAAACTTTCAATGCAAAATAACATCCTGCAGAAACGAGTAAAATTACATGAAATCGAGACTCTGAAGGCGTTTTCGCACCCGCTTCACCTGAACAACGAACATCGTCCAAAGGACCCGTAATCTCCAAAATCTGGTTACAGTGTGCTCATACCTCCTCGGTCGAGTAACGCCACGCTTGGGTTTGATTTAGCAGATGTACGCTTAAAAGACGACTCAAAAGGCTTGCATCCATCCTCACCCTTCTGAGGAAGTTTGACATCCAGGATCATGGAACCCCCATAATCAGGAGCTCCGAAGTTTCCAATAGCACTATCATGTCTTCCTGCAATTGATTCCGGAGAGAGAACAGATATACTGTTTTTCTCCACTACAAACCTGCAGAAAGCAACGGGGAGCATCAAGATGGAGAGCAAGAGCAGGAACAAGAGGTTATGTTTGCTCGCAAACAGTCCCATGGAGACGACTCTAAAGCTTTAGGCCGAAAACTGCTCTTGAGGTCAGGTCGAAGTGGAAGCCAAAATTCCAAACTTTCTCTAAATCACGTCAATTCTAGATAAACGAAGGAAGCACAGCAGAGTAAAGCTTCACTGCACCGCTGTTCAAAGGGGTTTAGCTGCGTGCTCTGAAGGAGCACGAGAAGTCACGAACTGAATAAGAGGCTCAACGTGATTTCACCGTAAGCAGTAGGTTTTAGAAGACGCCTGTCGAGAGAAGAATCTGCCCGACAGCGCGAACTCATAGAGAAGATGATGCAGATAATCACTCACGAGACGCTCCCCCAAAAAAAAAAATGGAGCCCCGGGGCTTATGCTAGCGATCCGTACTAGTACGACAACAATTTCGGTGCTGAGCAGCAGATAAAAGAAATGAGACGAATGCCGACAGAACTACGACGACCCTTGGGGCCCGAGGGACTGACAACAAATGCAAGCCACACCAGAATTGTATGCCCTCATGTAGCAAAAGGCTATGGAAAAGATTTGAATTTAGTTAAATATATGGGACAACAAAACACGAATAGAAAGACCCACAAGATTTGAGCTCGTCTTGTCATTTGCTATATGACGGATGGGTACTATTATGAAGTAGGGTGTTTCTTTGGAAGAGAGAAGACTTGGGGTTGCTATACATGTATAAACCACTTTACAAGCTTTAACTCACCAAGTTGGTGTAATGCCTCTACTACACTCCTTTATTTCAAAAAAAATAATAATGGATTTCACCAAGTCTAGTTGTAACATGAAAGATCTCGTCTCTTGAGGCGGGGGGCGAGGGTTCAATCCCTGGCAGCAACATGTAAGGGACATGTAATCTGGAATGATGTTGCATTGTGGCTGAGTGCCGCCGTTTGTCTATCTTTGCGGTAGTGTTGACCGCTATTTAACCGAGTCTTGTAAACCCCTGTTCTTGTGGGATAAGGGGGGTCCCATGGGTACTATGCCCTTCCTTGTACAGTTGCAATTTCAAAGTTAAAGTCCAGGGGAGTAGGCCTCGGCCGAACCTCCATTTAATAAAAAAAAACATGAAAGATCTCCATAGAAATGATGCTGGTTGGTTCTACTTTGATCTTCACTATATAGCTAGAAAATTTGAAGTAGAGCATTACCCACATGCATAGAATGTGAGAGGGCATGGTACCATCTCCTTGAAAGCTTCTTGGTATTATTCAAAATAGAATGTTGACCAAGAGTGTCACATGTATCACATTGTGACGAGAATCGGAAGGCATCATCTTCAAGAATAAAGCGATAGACAATAAAATATGAGAAAAGTGGATATATATAAATAAGATGTGATGAAGGAGAGCCTCTTCCTTGCAAAGTTCCTTATAACATCAAACAAAGATTTTTTATATAAATGTGTCAAACATACGGATTTCTCGATATGTGTGAACTTTCTTGGAAGTACGAACGATTATATCCATATGCCAAGTAAGGTAGGAATGGTTATATATACATATAAGGATATGACATGGACATGCATCGAAGCACTCATATGACAAGGGAAAACGTGAGAGTGTGAACCATTGGAACTCATATATATGAAGGACAACATGTTATGAATAAAGTTTTTTTTTTTTCTTCCATCTTAAAAACATTTTTGTCCTCAAAATTGTATGGAAGTATAATATGTGGAGTATTTCCCATGCACCATGATCAATCTCGTCAATTCTAGTCCTCATCACTCTTATTCGCCTCTTTAATAAGAAGGGGACTCTATCTCGGACCTGATCTAAAAAGAGGGAAACCCATATGTGGTCTGATCCTTGTCCTAATCATATTAAGTACCATCCAAGTTTGCACTTGATATGTTGAACTTAGTGCAAAGTATGGGTGAAAATGATGAGGGTGGATCTAAGGTCTCCCTTAAACAAATTTCTCTTCTTGTTCATTACTAAACACCACGTGTGCATGGACTAGCAAAATGGGTGAACTCTCTTCAAATTCAATTTGGTTTGGAGGAAATAAGTTAAGGCTGAGCAAAAACATCTTTTTACTATGTTCCACTTTTGACCAACATTCGTTAACCCTTTCCCCGACTAGAGGACTAATGTTTCTAACTAGGCTTTAGAGTCCTAGGTAGAACGTAGGAAAGAAGCATTCCATTTACTTTTTGGGCAACCAAATTTCAACTCGATCAAAACGAACCCTAAATGAAATTTTAAACTTTTTCCAACTTAAGAAACTTTCTCAAAGATTTAACTTTTTTTGTCCAATTTAGGAACACTTCTTATTGTTTTTGTTGACGGCATGAGTTCAACCATTTCATTTCCATTTGCAATGTACAAGTGCATCTCCATTTTTTATATAAGAGACACTCCATTTCATATTATTTTAATTGTGTCTCATTAAATTTGGGTACCTTGCCTACCATATATTCATTTTCCTTCAAGGAGAAATATCCCATATGTGATGTACTTTGGGAAGCCTCCTCCAACTCTATATAAGGAGGGCCTCTCCCCCACTTTGCACTTGGTTAGAAGCTTGGAGAGCCTACTTCATTCTCTTGGAAAGCTCATTTTTTATCCATGTGAGTTTATATGTTTCTTGGTCTATGAGTCTCTCACACTTTTTCATTGTTTGAGTACACTCTTTCTCCATTTTGCTTCCACACGTGTACTCTCTACAAAATATCAAAGCACTAAGTGAAGGTCTTGGCGGTTCTCTTGGCAATGATATTTGGAGATTTTGACAGTGGTGGTGCTTGAGCTTCGTGGTGTCTCTCTCCACTTATTGGGAGGGCCTCTTTAGCCAACATTTTTATGCTCTTGGGGTCATAATTTTCCCATTTTCCCTCCCTCCCATCTTTCTCTTTCATCTGTTTTTCCACTCTCTTTCCCGCCCTCCCACCCTTGTTCTTGGTAGTTTTTGAATGTACTCCATAGTTCGTAGCAAGCATCTTTGATAGTTTACTTCATTTTTGAGCTCATGCTGCGGATTTGATGACATAAGCATAAATGGACTATGCCTAGTGGAAGAGTGCTTGGCACTATTATATGCAAACTCTACTATAAGTAAGTGCTCTTGCCAATTAGTTTGCCTATCATTCACATATGCTCGAAGCACATCCTCTAGGATTTGGTTAACCCTATCTGTTTGCCCATCCGACTGTGGATGCTCGGCCGTACTCATGCTAAGTTTCGTGTCCAACCTTTTGAAGACTGCTCTCCAAAAGTGGCCAATAAACTTCCTATCCCGATCAGAGACTATGTCTAAAGGAAGGCCATATAACCGATATAGGTACTCTACAAAAAGCCTAGCCAATTGTGGTGTCTTCACTGTAGTACGTGTCGAAATAAACCTAGCCATTTTGGTTAACCTATCCACAATTACCCAGACCAAGTCGTGCCCTCTCTGTGTCTTGGGTAATCCGACTTTGTCTATGTAGCCTCTTTGTAGCAAGAAGCTTCACCAACATATGTTACCATAACAGAATCCAAGCCTGAAACATATCTATTAGGTATATGTGAGACATGTGTAGAGTGTCTCAATGTTTGCTGAACATGAACATTTGTAGATTGATCTCATCGGACATTCTCTTGAATGTCCATATGTGTAGCATTCTTATGCATGCTTAGGGGAGGATTAGTATCCTCAAACACCACTCTTCTCACATCAACCTCCTTAATGGGTTGTTTATGCATCTTAGACTCGTTGAAAATGACATCACTACTTTTGATCATTGCTCGTGTTTCGGGATCCGATAAGCGATATCCAAATTGTCCTTCTCGACCATATCCAAGAAAAATGCATTTCTTTGACTTATGGTCCAGCTTTTTTCTAAGATTCTTGGGTATATGAACATATGCTTCAAACCCAAAATCTCGAAGATGGTCATAATATGGTGGCTTCACTATCCATAACTCTTGTTCCACTTCCATACCTTTGGCAGAACTAGGTGAAAGGTTAATCACATGAATTGCAGTCAATATTGCTTCTGCCCAAAAGCCTTATGAAAGGTTTGCATGATACAACATAGAAACTTCTCTATTGTGAATAGTTCTATTCATCCTTTTAGCTACACCATTCTATACTGGGGTATAAGGAGCTGTAAACTCTCTACAAGTTTCTCTAGACTGATAGCAAAGACTCAATTCATGTGAGGTATACTCACCCCCATTATCTGAACGTAAAGCATTAAGCTTCATTCCTTTTTTTAGTCTCAACTAAAGCAAGCCATTATCTCAAAATAGGGAATACCTTATCCTTAGATTTGATAGGATATACCCAGAGACTTCTAGTAGCATCATCTATGAAAGTGGCAAAGTAAAGAGAAACACCTAATGACATTATGGGCATAGGACCACACACATCTGTATGAATGAGATCTAAAGGCTGAATTGAAGAGTCAATGTGCATTTTATGCACATTCCTAGTTTTCTTTCCATATTGACAATGATCACAAAATGAAAAATCAGAGAAAGATAACACAAGTAAGTAGCCAGAACGAGAAAGATTTTCCATTCCACTACGAGATATATGGCCCTAATGGCCATGCCAAATACAAGCCATAGGCTATTCGGTAACAACTAACAAGTGTTTTTTCTATGACATAAATAAAGAATAAAGTGAGCCAACTTGCTTCCTTTTGCAATGACCATATTTCCCTTTGATATGCGAAAGGACTGAGCATAGAAAACTACCTTGTAACCAAGGTCATCAAGTTGAACAACTGACATCATGTGATAACTGAGGTACATGGCATACATTATGCATAGTAAATTTTGAACCATCAATGAAATGCACAACCACATCTCCAATCCCAACAACATCACATTGGTAAGAGTCACCAAGTGTTGGGCTATAGGACATGAACACACTTTCTCTTGAGCATAGGAACCCTCTTTTCTTCATCAAAATACCCTTTTATGTATACTTGAAGGTTTGCACATGAGAACACCCTCTTAGGCCCATTTTAATATTTCTCATAAAGTAAGGCTTTTGGAAGCTTGTGAATAACCATTTAGTTGGTAGAAGTCTAGAAAATTCCCCACTCACGTATATCTTTGATATGCTTGTTAGAGAATATCTTTTTTGGAGATATGTTAGTTATGCATGTGCTCCCTTTTTGACTAGTTAAAAGGAGCACATGGGAAATAGAGCCAATCCTATATATAGAGGATCATTTTTGTAAAGAGGGGGAGCTTTTGGTTTGACGTGCTCTCATGTGTATATCCTTTTAATGGAAGAACTCTCTTTTCTCTTAAGGCTTTGTGCATATATGTATTTAGTCTTAGAGTGTGAGAGAGTGAGGTGTGTGTGCATGCTTGTATTTCCTATGTGTGTAAGTAGAAGGTTGCATTTTCTTGTATTTTACATATGTGACTAGGATCCTTGACACCCTTCTCTCCATGTTTTCAAGCATGTGGCATAGTTGTAGGCTGATGGCCAATGGCTTGAACATGTTGGAGGTTGGGTTGGATGAAAGGAGAGTCATTCTTGAGCCGTCCTTCTTGCTTCCATGCAAGGTGGTGTGGGTCTAGGCTTCCCAAGGGCATACTACAACAACAAATTTGGCACCATTGCTAGGGAGAACGGCCTTTCATCACTTGGAGAGCTCAAGAGCATGTGGTAAGATATTGATTTGCATTTTTTTTTTGCTTATACACCTAGGTTATGTGTGATAGCATGACATTTTCACCCTTCCATTGGACCATTAGCTCCCCATTTCCATGTTTTTTATAGGGTAATTTTAGTTCATTCTAGATGTTGCACAAAAACAACCCTTAACCCCCTTGTCTCTCTCACTCCCTCACATATACACCTCCACTCACATCCACCTTTGGCATCACCATCCACGTCTGTCATCTCTCTTTGAGTGTTTGCCTTGAAAAGAGTGGTGGGTTGTACTCTTTCTGATCAATCCCTCTCTTCATTTTCACGAAAATCCAAAAAGAAATAAAATTTATAAATTTCCCCTTGCATATCTTTACTTGGATGCTTGTATTTCAATGAGCTCTATACTCTATATTTATGTTGCAAAATTCAAGTTTTGGGAGAGAGACCTTCCATTCCGTCCTCTTGCCACATCATACATTAACTCCAAATGAAAGTACATGTAGTATGTGGTAGGGGGAAGTTATTTTAGTGTCTCCTCTTTTGACTTAGAGCACAAGTTGGAAGGAATTCGAGACCTACGTCCTCCCTCCCATTCGCTACCATTCGGGAGGGGAGTGCCCAGGGCGTGTGTATGGGTTGTTTTGCACAGGGGGAAGAGCTTGTTCAAGCCCCCTCTATTCTTATCTAATACACGGGGGTGAGTTTTGAGCTCCCTCATTCGGGTCCAGGTCGTCTCCCCTTGACCACTCTTCTTGCCCCCTTCTTGGTCGGAAGGCTACTCTGCACGGAGGTATCAGGGCATCTGCTTCTTGTTCAATACTCAAAATTCTGGCCCATTGTGTTCACATATGCTTTTGCACTGGGATTGGTGGCGGGACTCTCTCACTCTGATTATCAACAAATTTAAGCCACAACATTCTGCTAGAAAGGCCTATTGAGAGCTTCCCCCTCTCCTACTCTCACCGTACTGACTATGCCCCTCTTACCTTGGCACCAAGTCGAGCTCTGAGGATCCTTTTCTTGTCGAAAACCCTCAATTCTTGTTGGTATGCCTAATTCTTTCGGAAATTTTGAGTTATTCTGCACAGTGGGGTGGGATTGAACCACCTCAACCCGGGATTAATCTTTCCATCGTGCTCCAAGTTTGGAAATCATATACATTTTGATGGTGTCTTCATCCTATGATTTGAACCGATGGCGTTTAGTTTCTTGGAACTAAGCTTATCACCTACACAGGAGTCAAAAAAACACCAAACTATTGTTGGCTTCCACTCTTGTGGCACTCAGACACGAGCAAGCTACAAGAAGTGCAGCACTAAACCATGCTCTTAGAAACGATCAAGGTGCAAGACAAGCTTAGCTATGTGGTCTTGTGGATAAATCAACTCGATGGTAGCAGGTGTTTCAATCTTTAGAACTTTGAAAATAGATATGCAAGGAGCATAAGTAGATGCTCAAAAGTCACATTTGACTCGACAAAAGTTAACTGCTGAAGTTCAATAGTTGATTGTGGATATACTATGGGATTGAGCTGATGCACAATCGATACCTACTCTAAAAGGAGAAAGTGAGCTCCAAGATGGAATACAAAGGGCAAGGACTACTTTTGAGAAGAATGTGTTGTTGAGCTTCATAACAAAGGAATTCCATGGAGAAAAACCTTGTTTCTATGGCAAGAGGAGTTGAAAAATTGCCATGGCCTATTTTGTCACTAGAGGCAAACAAATTTCTGTGAAGGCTTCTCACCAAATATTGCCATAAGAGAATGGTTGCAGCTCAAGCCTTTGTACATGCTTGGGTTGGTGATAATATCCTCTATTGAGATTGTTCCATCCAAGGATTTTATGGTGCAGGTGTGAGTGTGCCATAGTTTGAAGGATTCGAGAGATGGGAACAAGTTTGAAGCTTAGAGAAACTAAAGCTTGGGATTGGGGAATAAAAAGCTATGCTGTATGCCTTTTTGGCGAATGTCTCCTCCTTTTGGTGTTCCCTGTCTACTGAGCTCCACCATGAGTCAAACCTATCGAAACGCCTTCTCTGTGCAGAGCGTCCCTTTTTTTAAAAAATATGAAGGCTCCCTCTATTGTCGCCTACTCTGACCCAAGAAAACTCCACCTCCTTCATATTGGGGAGCCTGTCCTTTAAAAATGCCTTCAAAAACTTTGTCTAAAGAATCTAGGGAAAATGATGGATGTAGTTGGAGCTTTGGCATCAACTCTAATGGTTTTCCAACTCAACATCGGACCACGAAGAAGACAATGATCAAGAATGTGGCTTGGTGCTCTGCTTGGCATCTACTCGGTCAGCTACATGCATGAATTTGGAGGTGAGTAGCTGGTTTTCACATGAACTTCATGTTTGCAGATAAAAACCCCCAAAGGGATGTTGTGAAGACTTGCTAAAGCCTTTGGTCACATGGATGCTACCTTGAAGTATCAAATTAAGGCATGTATGGATTCATGTGCATTTGGCTCCTTCTTGGCTGGCTGCTCGTGGTTCTTTGTGAAGATAAGGCAAAAATCTGAGGTAGTCACTTGTCCATACCTGGAAGATAAGGCAAAAATCTGAGGTAGTCACTCATTGGATGCTTGATCAAAGGAGTATGAAAGGCGTGGTGCCTTCTGAACCTGAGATGTTGTGCAACTGCTGCTCTCAAAAGGGAATGACAGTTCATCAGTGAGAAAGTGCAAAGAATGTCTGCGTGCAAGGCCATCTCAATATACCCATCTGAGCATGCATCATGTGCCTCGCTTTTGCACATACCCGAAGATCGGGAGACAATGTGGTAATGCATCTTCTTGACTGAATCCATTGTTCAAAGACATAGGGTGAAAAATTTTTTAGTACAATTCCATTTGGCAAGAGAACTTTGTATTCCTTATGCATGGTGCCAAACTCAAGAAGCTCTTGATGACTCAAAATCCCAGTAGCTCTTGATAAGGCTTGGCTGTAGAGAGGAAATTATGCTTTGTCCCCAATCTAAAGGCTGCAAGCATGGGGGAGTATTAAGTGAAGTTGTGAATTTCACTAGGGAAATCTGTTTGGATGCAAGCAAAAGCGAGAGCCACTAAAAAAGAGGTTGGGAAAGGTAGAAACAGACAGAATAGAAAGGTCTTCATCAAAACCTATAGCAAATCTTCAAAAAGTTCTTTTGAGATGTATGTATCATGTGTTGGGAGATGTAGTGGAGACATGCTTGCTATATCTGATATGTCCGATCTTTACTCTTATGTCATTGTGGCTAGTCTTCTATGCAAGATATGGGCATTGTTGTCTTGTTGTGACCTCATGTGGGCATTAGGTCAAAGTTTAGTATCACTCAGCTAGAGTTGATGTCATTCAACTAATTGGTTGGAGGCGGCTCATGGATTGGTAATGCTGTTGTAACGCTCCAAGCTGATATTAGAAGAATTCCCTCCAACCTCGATGATTGGGCTGAATTGCTACTGGAAGCAAGGATAAGGCATGGAGGAGGAAAATTTTTAGAAAACATGTGAAGCCTTTGCTATGCTTGCAAAGGATTATGAGGTGGCAGATGGAGATGTCTACACATGAAAGCTACACCATGCTCATTGACTGGCATATGGATACCAGGGTTGTGTCCACTTCCCTAGCCATCTTGGGGAAATAGTATTACCTGTTTTTATCCTTGCATCTGAGTAGGGCTCCAAACTTGTGTGCACATTATGGATGCTTTCTACAGACTACAGGGTCTGAGTCAAAGGTACAAGATAGAACTTTTAGACATTGATGGTGCTATCACCTGCTAAAATAACAAGTAATTGAAAAAAGTTTTATGCGCTCAAACAACAAGTGAAATATGCTCAACAAACATATATGAAGGAGAGGAGGATCTTGGCATAGAACTCTTCACTGGTCCCCCATTTCCAGTAGCACTCATAAGAGTAGGGCAGAAAGGCATTTAGGAGATCTCCAATGCATGAGGCTGATCGATTCATTCAGTCATAACTCGAATGGTACAACAAACACATGCTTTTTATAGATGGGCTACCAGCATGGTTGAGGACTAGGGCAAGGCTCCATGAAAAGGTCATTTGTTGGAAAGTCCTTGTCAAGAATGCGATGCCATAAGTTGAAGCACAGGAAATTGATGAAGGATGATGTGGTCTGGGGCTCTTCATCAAAGATTCTTGCACAAGAAGGGCTAGATGTTAATGATGTTTCTTCAGATCCAAACGACGAGAGGGACCATTAGAATTAAACCCTGAAGACTTTGGGCGAGCAGGTACAGAATAGATAGGAAGCTTCCAAACTCCTCTTCAATAGGAGGGTTGTTATTGATGGGTCATATGGCATAAAGACCAGTGTACACTCCTCAAAGGATTGTGATGTGAGAAAGTGGCATATCAAAGTTTATTCTTGATGGTATGGCTATATGCATTTAGATGGACATAATTGGTGGGAAATTCTGGGTAGTACATCCATGAATATAGATGAAGCACTGGGAGCTATAGTGATTGTCCACTTCAATAGGCCTAACAAGTCTACCTTGGCAAGTGGGAGTCAATTTCCAAAGACTCTTGATGTAGTGAGCTCTAGAAAACACTAGCAATTGAACAAACCTTATACTTGATTTGAATGTAGAAGACTCAAATGCATCTGGAAGTGAGAAAGAGCCCTATCATATTAGTGACCTCACCAAATTCCAACATTCATCCAATTTGATATAGTCCATGGCCATCTAGAGTGCCCACTATTTGGTAGAGTTTGAATTCACAATACTTAAGTACTCCCCTTGAGTCAAAAGTAAATACTGATGGGATATCTATGGTGGAGGCCTGTGCTGAGATAGTGAGCTCGTCAAGCTTCAAAGCACTAGAATGACATGTTTGCTACTACTAGGAAGTCCAAAAAATAATGAGGTGACAGATATTTGGAGCACCTGCTTAGCTAAAGAATGGGTTGATGCAGCGTGCCACATTCAACGATCTCCTTAGTAAATTTTATTCTATGGTGTCAAGCTATTGTTGCCTGATCGACACCAGGTTCAACAAGCTGCTGGAATTGCTCTACAAAACTGAGCTCTACTTGCAGTTCTTGATGGTGAAGAAGGATGGTATTCATGAGAAGAAAAGGTTGAGATCATAATGGTTGGGATCATAGCTTCTCATTATCATTATGGGATTGTATCTAACTTGAGCATTACAGGAGTAAAAGCTAACTAAGCTTGAAGATGTTTATAGATTTGAGGGCTGGCATCCACACCCACTACCATCACCCATAAAATACTGAAGGACAATGCTTATGTTGGGATCACCTCTGTAACTAATGTTGGTTGTGGTGTCTGTACAATCCATGCTTCCACGTAAGGTTGTCATTGACCAAGTGTCCTGAGAATCCCATGTGAATCTTGGGCACTCAATGGTTGTAGCTCAGTCAACTCGCCTGGATAATAGTGCTAAATCAAGCAACAAAACACAGGCTAGAGTACAAAGACACTATGCTGATGGACGAGCTAATCCTTATTCTGGAGCTAATGGAAGGAGGGTGCCATGTCCAGATTTTAGTTGTATGAGATACTTTTTAGTTGTACAAGATACTTCTATGGTTAAATGGGAGAATTTCTTGTTCTCATTTTTAACTTGCTCCTTGTGGTTGCTTCACATCATTTACAGGATAAAGCATGAAGGAAAGTAGCTCTTGGGCTTTAGAGCCTACTGATGGTCTTACAAACAACAGGCTTCTGCTACTACAATGACTAAGGAGATATAAGGTTGTTCCAACTCTCCATGAAACATATCTATCAAGTGTATATGAGACATGTGCAGAGTGTCTCAATGTTTGCTAAACATGAAAATTTGTAGATTGATCTCATTGGACATTCTCTTGAATGTCCAATTGTGTAGCATTTTTATGGATGCTTAGGGGAGGATTAGTATTCTCAAACACCACTCTTCTCACTTCAACCTCCTTAATGGGCTGTTTATGCATCTTAGACTCATTGAAAATGACATCACTACTTCTGGTCATTGACTGTGTTTCAGGATCCCATAAGCGATATCCAAATTGTCCTTCTCGACCATATCCAAGAAAAATGCATTTTTTTGACTTATGGTCCAGCTTTTGTCTAAGATTCTTGGGTATATGAACATATGCTTCAAACCCAAAATCCCGAAGATGATCATAATGTGGTGGCCTCACTATCCATAACTCTTGTTCCACTTTCATACCTTTGGTAGAACTAGGTGAAAGGTTAATCACATGAATTGCAGTCAATATTGCTTCTGCCCAAAAGCCTTGTGAAAGGTTTGCATGATACAACATAGAAACTACTCTATCGTAAATAGTTATATTCATCCTTTTAGCTACACCATTCTATACTCGGGTATAAGGAGCTGTAAACTCCCTACGAATTCCTCTAGACTGATAGAAAAGACTGAATTGCTGTGAGGTATACTCACCACCATTATCTGAACGTAAAGCATTAAGCTTAGTTCCTTTTTTAGTCTCAACTGAAGTAAGCCATTATCTGAAAATAGGGAATACCTTATCCATAGATTTGATAGGATACACCCAGACTTTTTTGGTAGCATCATCTATGAAAGTGACAAAGTAAAGAGAACCACCTAATGACCTTATGGGCATAGGACCACACACATCTGTATGAATGAGATGTAAAGGTTGAATTGAAGAGCCAATGTGCATTTTATGCACATTATTAGTTTTCTTTCCATATTGACAATGGCCATGCCAAATACAAGCCATAGGCTATTCAGTAACAACTAACAAGTGTTTTTTCTATGATATAAATAAAGGATAAAGTGAGCCAACTTTGCTTCCTTTTGCAATGACCATATTGCCTTTTGATATGCAAACAGACTCAGCATAGAAAACCACCTTGTAACTAAGGTCATCAAGTTGAACAAGTGACATCATGTGATAATTGAGGTACATGGCAAACATTATGCATAGTAAATTTTGAACCATCAATGAGCTACACAAGCACATCTCCAATCCCAATAGCATCACATTGGTAAGATTCACCAAGTGTTGGGCTATAGGACATGAACACACTTTTTCTTGAGTGTAGGAACCCTATTTTCTTCATCAAAATACCCTTTTATGTATACTTTAGGGTTTGCACATGAGAACACCCTCTTAGGCCCTTTTTAATATTTCTCCTAAAGTAAGGCTTTTGGAAGCTTGTAAATAAGCATTTAGTTGGTAGAAGTCTAGAAAAATCCCGATGCACGTATTTCTTTGATATGGTTGTTAGAGAAGATCTTTTTTGGAGATATTTTAGTTATGCATGACTAGTCAAAAGGAGCATACAGCAAATAGAGCCAAGCCTATATATAGAGGCTCATTTTTATAAAGAGGGGGAGCTTTTGGTTCAACGTGCTCTCATGTGTATATCCTTTTAATGGAAGAACTCTCTTTTCTCTTAAGGCTTTGTGCATATGTGTATTTAGTCTTAGACTGTGAGAGAGTGAGGTGTGTGTGCATGCTTGTATTTCCTATGTGTGTAAGTAGAAGGTTGCATTTTCTTGTATTTTATATATGTGACTAGGATCCTTGACACCCTTCTCTCCATGTTTTCAAGCATGTGGCATAGGTGTAGGATGATGACCAATGGCTTGAACATGTTGGAGGTTGGGTTGGATGAAAGGAGAGTCATGCTTGAGCCTTCCTACTTGCTTCCATGCAAGGTGGTGTGGGTCTAGGCTTGCCAAGGGCATACTACAACAACAAATTTGGCACCATTGTTGGGGACAATGGCCTTTCATTACTTGAAGAGCTGAAAAGCATGTGGTAAGATATTGATTTACAATTTTTTTTCCTTATACACATAGGTTATGTGTGTTGGCATGACATTTTCACCCTTCCATTGGACCATTAGCTCCACATTTCCATGTCTTTTATAGGGTAATTTTAGTTCATTCTAGATGTTGCACAAGAACAACCCTTAACCCCCTTGTCTCTCTCACTCTCTCACATATACACCTCCACTCACATCCACCTTTGACATCACCATCCACCTCTGTCATCTCTCTTTGAGTGTTTGCCTTGAAAAGAGTGGTGGGTTGTACTCTTTCTAATACCTCCCTCTCTTCATTTTCACGAAAATCCAAAAAGAAACAAAACTTAGAAATTTCCCCTTGCATATCTTTACTTGGATGCTTGTATTTCAATGAGCTCTATACTCTATATTTATGTTGCCATCCACCTCTGTCATCTCTCTTTGAGTGTTTGCCTTGAAAAGAGTGGTGGGTTGTACTCTTTCTAATACCTCCCTCTCTTCATTTTCACGAAAATCCAAAAAGAAACAAAACTTAGAAATTTCCCCTTGCATATCTTTACTTGGATGTTTTGGGAGAGAGATGTGCCATTCCGTCCTCTTGCCACATCATACATTAACTCCAAATGAAAGTACGTGCAGTATGTGGCAGGGGAAGTTATTTTAGTGTCTCCCCTATTTTGACTTAGCGCGCAAGTTGCAAGGAATTGGAGACTTACATCCTCCCTCCCATTTGCTACCATTCGGGAGGGGAGTGCCCAGAGCATGTGTATGGGTTGTTTTGCATAGGAGGAAGAGCTCGTTCGAGCCCCCTCTATTCTTATCTAATGCGCAGGGGTGAGTTTTGAGCTCCCTCATTGGGGTCGAGGTCGTCTCTGTTGAGAGTTCCATGCTCCACCCTTTTGTACCAAGTCCACTTTCATTCTCATGCAAGCACATATATCCCACATGCAAGGGAGTTCTCCCAAACTCCATATAAGCAAGGCCTCCCTTCACGCCTCACAAGTCATTTCCACTCTAGCTCATTGCCAAGAGTGTGCTTCCTCTCCTCATGGAGTCTCCATGCTCATAGAGCATCATTTGTAAGTTCTTTCCATTTTAATCTATTCATCATGTTTTCATATCTTTTGTTTCTTCCTCCATAGTTAATTTATTTTGTGATTAATTGTAGAGTAGGAGTAGCTTCTTTCATTTCAACATGGTATCAGAGAATAGGTTAATTGTTTTTCCTTTTGAGTTAAGTTTTTTGTTATCTTCATCATTAGCATGTTTTTCTTTCTTAATCCCTCCCTCCCTCCCTTCATAAATAAGAGTCCTTATAAGCACTAGTTCATTTTCTTTATGATAATCATTTCTGTTCTCTTAATCTTGCTTATCACCCTCAGCTTGATTTTTGTTCGATGTTGCATTTTTATTTAGTTAACCATTAATAAGAAGTGCTTTTAAGCGCTGTGATAGTATGCTTCGTCCTTCATCTCGCATACGAGTTCTGCTTCACCTATGTTTATGAGCAATGAGAAGGGATCGTACTTGATTGTCTATCTCTTTTGGTTTCTGGCAACGAAGGTCTACTCTTCATCTGAAATGCACTGATAACTATCTCTAGCAATCTTTCTTGGGCATGGAGATGCTGTAGAAGTGAAAGGGAAAATGGGTGCTCCAAAGAAAAAATGGACGTCGGCTGAAGAGGCCGCGCTCAGAGCAGGAGTAAAGAAACATGGGCTTGGAAAATGGCGAGCCATCCAAAAAGATCCAGAGTTTACTTTCCTGCTAGCTACTCGCTCTAATGTGGATCTGAAGGACAAATGGAGAAATATGAACATAGGCTCCCCTTCCACTTGCGGTCCTTTTAGGAGACACCTCTGCTGAAGACAATTGTGCTACTCTGGACACTCATGTATCTTCAGAAAGCCCAAGAGAAGGCATCTAAGAAGGCTAAAGCTGCAGAGGGAGAGGCTGAGGCTGCAGAGATTGAAGCAGAAGTGGCAGCTCTTGCAGCACGCCCACCCAGGAAATCTCGTACTACAGATCTTTCAATGGGCGGTGTAGCAGTTGCAGTATGATGGAAGTACCTTCCTGCTAGAGTACAAGAGGAGCCCAATCATTTTGTTTGTGAAAGATTTAGGAGATACACAATGCAGTACTAAAGATAGGTCAAATTTTGGATTCTCCAGCCAGTAAAGATCTTGATCTCTATTCTACAGGTCTCAATCTAATCATGCTACAGGTTTGAATCATGGTGTTGTAGCAAGAAATGCTACAGGTATAGATCTTGGTGCTGTAACGGGCAATACGGGTGGTGCAACACCCATGTAATGGATTGCATTTCTAGAAGATCCAACATAGATGCAATTTCTATTGCACACAAATAAGAGTACCTGTTTTTTGTAGCTCAAATGTTGTGATGAATACTAACTTCTTCAACAGCCTATCTATTTAGTCCACATGACAGAGAGGAAAAGGAGGCCTGTAATGAAGAAGTGGATGATGCGTCAGAAATGCCTCAGCTTGCTAGCGATCCCACAACCTCACAAGCACCTATAGCAGCAAATTGGATCGACCAACTTATCAATGAGCAGTAGCAGAAGCGTAGCGAGGAAATGCTTGAGCTGGCACCACTAAGGAATGAGAACATGAACACACATCTAAGGATCGGAGGTCTGTCTGCATGTAGTGACAAAAGGGCTTGAGAGACACGACAACCATGTTGGAGGCCACCTCCCATCAGATACGGCACAACCCATCATGAGGGCAAAACACACAAGTCTTAAACACCCACTTGTATGCCACCATGGCTACGGTCTGTAATAGCTCAGATGAGATGCAACTCGAAGAAGCCAAAAAGACACACTCCAACCTATGCTAATCGTGCAGATCTCGAACCAAAGGTAGTAGCTTATTTGGTTATGAAAGTGTCCAGATTCAACACACTAAAAGCGCATGTAACCTCCATCTTCATTTAGTGATAATGGTCACGTCAAGATTCATCTAGATCATGTGGAGACGTGTCAAGTTATGATACACACATGATAGAACCTCCATGTTCAGCTACTGATGACGGTCACATCACGATTCAGCTAGATCACGTGGACCAGCACGGATGTGCACCAACTTTTGTAGTGATGGATCGTAATGAATGCTCCTTATTTGTCTCGTTGTTTTATGCCACTAATGAAGCCAATACAAACCGACTACCAAGATCAAGTGAGGATCCTTATTTTTTTCAACCGACTTGTCTGTTTTCACAAGGATGTACTGTTTGGTTAGAGTACGATCCTGAAGGCTTGTCAGGTTTGTCTAGAATTTGCATCTAGGTTCAATGATAAATCACCAACACATTGAAGTAATTTTTACAAGCATTTCCTTTTATGATATTCATTGGCTTCCTCATGTAAGGGATCAGACACCACCATGTGCAAACATGGTAGGACCTTCCCAAAGCCATCAAGTTTTGAAGCTATGTATACTCTCTCTCCAAATAGAAAAGGTAAAATCTTATTGAGCTCCAAAATCATTTCAAGCCCCATGTAAAGGGACTAGACACTGCTCTTTAAAAGACTAAGACCTTCCCTATGGCTTGAACAAATGACACTTAAACCCCACTACAAGGCCATGAAGCTCACAAGACAAAGGCTACACCAACAACAAAAAAAAGAAAAATGCTCAAAAGGTGGAAAATGGTTCCATAAGCACTACCTACCCCATGATGTAAGCCCTTGTACATGTCTAGGGATCCCATATGTCCCTAGATCCTATTAAAAACCACTTGGATCCCAAATGTCCAAGTAAAATGTCTTGGGATCCCATATGTCCCAAGATCCCAAGGGATGCCATATGTCCCCAACTTGGATCCCATATGTCCAAGTTATGTCTAAGGATCCCATATGTCCTTAGATCCTAAAAACCAATGGACTAAGTGATCCCATATGTCATTAGTCCCCCATATTAAAAACAAAAGGGTCATCACATGGAGGGGCGTGTTGAGAGTTCCATGCTCCACCCTTTTGTACCGTCCACTTTCATTCTCATGCAATCACATATATCCCACATGCAAGGGAATTCTCCCAAACTCCATATTAAGCAAGGCCTCCCTTCACTCCTCACAAGTCATTTCCACTCTAGCTCATTGCCAAGAGTGTGCTTCCTCTCCTCATGGATTCTCCATGCTCATAGAGAATCATTTGTAAGTTCTTTCCATTTTAATCTATTCATTATGTTTTCATATCTTTTGTTTCTTCCTCCATAGTTAATTTATTTTGTGATTAATTGTAGAGTAGCAGTAGCTTCTTTCATTTCAATAGTCTCCCCTTGACCACTCTTCTTCCCCCTTCGTGGTCGGAAGGCTACTGCGCACGGAGGACCACTCTTCTTCCCCCTTCGTGGTCGGAAGGCTACTGCGCACGGAGGTATCAGGGCATCCGCTTCTTGTTTAGTACTCGAAATTTTGGCCCATTGTGTTCATAGATGCTTTTGCACTGTGATTGATGGCGGGAATCTCTCATCCCTGATTATCAACAAATTTAAGCCACAACATTCTGCTGGAGAGGCATATTGAGAGCTTCTCCCTCTCCTACTCTCACTGTAGTGACTATGCCCCTCTTACCTTGGCACCAGGTTGAGCTCTGAGGCTCCTTTTCTTGTCGAAAACCCTCAATTCCTATTGGTATGCCTAATTCTTTCCAAAATTTTGAGTTATTTTGCATAGTGGAGTGGGACTGAACCACCTCGACCCAGGATTGATCTTTTTGTCATGCTCCAAGTTTGGAAACCATATACATTTTGATGGTGTCTTCATTGAACTCAGGTGAGTCCTTATTGTGGCATACTCCATATGATTTGAATGGGTGGCGTCGAGTTTCTTGGAACACACCTTATCACCTGCTCGGGAGTCAAAGAAACACCAAATTACTATTGGTTGCCACTCTTGTGGCACTTAGACACAAGCAAGCTGTAAGAAGTGCAGCGCTAAACTATGCTTTTAGAAACGATCAAGGTGCGAGACAAGCTTAGCTCTGTGGTCTTGTGGATAAATCAACTCAATGGTAGTAGGTGTTTCAAGCATTAGAACTTTGAAAATAGATATGCAAGGAGCACAAGTAGATGCTTAAAAGTCACATTTGACTCGACAAAAGTTAACTGCTGAAGTTCAATAGTTGATTGTGGATATACTGTGGGATTGAGCTGATGCACAATTGGTGCCTACTCTAAAAGGAGAAACTGACTAGCTGCAAGATGGAATACAAAGGGCAAGGAATACTTTTGAGAAGAATGTGTTGGTCAAGCTTCATAAAAGAGGACTTCCATGGAGAAAAACCTTGTTTCTATGGCAAGAGGAGTTGAAAAATTTTGTACAGAGTCTAACATTTTTAGCTAGAATTTGAACCAAGCTTTGAAGTGCCGTGGCCTTTTTTGTCACTAGAGGCAAACAAATTTTTGTGAAGGCTTCTCACCAAATATTGCCATAAGAGAATGGCTGCAGCTCAAGCCTTTGTACATGCTTGGGTTGGTGATAATATCGTCTATTGAGATTGTTCCATCCAAGGATTTTATGTTGCAGCTGTCAGTGTGCCATAGTTTGAAGGATTCGAGAGATGGAAACAAGTTTGAAGCTTGGAGAAACTAAAGCTTGGGATTGGGGAATAAAAAGCTATGGTGGATGCCTTTTTGGCTGATGTGTCCTCCTTTTGGTGTTCCCTACCTCTTGAGCTCCACCATGAGTCAAACCTATCGAATTGCCCTTCTCTGTGCAGAGCGTCCTTTTTTTTTTAAATATGAAGGCTCCCTCTATTGTTGCCTGCACTGACCCAAGAAAAATCCACCTCTTGTTTATTGGGGAGCCTAGCCTTCAAAAACGCCTTCAAAAACTTTGTTCGAAGAATCTAGGGAAAATGATGGATGCAGTAGTATCTTTGGCATCAACTCTAATGGTGTTCCAACTCAACCTTGGACCATGAAGAAGACAATGATCAAGAATGTGGCTTGGTGCTCTGCTTGGCATCTACTCAGTCAGCTACATGCACAAATTTGGAGGTGAGTAGCTGGTTTTCACACGCACTTCATGTTTGCAGATAAAAACCCCCAAAGGGATGTTGTGAATACATGTTAAAGCCTTTGATCACATGGATGCTACCTTGAAGTATCAAACTAAGGCATGTATGGATTCATGTACATTCAGCTCCTTCTTGGATGGCTGCTCCTAGTTCTTTGTGAACACTTGTCCATACCCAAAAGATAAGGCAAAAATATGAGGTAGTCACTCATTAGATGCTTGATCAAAGGAGTATGAAAGGCGTGGTGCCTTTTGAACTTGAGATGTCGTGGAACCGTTGCTCTCAAAAGGGAATGAGAGTTCATTAATGAGAAAGTGTAGAGCATGTCTGGGTGCAAGGCCATCTCAATATACCTATCTGAGCATGCATCATGTGCCTCTCTTTTGCACATACCCGAAGATCGGGAGACAATGTGGTAATGCATCTCGCTGATTGAATCCATTGTTCAAAGACATAGGGTGAAAAATTTTTTAGTGCAGTTCCATTTGGCAAGAGAACTTTGTATTCCTTATGCATGGTGCCAGACTCAAGAAGCTCTTGATGACTCAAAATCCCAGCAGAACATCTTGATAAGGCTTGGCTTTTGAAAGGAAATTATGCCTTGTCCCCAATCTAAAGGCTGCAAGCCTAGGGGACTATTAGAGAAGTTGGGAAAGGTAGAAGTAGACAAAATAGAAAGGTCTTCATCAAAGCCTATTGCAAAACTTGGAAAAGTTCTTTTGAGATGTGTGTATCATGTGTTGGGAGATGTAGTGGAGACATGCTTGCTATATCTGATATGTCCGGTCTTTACTCTCATGTCATTGTGGCTAGTCTTCTATGTGATATGGGCATTGTTGGTTGCAGAAGGTCTTTCAAATCTCAAATATAGTGAGTTTGGATGCTCATGATGTTGCGATTGCTAGATTGGCTCTTTTTTTATCATTATCTATCCTAGCATACTTTCAAGATCATGGTGTGTGCCCTGAATTTGTTGCAACTATAGCAAGTACTCTTCGGACATATACTGTTGCCTCTCTTGGACGCTTCCAAATGAGTTTCATTGGACAAAAATTCATCCTCAACACATTGATTTCAATGAACATGGTAATAACATTTTTTTTGGACAATGCAGTTCTTGGTAGCAAACAAGAAAGAGGTGTTTGGAGCAGCAATGTATACTTTTATACTACCGTGATTAATGCAGAGAAGAATCTGCATAAGGGGGTGATCCTTTTGAGAATATTATGGAGACTTTGGAGTAGATGAGGAGCTGAATATGTTTGGAAATGCTTGAATCCCTTCAACTCTTTGTACCTATACTGACATAAAAATGACAGCAAAGGAACCATTCAACAATGTGATGACAATTCATTCCTGGCTAGAACATGGAGATGTTGTAGATCTTTTCAACAATGAATCAATCTATGACATGGGTTGGAAGTCTCTTAACATTGGCTGGCCAACATACACAACCTTGAAATTGGCTTCTTCCTTAGAGAAGGCATATCATGAATAATATATATTGCCAAAATTTCTAATAAATGGCTTGATGTTTGATTTATCTAGGTGTCGTTCCAAAGGATATCAATGCAGGTGTTGCTACCATCAAGATAAGGAGAGTAAATTAGTCTCTAATACGAAGACAATGCTTCCCCAGACCATAGGGGTCGGGTGAACAATGAAGATTGTGATGTTTTTTTGAAGGTGTCTTATGTTGCCACATGGAATTTGAAAAATTGCTCCATTTATATTCTGACGATGATAGTCATTGCCAAGCTCCATCAGATGCTTATCAGGACAGAAGTGCCGATGTTATATTTTTCATGATGATGCATATAAGGATTTGCCGGAAACTCTTGAAGGAGACACATCAAAAAGAGCTCCTCAAATGACCCCGATGCTGAAGAGCTTGCTGTGACCTCATGTGGACATTAGGTCAAAGTTTAATATCACTCAACTAGAGTTGATGTCATTCAACTAATTGGTTGGAGGTGGCTCATGGATTGGTAATGCTGCTGTAATGCTCCAAGCAGACATTGGAAGAATTCCTTCCAACCTTGATGATTGGGCTGGATTGCTACTAGAAGCAAGGACAAGGCATGGAAGAGGAGAATTTTCAGAAGACATGTGAAGCGTGTGCTATGCTTGCAAAGGATCATGAGGTGGTGGATGGAGATGTCTACATAGGAAAACTACACCATGCTCATTGACTGGCATATGGATACTAGGGATGTGTTCACTTGCTTTGCCATCTTGGGGAAATAGTATTACCTGTTTTTATCCTTGCATCTGAGTAGGGCTCCAAACTTGTGTGCACATTATGGATGCTTTCTACAGCCTGCAGAGTGTGAGTCAAAGGTACAGGACATAACTTTTAGACATTGATGGTGCTATCACGTGCTGAAATAACAAGTATGTTGAAAAATGTTTTGTGTGCTCAAACAACAAGTAAAATATGCTCAGTAGACATATATGAAGGAGAGGAGAATTTTGGCATAGAACTCTTCACTGGTCCCCCATTTCCAACAGCTCTCACAAGAGTAGGGTAGAAAGGCATTCAGGATATCTCCAATGCATGAGGCTGATTGATTCATTCAATCATAACTCGGATGGTACAACAAACACATGCTTTTTACAGATGGCTACCAGCAGGGTTGAGGACCAGGGCAAGGCTGCATCAAAAGGTCATTTGCTGGCAAGTCCTTGTCAAGACTGAGATGCCATAAGCTGAAGCACAGGAAACCATAAGTCCATCAAAATTTCAAGCTGTGCCCCCTGAGAACATTAAGATTATCCTAGAAGATTATGCTAACTTGTTCAAGGCCCATGACAAGCTATAAAAAGAATTGCACCAACTGCAATAGCAAAGAAAGTCAGATACTACAACTATCCCCTCGACCACCATATCAACCTCTTCCATCATTACTAACTCAGTAGCGCTACAAGAACTAGAAAAACACATCATCAAACTGCAAGCAAGGTTGTTACAATATGAAAGTTCACCATCCCCACTAGAGGCCCCTGCAGAAGAAGAAAGTGTATCCATTCCAATGGAACAAACATTTGAAGATGACTATGATCCACAACCTATTCATGGTGGACAAAGAACAGAAGAAGGGCAAGATACATTTGAAGCTCCATGAACCCCATGGTTAAAACAAGTGGAAGACATTGGGCGGACTCATGAAGATCGCACGGTGGTGCAAAATCAGGCACTACGAATCATAGAAGAAACGGTGTTGCAATCCAACTATCTTCAGTAATTGGCATCAAGGCGACTAATCATGACATTTGAACTTCAGTACATGCTATATTTTGTAATTTTGGTTGATTACAATGTATAGATTAGGAGAGTCATGGGGAAGATGCCCACATTCGGGACACAATTTCAGCCAGAGGACTTACCACATGAAGCACAGAAAGTTAAGATTTATCAATCGACATGGTGGCGAAAACTCTTAGAGACTTACCCAGGAATACTACGCATGTGGAACCTTGCACGCCTATATTTTATTTACAATCCATGTTATGGTCCTGTTCCAAGGCGCAGGTCATGCAAAAACTCATGTTATGGTCTTGTTATGGTCCTGTTATGGACCTGTTATGGTCATGTTATGGTCTTGTTATGGTCTTGTTATGGTCCTGTTCCAAGGCGTAGGTCAGCATTTAACATCAAAGTACAAAACAATGCTCAGTGCAAGGAATGGCTCAACTACCCATACATCATGCCATCGTAGGGACCACCTTCAATTGCTTATATGATGGCCACTATATGCCACTGGATCTGTTGGTTGAAGCCAATGCCACATGTCATGGGGCAGATGATGCTGAAGATTTTGGATATGATGCAGATTGTTCTCAAAACCTTATGCTATACACAAGCCCCACAAGTAGCTCTACCGGGCTTCACAAATGGAAACTATGATTTGGTGTATGACATGAGCAATACTCCAAGCATTAGAGTAGCATATGCATGGCATGCGCGTATCAAATACCTCCCAACATGTTACAAACAAACCTTTGAAGATATGTTCACTACAGGCTTTTGGGAGTATCACTCTGAGGTGTTTGCACGAAAACCAACACACCTGCTTCACTTATTTGCATGTGAACATGCTTCGTATTCAGAGTACTATATGACACCATAGCCGAATATCCATAGTGCCATCAAATGGGAGGCATTGCAAGCCAATCTAGCAAGAGGATTAAGGCTCCACAAACATGAGTTAGCCATGGACGTTGTCCAATATTACATCGACCACCCTACATAACAGAGGTCTGTCAGGGGTGACAGACGCTAGAGCGGGGAGTGTTGGCGTACAAGCAATGAGGAGATAGAGTAGTCAAGTACAATCTGGCACAAAAGATGCTTAACCATTTTTTCCATAACGTATCTTTAATCAAAAGTAATTTTCATGAATTATGAGCTTGAAGCCCTAGTGGTGAGTGTGACCTTGGCCTGATGCTCGAGCGAGCCGCTGCTGTCATTCCTTCATTCTTGTTGCTATGGTGCGAACTGGAAGGCCTTAACAACTGAGCATGCTCCATTTGACATCACTCTCCATTGAGAGGGGGGGAATAAGAAATATGATTGCTTCAGATAGCTCGCTCTTTTGGAACCAATCGACGGTAGGGAGCTTTGAAGGATGTCACTGCTCTAAGGAAGCTAGAGGAGGATCTTCTTCAGTGCATGCTTCGAGCCAGCTGTTGGAAGTCTCTGGTAATGTGCTTCTTTTTGCTTCCCCCGAGCCACAGGTATGACTTCTCCCCATAGACCCTCTAGGTCATTTGCTGAGGTATTAACCTCACACAACAAAGACCCTTATAATATGTTTGATCCTCTCGATAAGAAGGTTGCCCCTACTCTTTGGAAATTCAAAAGTAGTTTACTCAGGACGTAAATCCTCATAAGCTAGACATTGATCTAGATATCAATGATGCTGAGGATTCCACATGTAATAAAGTAAGTCTGTAATCTAGGGATTCAACCGGTTCAGACGGATTTGAATTCGAACACCGTTTGGTCATCCTTGTGTATGACCAAAGATCTCGAGTTTAGATTTACTAGGAGGTCTTGTGCTCTTATGAACAAGTGATCCACTTAGCTTAGTAGTTAAGTCTCAAGGATGTGAAGGAGGAGGTCTTGGGTTCAATCCCCATGGGGGAAATGAGGAGAGTATTTTGCCCAAAGAGATCTAGAGCCTTCTAGAAGCATCCACTTGAGTTAACTTGATTTGACTGAGACACGTGGTGCACATGTAGTTACATGGTTGACACATGGCTGGCTAGTATCCACCTGCCCAAGAAGGCAGTCCCCTGAAGAGAGCTATATATAGAGGCATTTGGTTGGGAGGAGAGTCATCTCTCTAGCATGTGGTGGTCGTAATCTTCATTCTCTTGCATTGGTACCAGAGCTCTAGGCAAGCTCCAATGGTGACCTTGATGGCTCATAATCTTCCTCACACTCTACATCATGGAGACCTTGATGAGATTTCATCATCCCGTAGAGTTTGTTTTCATCATCACATGGGTGCCCTTCTTCATCACGTGGATGTACAGAAAACGTGACGCAAGTGGAGATCGGTGCCCGATTTTGTGAGCTTGGGTGGAAGAAAAAGAAGTGGCAATTAGTAACACGTCATTTAGTGCATCACACTGCCATCTCGAGGGATCGAACCTACGTCTATGATGCGTAGTTGTACTTCTCGTAACCAAGACGACAGGGTGGATATCACATTTCTGCGAATATTATTTTCAGCGAAGCAAAAGTGCAACATACAAATGTGATCGCGGACGGAATTTGAGCCCGTGCGCTGTCAAATTTGTCACTCTCCCTTATCCAAGAAGGCAACATTCTTCGGTGATCTATTACCCTGTCAATAAATATCTTTAACGACGCTGCTGAAAGATTCTTTCATCAACATCAAAAGGGAAATCGTCGAGCGGATTCGAACTAGGATCTTCAAAAGGACCTCACGTTGGTGCAAACCACGAAGGAATCTGGCTGTTGTGTTAAGAACGCCGCTCGTGACTTTTTATACAGAGATATGGCCGCAAAAAAAGAGACTCCAATGGAGGAGATTTCAAAAAGAGCATTTGTTCATGCTGTATAAGTAGGGGGTTTGAACTTCTAACTCCTGTAGGAGAGTCTCTCTCCTATCCAACAAAGCAAATCGCTAGGATGTGTTTATGTTTTAATAGAAAAATAATATTATTTTTATACGTTGTACTCCATACAACACAAGCAAATGGTTATCCTCAAAAGAAGCTCGTGGCTTAGAAGCAAAAAGAGAGCGATCTATCTTTTGAGGCATCTAGGATTCGAACTCGAGCCATATATGTAGCGGCTTATTCATTTATCCACGAGGCCATGTGAAGCGGTTCTACACCTGATCTCTACCTAATCCAAATCATCGAGTCATTTCAAATCCGAAATCTTCTCTTGAGAAGCTATATTTGACCCGAAATCGAATCAGAACTAGTCTTGATTCATTGTTTAAGTATGAGAAGAACATAGGATGGACGAAGCTATGATCAAAGCTAAGTATTTTCCAGTTTCTACTTGGCCTTAATGCTTGATTTATTTTGTTTTCATTATTCTACACTTAATCTTAGATGCACATTGAAATAGCCAAGATTTGAATTGATTAAGTCTAGACTATGATAATGAAAAAATCCACTTCTCATTCCAAGCATTATTTTGCATTAAGGAAAGACTTGATTTAAAAAAGATCCTTGTGCATCAAAGAATGTATTTTGGTAGTTTAATTCCAGATTTCCTTTCCATTGAGTAAGCTTTTTATTGCACTACAAGGATATGTTTTTATATCATAGTGCATTAGGACAAAAGAAAGGATATACATGCATCAAGATTGCATGATATACATTCTTAGTACAAGAAAAAGTCATGCATCAAGCTCATGCATGATTGTTGCATTATTTTTTGGGCATGCAAAGAACATGCATGCATACGCATGTGAGCATATGGATTTGCATGTAGATACATGCATTTGCATGATAGAATGGGATGTTGTTTGCAAGTAGATATGAAAATGTACTCTCTTAGAATTTAGCTTACTTTATAAAGCTCACGACTTGACATTAGGGAAGACAGAGGACTAGTTAGTTGCAAAGAAATGCAAGTTCTAGTTTGGAGCTCAAGTAATTAGTCGATTGCTTCCCAAGTTGATACTCCATTATCAAAGATAAATACTTAATGACAATTAAGTATGTTTGATGTCTTACTAGGTATAAGTAGGCACTAGGAGAAAGTTAAGTATTAAATTTTCTTGATGACCAATAAAATTTAATTACTTGCAAACCTTTTGCGATGTATGATGACTCTAAGTCCCAAATGTACTTAGGGAGTCATGTGGATAAACTTTAATTGATTAGTTACGTAATTTATGTAACTTCTCAAGCATCCCAAGTTTGGATAATAACTTCAGCTATTTTTCCAAGTTCCATGAGCACTCTTCTATTTAGAAGACTTCGAAAGTTCTAAGAAGTTTCTTTGTGGTTTCAAGGTTTGTATATCACGATGAAATCTTTGTTGGAACAAACCAATCACAAATTGGTGATTATAAAGAACTTGAAGGAAGTCAATGATCAGTTTGAAGTGAAAGACGTTACTTGAGAAAGTGAAGAAGATTTCAGAATGATAGCTTGTATGCATATGTACATTACAGGTGGAAATTCTTGTATTATGAGTATAGATAATCCTTAGGATGATAAGGAGTATTGTAATAGACACAAGATAAGTCTAGAACCATATGTATATAAGTCAATGATGTAAAGAAATACATGAGAGAGAGTCATTAGAAGACAAGTGTCATTGTGGTAGATGTGTAGAGAGTCTTTCTCAGAAAATTAGTGACGAGTTTTTTTCTGAGTTCTCTCAGTCTGATCATGTGGATCAGAAATCCTTTTGTACACATCTAATCTAGAAGCTAATGAAGCTGTGTTTAAAGTTTCATGATCTAGTTCCTCTTCTGCCGTGAGTATGATCATTAGGAACATGTGTATGTAAAGTCTGCAGAAAAATCTCTCAGAGTCGCGCACTTTTTCGTGTCAATGTTTTTCTTAGATCTCAGTGCACAATGTAAAGTTTTTGATGAGTGAGCATTCAAAATCTAAGTTAGAAGGTAAGGAAGCTATGGCTAAAAGCATTTAGCAAAATGAGATCTGTGCTGTGAGAAATCAACCTTAGAAGTTACCTATGTCAAAGTCGCTTATTCAAGAAGACAATGTCTGACATACTTTTGATCTTAAGGATCAAATTGAAGTTTTAATGATTCTTTTGAAGGACTAATGGTTGATATGATTGCACAAAGGTATCTTGGAGGTATGTATATCATTAGATTGAAGAAATCTGAAGATATGTGCAGGTAATGAAGTCAATCTTTGAAGCAGATTTCTTGAAGAAGAGAAATTCTCACTCAGAGAATTGTTCATGAATGATTTGGTAAATCAAAGTAACGTTTGTGTAAAGTTTGGTCTATAACTAATATAGAGGTGTTCTTATATCAGTATAGATCAAGCCTTTGGAGATTAAAAGGTCTCCAACAGTGGTATCAGAGCTGAAGGTGCAATACAAGTGAAGTAAAGGCATTGGAAGTCCCGACTGCTACAGATATTGAAGTTCCTTCTAATTGAAGGTGGACAAGGACAAATTCTTGAAGATAACCTGCAGAAGTACAAAGCACGAGCTCGAAGGATCAAAAAAGGATTGAAGTTCTATATCAAAGGTACACTCTACTATCATAAATCATAGTAATTGCAGATACAGAAGATCAAAAGATGGGAGAAAGCTTTGAGATTGATAAGCTAGATAGGGAGAACTATCCAGCTTGGTCCATGAGGATGGAGGCACACCTCATGAGTAAGGATTTGAGGGTATTCATTACTGGAGAAGAAGAAAAGCCTGAGTTTGCAGATCTTAGTGTTCCAACTAGGGAAGAGCTTGCAGATTTGAAGACCTGGATGAGAAAGGATGCTCAAGCTAGGAGCATCATTTACATGGCTATAAATGATTATCTTCTACCTCACATCAGAGGATTGGAAAGTGCAACAGATGTTTGGACTGCTTTGGAAGAGCATTTCCAAAACACAACCAAGTCAAGGAAGTCTTCATTATGGGCAGAGTTTACAACTTTCAAGAAGAAGAGCTCACAATCAATTTCTGATTATGTGGCAAGGATGAAGGATATTGCAAATAGCTTGGGAGCTGTAGATGAAGACATTGAAGAGGATAAGTTGGTAAGGCAAATACTTACAGGTCTGAGAGGAGATGAGAAGTGGAAGCCTTTCATATTGTCCATAGAATTGTCACTAGATCACTTTACTCCTGATCTTAATCAATTGCTAGGACACATGCTAACTTTTGAGCAGGACATTAAGGGAGATAATGATAGGAGTGCAAGTCAAGCTATGTACTCCAAGGACAAGAAAAAGAATGGCAAAGGGAAGCAGTCAACTGATGATGAAGGGACCTCAAGTCAAGCTAACTTTACAAAAGGAAAGATGAATTTCAGAGGTAAAGGAAGAGGAGGTAAGGACAAAGATAATACTAAAGCTTGTTGGATTTGTGGCAAAACCAATCATTTGGCAAATGATTGTTGGTATAATAATCAAAATGGTGGAAGCAATAATCAGAGTTTTAATCAAAGAGGTAGAGGAGGCAGAAACCAAAGAGGCAACTTCAGAGGAAGAGGTGGTAGGACATCGTATGCTAGAGGAGGTGGAAGAAGTTTTCAACCCTAGTCCTACAACAACAATTATTATAATTATGCATCAGATCAGAAGGATGACATGACTCTCATCTTGAATGCAACTCATGAATCAGTAGGAGAAGATCAAAGGGTGTTTTATATTGACTCAGAATGTAGCAATCATCTGAGTGGCAATATATCCTTGATGACTGATATGGAAGCAAAGATGAATGGACATACAATACAAACAGGTGACAATACCAAGCATAAAGTGGAGAGCATTGGATCAGTGAAGACAAAGAGTGGAAGTACACTCTTGAGCAAGGTACTTTATGTTCCTACTATTCCTAAAAATTTGATAAGTGTAGGGAAAATTGTGGAGAAGGGATATGAAGTCAGATTCACAAATGATGGTGTCTATGTGCAAGATCCAAATCAGGGATATAGAAACATTATTGCAGGTAAAAAGGAAGGAGGGTTGTTTACTCTCAAAGTCCAAGGTAATGTGGGACATGATCTATTTACTTATGGAAGTCAAAAGATGTCTGAATTAGACCTATGGCATAAAATATTAGGTCATTTCAATGAGAGAGCTATAAAGGAAATGTCAAGGAATGATGTGGTGCTTGGTTTGCCAAAAGTTGAAGGGCAACACATGGTGTACAAGTGTGAAGCTTGTCAATTAGGTAAAGCACACAAAAGTTCTTACAACAAATCAGGATACAAGTATTCAAACATGCTTGAGTTAGTTCATACAGATGTGTGGGGTCCTTCAAGGGACTATAGCATAAATGGATCCAGATATTATGTGTGGTTTGTTGATGATGCAACCAGATGGATTACTTTATATGTAATCAAGGATAAATCAAAAGTGTTCAAGACATTCAAGCATTATCATGCTTATGCAGAAAGGATTACAGGACAAAAGCTCAAGAGGTTGAGATTAGATGGAGGGGGAGAGTATTTTTCTAAAGAGTTTGATGATTATTTGTGGAATGCAGGTATAAAAAGAGAAGTAACTTGCAGGTACTCCCCTCAACAAAATGGAGTTGCAGAAAGAAGAAATAGAGCTCTTGTAGAGTTTGCAAGAGCAATGATGAAGGAAAAGAATTGTCCAAATTACTTATGGGCAGAAGCTATCAACAATACAACATACCTTGTGAATAGGTTACCTTGTAAAACATTGGAGGGAAGAACTCCTTATGAAGCATGGTGGGGTAAGAAACCTACTCTTGATCATTGTAAGGTATTTGGATGTTTAGCATATGCTTATGTTCCTTCACAATTGAGACATAAGCTAGAACCCAAAGCAGAGAAGTATGTGTTTATTGGGTATGATGATAGATAGATGGGTTATAGATTGTGGAGTCCATCTACAAAGCAATTTCTTGTTACCAAAGATGTTACATTTGATGAGCAAAGCACATGGTATACATGGTCAACAAATGATTATGCAGATGACAAAGAAATACAAAGAAAAGGGAAGGCAAAAGTAAGTGTGTATGAAGAAGATATTGATTATGTTGATTATAAAAGTAAATTGCAGGATAATGTTGAAGATGGGCCAAGATTTGATCCATAATCAAATATGGTTGAGACTTCAAGAAGTGCAGAGGTCAAAGGATCCTCAAGGGAAAGAAAAGAGCCTATCAGGTATAGCTATGATACATCTTTTTTAACAACAAAAGATTATGCTTACATTGTGAAGATAGAAGAGGTTCCAATCACATATGAAGAAGCTAAAGGTAAACATAATTGGGAGAAGGCAATGCAAGAAGAGTATGATGCTCTACTTGAAAATGAAACATGGGAATTAGTGCCAAGACCAAAGAATCAGAAAGTTATTGGATGTAAGTGGGTGTATAAAACAAAAAGGTTTGCAGATGGTAAGGTGTCTAGATACAAGGCTAGACTTGTTGTCAAAGGTTATGCCCAAACTTATGGGGTAGATTATGATGAAACCTTTAGTCCTGTTGCTAAAATGTCTACAATTAGATCATTGATTGCTATTGCTGCTTGTAAAGGATGGAAGTTATCACAATTAGATGTGAAGAATGCATTTCTGAATGGATACATTGCAGATGAAGTGTACATGGAGCAACCAGAAGGTTTCATGGATTCAATTGGATCAGATTATGTGTGTAAGCTCAAGAGAGCTTTGTATGGGTTGAAGCAGGCCCCAAGAGCATGGAATTACAGGCTTGTTAAGTTCTTAACTGAATGTGGATTTCAAGCATCAAAGGCAGATAGTAGCTTGCTAGTGAAGGCAAGTGAAAATGGATACATATACATGTGTATTTATGTTGATGATATTATTGTCATAGGTACATATGTTCAAGGAATTAATGAGCTTAAGAAACAAATAGAGAAGGAGGTTAAGATAAGTGATTTGGGTTATTTCTTAGGAATGCAAATTGTATATACTCAACATGGAGTATATGTTACACAAGAGAGGTACTTGAAGTATCTTCTGGTCAATTTTAACATGGAGGATTGCAAGCCTTCAAGCACACCATTGGAGGTAAATCATAAGTTGAGTAGTTATGGAGATGAAGAATTCAATGACATGAAGAAATAGCAGAGTTTGGTAGGTAGTTTAATCTATGCTACCTTGACAAGGCCAGATCTATCATATGCAGTAGGTGTGTTATCACAATTCATGCATTGTCCAAAGAAGACTCATTGGATTGCAGCTCAAAGGGTACTCAGATATATCAAAGGAACCCTAAGTGAAGGTCTGTATTATGGATTTACTTCTGATAGAAGAATTAAAGTATTTAGTGATGCAAATTGGGCAGGTGATTCAGATGATAGAAGGTCTACTCATGGGTATCTCTGTTATATTGGAGATAATTTAGTTTCTTGGTGCTCAAAGAAGCAACATATAGTTGCTTTGTCATCTACAGAAGTTGAGTATAAAGGAATGGTAGAGGCTGCAAAAGAAGTGATATGGTTAAAGACCTTGTTGAAGAGTTTTGGAACTGATCAGAGTACTCCAATTATTCTTGGAGACAATATGAGTTCATTGTATTTGGCAACTAGCCCTGTTTTTCATGCCAGGACTAAGCATATAGAGATTCAGTATCATTTCTTGAGGGAAAAGGTACTTGACAAAGAGATTGAAGTGATGTATACTCCAACAAAAGAACAAGTTGCAGATAAGTTAACAAAAAGCTTGGATGGACCTAAGCTAGAGAGATTCAAAGAGATGGTAGGAGTGAAGAAGAATGGAATAATCACAATTAGTGATTGAGGGGGAGTTGTTGGAACTTGAAGAACTTGAAGGAAGTCAATGATCAGTTTGAAGTGAAAGAAGTTACTTGAGAAAGTGAAGAAGATTTCAGAATGATAGCTTGTATGCATATGTACATTACAGGTGGAAATTCTTGTATTATGAGTATACATAATCCTTAGGATGATAAGGAGTAATGTAATAGACACGAGATAAGTCTAGAACCATATGTATATAAGTCAATGATGTAAAGAAATACATGAGAGAGAGTCATTAGAAGACAAGTGTCATTGTGGTAGATGTGTAGAGAGTCTTTCTCAGAAAATTAGCAATGAGTTTTTCTCTGAGTTCTCTCAGTTTGATCATGTGGATCAAAAATCCTTTTGTACACATCTAATCTAGAAGCTAATGAAGTTGTGTTTAAAATTTCATGATCTAATTCCTCTTCTGCTGTGAGTAAAATCATTAGGAACATGTGTATGTAAAGTCTGCAGAAAAATCTCTCAGAGTCGCACACTTTTTTGTGTCAATGTTTTGCTTAGATCTCAGTGCACAATGTAAAGTTTTTGATGACTGAGCATTCAAAATCTAAGTTAGAAGGTAAGGAAGCTATGGCTAAAAGCATTTAGCAAAACGGGATCTGTGCTATGAGAAATCAACCTTAGAAGTTACCTATGTCAAAGTCGCTTATTCAAGAAGACAGTTTCTAACATACTTTTGATCTTAAGGATCAAATTGAAGTTTTAATGATTCTTTTGAAGGACTAATGGTTGATATGATTGCGCAAAGGTAGCTTGGAGGTATGTATATCATTAGATTGAAGAAATCTGAAGATATGTGCAGGTAATGAAGTCAATCTTTGAAGCAGACTTCTTGAAGAAGAGAAATTCTCACTCAGAGAATTGTTCATGAATGATTTGGTAAATCAAAGTAACATTTGTGTAAAGTTTGGTCTATAACTGATATAGAGGTGTTCTTAGATCAGTATAGATCAAGCCTTTGGAGATTAAAAGGTCTCCAACAACCTTGGTAAGTGACTTTTAGGAATTGAGATATTTCCTAAAAGAGAAACACTAAAATAAAATAGTCAATACTTCTATTTCACGTGAGATCATTCTCCTACCATGTTCGAGATGAATTTATTTTTGGAAGGCAGATGTTCCAAGTAGAGGATCTTAATTGATTCATGACCTCTTCCCAAAATACACTTAAATTCATATTATATGATATGACCCAGGAATGATGATGGTCTAATAAAGGTGCAAAGAAAAACTATGAAGCTTTTATAAGTTTTCATTTGATTTCATCCCAAGGAGTGATGGAAATCAAAGGTTGAACCTCAACATCAATTGATTTTTGACGTCAATAAAAGGATGTGAAGTTCTATAGTTGCATCTCTGGTAAATGATGCAACTAGCTAAGCAATCTTTAGGAAATAAGATAAGTTCCTAAGGTCTTAAAGTAAGTGTGAACTTTTTATCTGGGAATAGAAAGTTCCAAGAAATGGATCTCCAATCCATGAACTTTTCCTAAACAAGCTATAAAGTTCAAAGTTGTGTTCATAGTAGCATTACTATTGGATCAATCATCAATAGATGCTTGGACTTTAAACATAATTTTGATTGGTGAAATATGTTTAAAGGACTCTAGTAACATCTAAAAATTGAACAATAATAATGAATTTTGTATCAAACTCAAGAATAGGAGGCGATATCACATAAATGAAAGTTCAAATTAAACTTTCATAGTGGCATGGGAAACCATATCCAAAAGGTGATGTTTAGTCTCTAGTTTGATACTCAGGAAATGAAAACAATTGAATCAGTAAACTTTTTGGATATTATTTGAAAGAATTTCTTTCAAATATCCTTCTAACATTGCAAAAGATTCCAAGATGAATCATTTGCTCAAGATATTTGATTCCCTAGAAGGAATCTCAAGTCTTTGAAGAATAACATTCTTCCAAGTATTGAGAATGTTCTTCATACTCTTTAAACAATAAGTAGTTCCTTGGATGTCCCAAACCACTAGAAGTGGTACTTAAAGTCAAAATTGTGATATAACCTAAAGGTATATCAAAGATTCTTAGCTTTGGAATCTGAGAGGCATTAGTGTATGCTTGGACTTGAGTAAGGGAAAGATCTCTAAAAAATCATGCAGGTAAGCAAAGAAGCTTTAGATAGTTAGGAGATCTTAATTATAAAGACTTATTCTTTATTTTAGTCGCAAGATAAACTAGACTTGATCAAGCTTGGCCATGATTGTCCAAGTATGTGCGATTGGAACTACTTTGTAGATTGCCCAAGTATTAGAAATAAAATTCCTTTTGGGAATTATTCACTTAGGTTCCATTTATCCGATGGAAAATTATGAAAAGAGTAAGTTGTTCCAAGTCTGAATAGAGTGAAGGAATTCCAAGAATGTAGTTTGCAACCGTGAAGACGGTACTTAAGTCTGTGGAAGGTAAAACATAATGTTTGCCTATCCTTAAAGGGATTTTGGTACAAATCCAAAGAGCATGAGCGGATGCTTAAGACTTAAGCAGTAGAGAGATTCCTATATAAAATCCCCAGGGTAGGTACCTAAAGCATGAGTAAAGAAAGGAATCTAAAGATAAGAAGTTAAAAACTCTTGTCACTACAAATTGGTCAAGAATAGAACTTGAATGTGTGAAAATTCAAGTACTTGGAATTCTGATTGGTTTTCATTTGAAAACCCTAGCAAAGAAGGATGGATGCTCCATCAAGAGGTTTTCAAGTCTCCAAGATAAAGCACGTGATTGTGAGACGATCATGTGAAGGAATCAAAACCTAGAAAATCTAGTTAGAGGTAATGCCTGAAACCTCCAAATTCTCGTAAAAGAATTGAAGAGATAAGGTACTCTATCAAGATATGTTTAGACTTTAGGATAAGTATCACCTACACATTAATGTGAATATAAAATAGGGTGGTATGGGACACCAAATTTTATACTCAGATTGATGTAGGAAAGATGGTATGGGACGTTGGACCGTGGGATGATAATTATCTTTTAGTCCTAGTTTAGATCTTGAAGTTAGGTTTGATCCTCAAGAGAATTAAGACTTCTAAGAAGGTGTTAAATTCAAGAAGGATAAATGTAGTATCTTAAGATATTTCAAGATAACTTCAAGATCAAGGAAACTGAAGATATGAAGTAAGTAACTTCCAAGATCTTCTTAGAACACTTCAAACTTAAGTGTTATCGATAAAAAATATTTGATAAATTTCTAAAAAAAGTTGGACTTTGATTTTTAGTTGATCTTTTTAACAAAGGATTTGATTGACTTGGTAAATTCACTCTTTTGACTCAAAGAAATGCACAAGAATTGCATTCCCAGTAAGTTGATCAAGTTCTAGTGTAACTTGGTAAATTCACTCTTTTGACTCAAAGAAATGCACAAGACTTGCATTCCCAGTAAGGAGTTAGAAAGATTGAATGTGACCTGAACTTAGCCTCAAGAGAAGCATTATTTGAATACTAAACTCATCAACAAAACCTCAGTGGGTCAACACGCTGATGTTGGTTACCACACTAGTATCTTTTGGTTGGATGATATTTTTGATTTGCTTTGAATCTTTTTGAGAATCCAACTTACTTCTCTTAAAGATAAAAAACATGCTTCAATGTTCTGTTGAAATAAATCTTTAAAAAGGTAAAGTCCTGGGTCATCTAGACTTTGACTCATAGCAAGTTTACGTGTCTTCGAAGTATGAATTGGTTGTACAAAGTTTTTAGTTATTTCTTTCCGCATTCCAAATCTTCTAGAATTGGCTCAGATATGGTATCTGATTTCTTTTGTAAAAGACCAGGGTTAGTCGGTTAAAACTAGATAACTAAATTGAACATCCTAGATAGATGTTATGTATACGAACCTTTTCAATCTTCAAAAGATAATAAATCTAAGTGGACTTATTTATTTGAGTTTGCTTCAAGTTATAACATAAATGATTTCCTAGAGTCCAGTATGCTCTAGAATAGAGAAGTTAGGAATTGCTCAGTAGATTGACAATTCCCAAGAACTAGAAGCTCAATTCTATGAGAAAAGTGTCCTAAGTTGGACAATTTTCATTTGAATTTGAATTGGTCAAGTTATAGTATGGTTGACTCAAAGAAAATGGTAAACTTTCTCCTACAGTTTACATAGGATTTTTAAAACTCATTAGGACAAAGTAGTCCTCTAGTCGGGTTAAAAAATCAAGTAACTGTTGGATATGAGTACAACATTGCTCAAACATCCATTAGTGGTTAAGTCTCAAGGATGTGAAGGAGGAGGTCTTGGGTTCAATCCCCATGGGGGAAATGAGGAGAGTATTTTGCCCAAAGAGATCTAGAGCCCTCTAGAAGCATCCACTTGAGTTAACTTGAGTTGACTGGGACACTTGGCACACATGTAGTTACATGGCTGACACATGGCTAGCTAGTATCCACCTGCCCAAGAAGGCAGTTCCCTGGAGAGAGCTATATATAGAGGCATTTGGTTGGGAGGAGAGTCATCTCTCTAGCATGTGGTGGTCGTAATCTTCATTCTCTTGCACCATGCTTGTCATAGATCAAAATTCTTTGGATATGTGGCAATCTTAATTATCTGATAGAGTGGTCATTGGCCCTCTGTCATGGGATGAGACCCCCCCCAAGAGGTATTGAAGCATTGGATTAAGGCTAACTGGGAGATTTGTGGACTATATGTGAACCACATTCAGTATTTGCCAAACGAAGATTTCTTGTTTTTTTTATAATTCTAATAGTGCTCTCCAAGTCATAACACAAGGACAATGGTTGATTAGGTCTACCCCGGTGTCATTCTTCAGGTGGTTCTTGATATTCAATCCTTAGGGACCCAAACCCACAAAGGTTCATGCATGGGTAGAATTTTACCGATGGATAGATAGCCTATGCTCCTTGATTGATAAGGTCCATGGACAAAGGGCTAGGGGTGGTATCAGCCCAAATGGGATCCCCAGGTCATGGTTGAAGTTGATTTGTCTAACGCCTATTAAAATGCATCTAAAAATTAAAGACTTTGATGGCAGGTGTCTACATGAAGAAAAAGTGCTTTACAAAAATCTTCCCAATGCCTACTTCAACTGCTATAAACAGGGCCATCGGATAAAATACTACCCTCTTCTTAAAGAAAAATCAACACCCGCAATAAGCAAACCATCTGATGACTCGCTTGCTCCCAAGGTCAACCAGGGGCAAGTAGCCAAGAAAACCTAGGTAAAAAACACAAAAAAAGGGGTAAGAACTGGGTCAATACATTTGACGTTCTCCTGGAAGATGTTTTTAATCCTTTTCCAGAAGCTTATGATCTGCCAACAAGTGTTTTATTCCTAAAAGATAAGCCAATCCAGACTCCTATCATTGGGGGGACCCCTTCCATTATGGAAGTAGAAAATTCTCAAACCTTATGGTAGGCTCTGACTCCTTGTGCTCATCTGTTTTCAGGTTCTTTGAGGAACTAAACGCTCATGACACTAAAGAGATGGGGAAAATGCACCAAAATGGTTCTGACATGGAGGACCCCCAGACTACACAGAGAGAAAATGAAGATCCTATTGACCAGAGCTCCTCCAAAACTAAAAGGAAAGATGGTAACTCTAAAACTAGGAGGAAAGATACCTTGAGAAAATTTGTGTCCTTGAACAAGTTAATTAAGAATATTAGAAAATGATTTTCTGGTTCACTGAGTTGGTTCTTTATCTATTTTGTTTCTCCATGGATGATATCAATCTTACTTCTTTTAATGCTAAAGGGTTGTCAGACACAGTTAGCGCCAAATGCATTTCCAAATGGATGTTTGACCTGTTAGTTCGACCTACATTCATTTGTCTTCAAGAATTAAAGGTGAGTGGAAGTAGGCTTTGGAGCTCCATCACATATGCGCTACATCTTGGAGTCATCATGGTCATGAGCTCCCTAAGGTGTATGTTGAGAGATGTCCAACAATCACTGCTGGTTTTCCACCAACCACCCCCAAGGTAGGGGAGGCACTACCCTTGGGGTTTCCCACTCCATTAGCCATATGGTGCAAGACACTCATGTTAGCCCTACTCATCAATGGGTTGGCCTTACCCTTAAAGAGCCTTTTAACTGTACTATTGTTAGTGTCTATGCATCTAATTGTCCTTCTATCAGGACAAAATGTTGGGAAGAGTTGAGTGCCCTCCCTCCTCCCATCATCATTATAGGAGATTTCAATATGGTGACCACGGTTGATGATATATATTGTAAAAAAGGGTGTGTCATCAGTGGCTTAGGGTGGAAATCTTGGCTAAACCTTGTCACCACGCAAGACCTTATGGATATCTCTACTAGTACTGGCCTCTCCTGGAGCAATAAGCAAAAAGGTGAAAGAGACTTGGCTGCTTGGTTGGATAGATGCTTTATCAACATTCCCCTTCTACAACAATTTTGGAATTTCAAGACTGCTCTTGATTTCTCCCTGTGCATCTCTGACCATTATCCCCTTACCATCTCTCTCAAGAAGAACTACCTAAATGTGAGGTCGGGCTGGCCTCACCTTGACCCCTCTCTTCTTAAAATCCCCTAATCCCCTGTGTGATTGAGAAGAGTAAGGAGATCTTCTCCCACCACTTTAGGCAGCAGATCAACCCTTTTGTGGCTTGGGAAGAGCCTTCAGAGAAATCCAAGCTCTTTTTACCCACTATGAAAATTTGAAGAAAATCATTAGGGCCAACAGAAGAAAATAGTTATCAAGAGAAATTGGTTTCCTTTACTCCTCTCCTAACCCCTAGCAGAGCAAGGTTGAAAGGATTTTATTCCTTCAAGAAACGTTAAAATTTGAAGAGTACATTGAAGCCACTGGTATTCTCTTCTCTTCAAGAGCTTTTTGGGCTAGGAATCTGGATATACCTAACAAAAGTACGTTCTCTTTGTTAAAGAGAAAATGCAAGGACTTCATACCTATGTTGATGAAAGAATCTCGTGGATTTGCTGTCAATGTTGAGGAGAATTTGTAGGAGGCTACCAACTTCTTTACTAATGTTTTCTCTAGCACTACCAAGTGTGGGGAGGATATTCATGGAGCCAGGGCCTATATTGCTCTTAAAAGGAAAAAAGCTATACTTTCTAGATTGGCCTCCCTATTTGACCTACCCCTCATTGTTGGTGAGGTTATAAAAACCATTGGTAAATTGAAACCCTGTAGAACTCCTGGCCTTGATGGCCTTCCCAATGAGTTCTTCATTGCTCTTAAGGATTTCATTGTTCCCTTCCTTCTTTTGATTTGGAAAGAAGCTATTAGTAGAGGCACTCTTCCTATTGAGATCAACACTGGAGTTATAAAACTGATTCACAAAAAGGGGCCTAAAGAGGACTTAAATAACTGGAGACCTATCACTTGTTTGACCACTATCTACAAGATCTTTGCCTCCTCCCTTGCTAGAAGGCTTAATCCTATGATGAAAGACACCATCCTTCCTTAACAAAAAGGTTTTATCAAAGATAGATTCATTTTGGATGCCATTATCTCCCTTTGGGAAGGTGTTGACTATGCTAATGAGTCCAATCAACCCTTTTATTTCTTCAAAATTGACTTTGATAAAGCTTATGATAGAATTGAATGGGACTTTGTTCTCCAATCCCTCCATGACAGGAGCTGGTAAGTTCTTCATTAAAGCTGTTAGCACAATATTTGACAATGCTCATTCTAGAGTCTCCATTAGTGTATCCCTCTCTCCCCCATTTAGGCTGAGGAGATCTTTTAGGCAAGGGTGCCCTCTTGCCCCCCTTCTCTTTGCTATTGCTAGTGATGCCCTCGGGTGGTTGATCAATGATGCTATTGATCATAACAAAATTGAGGGCATTGACATTCCTAGCTTTCCTAAGCCCATAACATAATTATAATAGGTATTGTTGTATTGTTGACTTTGGAATCCTCTACCTGCATTTCTTCCAAAGTAACCTCTACTACCTCTACCTCTGAAATTACCTCTTTGATTTCTGCCACCTCTTCCTCTTGAATTAAAATTCTGATTATATCCACCATTATTCTGAGTATTATGCCAACAATCATTAGCTAAGTGATTTGTCTGGCCACAAATCTAGCAAGCTTTAACTCCATCTTTATTACTCTTGCCTCTTCCTCTACCTTTGCCACCTCCTCTTCCTCTTAGGAAGTTGGCTTGGCTAGTTGTACCTTCATCTGCATTTACTTGTTGCTTCCCTTTGATATTCTTCTTCTTATCCTTTGAATACATTGCATGACGTGTACTCTTATCACTTTCACCTTTAACATCCTGCTCAAAGGTTAGCATATGTCCTAGCAACTGATTTAAATCAGGAGTGAAATGATCAAGTGATAATTCAGTAGACAAAATGAATGGCTTCCATTTGTTATCACCTCTTAAACTTATGAGGATTTGCCTTACCAATTTATCCTCCTCAATGTCTTCATCAAATGCTCCTAATGCATATGCAATGTCCTTCATCCTTGTTACATAATCTGAGATGGATTGAGAAGCCTTCTTCTTGAAAGTGGTAAATTCTGCCCACAAGGATGCCTTCATTGACTTTGTAGTGTTTTGGAAATGCTCTTCCAAAGCATTCCATATATCACTTGCACTTTCAAGACCTCTAATGTGAGGTAGCGAGTAGTCATTAACTGCCATGTAAATAATGCTCCTAGCTTGAGCATCTTTCTTCATCCAAGTCTTCAAATCTGACAATTCCTCCCTAGTTGGAACACTAGGATCTTTGAACTGAGGCTTTTCTTCTTCACCTATGATATAACTTATCAAGTCTTTGCTCATAAGATGAGCTTCCATCCTCATTGACCATGCTGGATAGTTCTCTCTATCCAACTTCTCTATCTGAAGAGAATCTCCCATCCTTTCTTCACCTGTGTATTGACATCTTCAAACTTTATGAGTAATAGATGTAACTTTACTTCAAATGATACTCCTTTTGTCTTCCTTGATGTCGTATGGCCTCCTTCTCAAGATTTGCTCTCAAGCTTTCACCTTTTGAATCTTCAGATGTTGAATTCTTTATGGCTGCAGTAGTCGGGATGCTCCTTTCTTCAATTTTGATGTTTCCTGCTCTGATACCACTGATGGAGAGTGTTAATCTCCAAAAGAACAAGCTACTCTTGAAGTTATTAGAGCACCTCTATATCAAGAGTAACTCAAAGCATTTACCAATTTGAAGGATTAATGATCAATTATAAAGATTTTGGATAAACTGTGAAGAAGATGATTCTACAGAAAGTCTGCTGCACATATCTCTCTCATTGACTTATCAAATGTGTAAAGTTTTTGATAAAACTTTACAGAACGTGTTGCCTATAGTTTGCGCACCTTTTCCAAGTTAAATCATTCCAAAAGACTTAGTAGATCTTAAGAAATGATCTCAACAAGTCACGTATGTCTAGAACTGCTCTTCTAAGAAGTCGATTCAGACACCTGTAACTTCTAACACTTGGTCCTCTCAATCTAGAAATCGTTTATGCAAATGGTTTTAGCCATAGATAGCGTACCTTCCAACTTAGATTTTGACTTCTCACTCATGCAAAACTTTAACCTGTGCACTCAGAAATGATCAAATCTTTGATCATTGAGATTGTGCTTGTTTCAGAAAATAGTGAACACTTCATCACATATGCATGTTCCTACTCATAATTCTCACAGCCTGTTTACAATTAGGCTCTCAAAATTTAACCATAGACTCATTAACTATGGAATTAGATTTCTACAAAAGGATTCTTGAAATGGTCAAGCACAGAAGGAGAATGCACAGAAACATCGGGCGCAATTTTTCTTCCATTACTAGAAAACTCTACATCTGGATGAAAGAGCTAATCTTCATACTTCTCAAGTGTCTAATCACTCCTAATTCTTCTGAATTCTTGTATTCTATACTCTCATACATTTGCCTTGACATTTTTCCTTTGTATATATAGTCAAATATTTACAAGCTTATGACTATACAAAAGTATAAGTAAACTATCTCTGAATTAATGTACATGTGTACACATCTTCATCTTCTGAATATGCATTTCCTTCAAGATTCATAACTTGATCTTTTCTTCAGTCCTTGACTTCCAAACCTTCATCAAAACTTCAATTGTTGATTTCCCTACACCAACATATGTTTGTTGTAGACTTAGATGTTTAGTAATTTGATAATGATGCAACCAAGCATATTACCTCATAGCACAATTTCTCCAGTTCACTTGAGCCCACCCCTACTAGGAATATTGTCACATGTGTTAATAACTACTCTAATCTTCTAATGGGGTTTGGAAAGATAATTTTGACTATTGCTAAAGGTATTTCTTCCACATTCTTAGATGCCTTATATATGTCAAGGATAAAGAAGATATTGTAATCATTTTCAGCATTAGCCAAGATTGGGTTAGTTGTCAAATTTGTTAATGACAGATGTATAATTCATGATAAAATCATGATGTTATTATTGCATCTAGAATTTTATGTTTTGGGTTGTATAAGCTCATATACTATGCAAAATCTGTGAATGATTCAGCACATGCAATTTATGATTCTCTGGCTATCTCAAACATAAAACTTTTGCATGCACACTTTGTTCATCCGAATTTTGCTAGTTTGATATGCCTCCTAAAATCTAAAATGGTTTCCTCTATACTCAACTTTAGGCACCTTCTAAACATGTTTGTGTAGGATCTATTTTGGGCAAATGCAACATTCCTCCTTCCCAAAAGATTAATTTGTTAGAGATACTCATAAATGGTAGCTTGTCATAGTGATGTCTTTGGTCCTATGCAGACAGCTTCATTTGGGAACTACCTATACTTGGTGACTTTTATTGATGACTTTTCTAGGGATCCATGGGTGTATCCATTGAAAATAGAGTTTGATGTGTTTCTATGCTTTAAATAGTTCTTGGTTATGGCTAAAAATCTATTAGCATTTAGATTGGGCACCCTCCATTTCGATCAAGAGGGGAATATATCTCTTCTCACTTTAATGCATTTATGGTTGAGCATGTGATAGAACATCAATGTGCCATATACACATCAACAAAATGGAGTTTTTAAAAGAAAGATAATGACTCTCATGGAAATGGTGAGGTGTATGGTCAAAAGTCAGGCGTTATCACATAGCTTCTAGCTTAGGGCTCTTATGTGTGCAACATATGTATTTAATAGGTGTCTCACCAATGCACTACAATTAGTCACTCCATACGAGTCTTCCCATGATCACAGGCCATATGTTGCTCAACTTTGTGTGATTGGTTGTCTACCATATCCATTCGTGCTTGAACAACAATGCAAAAAATTGGATGATAAAGCAGTGAAATGTATTTTTGTTGGGTACAATTCTAAAAGCAAAGGATATCATCTGATGGTCATCCATATACTAAATGGATTTTGGTTAGGCATGATGTTGTTTTTGTAGAAGATGCAATTTAGCCCTTATTTTCATGTACCAAGGAGACATCAACTAGCTCAAAGGATTTGCATGACACTTTACTGCCTCTTTTTACTTATGGACAGTCAAGTGTCAGTCCAAATGAGGAAATTTTCAAGCCTTTACAGGTTTCTAATGATGATTCAAACCATTCCATTTCTGATGCGGACTTACACGATGCACTTGTGGATGAGAGGGTAACATAGAAGAGGCAAAAACTATGCCTAAATGGTAGGTGTAGACTTTGAGAGATCACAAATCACATGCACATTTGTCATATCGTGCTCATTCAAACTCTCATAGTGCTTCCTTTGCATCAAATTGTTATGCAATGGCTGTATCTAGTCTTTGTGATGAGAATGAGCCTGTTTCTTTTGATGAAACATAGAATCCATAAAATTGGATGGCTCTTATGCAACCAGAATATGATTTTAATATGAAGGATGGTACTTTGTCTTTATGTCATTTGACTCCAGGCAAAAAGGCCACTGCATCAAATGGGTATACAAGTTGAAACATAAGTAGAATGGATCAGTTGATAGGTATAAGGCTAGGCTTGCTGCAAAAGGCTATGCTTAAGAGAGAGGCATTGATTTTGATTAGTCCTTTGCTCCCACATGTTGAATGACCATTGTTCATAGCATTTGTGCAATTATAGATCATCATGGTTGGAATATACATCATTTGGACATTAAAATTGGAGTTCTATTTGATGAGTTACATGATAAAGTGTATGTATTTTAGTTCCATGGTTTTGTGCAAACAACATGAAAACAAAGTGTGCAGGTTGAAAAAGGAATTATAAGGTCTGAAGCAAGCACCATGTGCTTGGTATGAGAAGATCAATGCCTACTTTCTAGGACATCATTTTGAGAATAGTCCAACTGAGAGCACCTTATATGTTAAGCATGTGGATCATGTACATCTTATCATTGATGTATATGTTGATGATATGCTGCTTATTGGTCCTAATGAGAAACATATTTTTGAATTTAAGACTGATTTTAATGCCCCTTTTCAGATGTCATATTTGTGTAATTTGCATCATTATTTGGGCATTAAGTTTATGCAGCTTGATGGGGGAATAACTTTATGTCAAAAAAATACTTTTTGCAGAATTTTGCCCTTGAAGATTGCAAACATATTTCCTCTCCCAAGGAAAAAGGTTTGTGGTTGAGTCTTCGTGATATTGGAGATGCATTTGATGTTGTTCTCTATTATGAGGTTGTTAGATTCTTGATTTACTTATGCATAACTTGGCCTAATATTTAGTTTTTTGTTTCTCATATGAGCAAGTTTATGCATTGCCTAGGTGTCAAGCATTGGCACGTGGTTAAGCAGATCCTTTGCTACTTGAGTGGTACCCAATTACTTGGATTTTTTAATCCCAACAGGGGATCATTACTACCAAATTTACATGCTTTAATTGACTTTGACTCTGTTGGTTCCTATGACACTCATGTGTCCACAACTGGTTTTTGGTTCATGCTTGGAGCACAGACTAAATGCATTTTGGTTAGCTGTGATCTTGTTTTTGTGGAAGATGCTATTCAACCTTTATCTTTCATGTACGAAGGAGACATTTGTTAGCTCCAAAGACATGTATGATACTTTGCTACCTCTTTTTATAGGTGGATAATCTAGTGATGGTCCTAATGAGGTGTAGCTCAGTGATGAGTAGCACCTCCTTTAATGTCAATCCGGGAAGACATGAGGATGGTATGAAGACCTTGAACAAGTGATGGCACAAGTGTGTGAGTGAGAAGCACACAAACATGCACACACCTACACACACACGCGCACTCAAGGAAAGACAAAGAGAGAAACAATGTAGTTCTATAGATTAATCAAATAGTCTCATATCAGTTCAAATCTACAACAAGCTAACCTCAAAAATGAGCTCTCTAGCTCTTTTTATAGTTTTTGACTAGCTTTGGTCCTGTCCAGACCTAGTGTCTGGCCTAGTTAGAAATTAGGTTCTAAGGCTATTTTGGAGGCTCAAACGAGCTCTGAAAATTATGAAAATTGGTGCATAAATACTACTAATACTCCTCAAGCTCAAGGACTCCTCGTCTTGTACAAAATGGAGTAGGAAAAATAAAAAATGATATTTACAATGGTGTGAAGTGACTAAAATCACTATTTGGAAATATTATTTCATGAAAAATGATAGGCCTATTTTCCAGATCTTCGTTGACTGCTTTGCCTAGTTGGCCCTTCTCTTTGCTCTGATTCCTTATGTCAACTCCCTTGTCTTGAAATGCTCTGACTGCTGACAACACTCCCCCCTCTCTCGCGTCTGTCGTCTCTGACAGACCCTTGTTGAGCGGACCGTTGGATGTAGTATTCCACGACATCTGTGGCCAAATGATGCTCAGCTAACCCTAGTCCTTTGGCCAAATCTGTGAGTAAGGCATCCCAGTTGACTGGCCCAGGTACCTCCAGATGTGGCATGCGTAGCCTCTCTGAGTGTAGAGCGTGTTCCACAGCAAATAAATGTAGGAGATGAGATGGTCTGGGTATGAATATCTCTTAGTGATACTCCCAAAACCTTGTGATAAACATTTCTTCAAACGTTTGTTTGAAGCAGGGTGGGAGACATTTGATACGAGCATGCCACGCATATACAACGTTGATGGATGGGATGGTGCTCACATCATAGACGAGGTCTTGGTTGCCTTCATTGAAGCCTAGGGCCGAAAGGTGAGGTTCTTTGACATTTTTGAAGGTCTGGAATGTTACCAGCATAAGTTCGAATATTTTGAGGCACATCTATGCCATGATGACTGGTACATTCTTGAATCTGGTGCCCCAATGTCGAATTGTTGAAATCATATAAGCTACTATGGGTGGGCCACGAGGCAGTGCCAAATATACATAGTTTAACCATTTGTCACATCCTTTGACCGTCTTTACTGTTCTGTTGTACTCAGGCCATGATCTTCTTCGAAACAGAGGGCAATAGCAAGGGTTGTACTTAATGTATAAGGGCATATTGTTCCATGTGCGCACCATTCCTGGGTATGTTTCGAGTAGGCATATTCTCCATGTAGGTTGAAAGATGTTGCCTTGTGTTTCACTTTCGGGAATGTCATCTGGGGCAAATTGTGTTGCAGAGGTTGGCTCTTTCGTGGTGTGATGTTTTATCTCAGCATTATAATCTGCCAATAATACACAAAACGGGACATACAAATCATCTGAAGTGCCAATCCATCAATGATGGGATAGGTTTTTGAAGTAATTCGATTCGATGACAACCTCTTCCAGTCAGGACATGGACTGTATCTGCACTGCTACTCTATCATCATGGGTTGGACCTACCTTTTCTAATATTTGCATCCATTCTGGAGCTTCAATCTCAAATGTATTCATTCCTTCCTCTGTTTGTTTACCTCCTGATATAGGCATGGGTTCATAAGGGTCCTCGAAAGTCTCCTCTACTTCAATTTGAACTAGTTCCTCCGGCTCCGGCTCCACCAGAAGAGAGGGTTGATGTTTGGATTGGAGAAGCTTATTTTGCAACTCCGTCAGTTGTGCTCTCAGTCTATTACCTCTTCGGATGTGTCAGCTGTGGCTGCTACTTCTTTTGGTGGCTCTAGCTGATTGGCCACTTGTTTCCATAATTCATCACACTCTTTTTCTAATACATTATATGCCTCTAGTAGGTCAACATGGGTGTCCAATATGATTTGCATGTTGGCTGACGGGTTGGATTTGAAGTGCTCTGGGTCGATCTCCTGTGGGGATCCTTCCATTGCCGCTTCTAGGTTCTCTTTATTATGTCTTTGGAGTCTTTTATTTTCTTCTAGTGCCGCTGACATGTGCTTCCACAATAATGCAAAGTTTTAGCGGGTTTTGAGGTTTTCTGCTTGTTGGGCATGTAGCATTTCTTCAAGGTGTTGTTGTGCCTATGAATCTGGCTGGGGGGGGGGGGGAATTCGCCACTAATTCTTCGTGTTGTGTCTGCAAGGTGTCATAATGATGTTGTAGTAGCCTCTTGTCCTTCTCCAAGTTTGTGAACCATTCTTGTAGCATTTCATGGGCTCTGAAGAGGCTCATATGTTGAGCATCTAAATGCTGGTAATGATGTTGTAACTGAGACACACATTGATGCAAAGTATTGAATACATTATTTATAGGAGTGGATGCTGGGAAGGTGTGGAATGCAGGAGGGTAGGGAAAAGGGAAAGGGAGTGTGTATGCTGTGCTTGAGAATGGTGAAGTGGGTGGTGGGGGAATGGGAGATTGTGGGAATATGGGGAGAGGGGGAGGTGCAGAAGTGGGTGATATATCCATGAGGTCCTGTGTGGACGCGGTCGTGGGAGTTACCGTGTACATGGGAATGGTAGGTGTGGTGATGGTTGTGAAGGTGTATAGTGGTGTGTGCAGTTGTGCATGTGAGCTGCCAAGGAGTGTGACAGGAGGAATGGGATTTCCGGTGATTATAGTTAGAATTACATTGTTTGTGGTAGTAGTTATAATAGTGGTGGTGTGAGATTGTGAGGGTTGTGACGGTTGACTCATAGTGTGTGCTTCACTAAGGGAAGTGGAGACTGTGGCCGTGATCGTAGTGGGGATTGTGGTGGTATGAGGTGAGGGAGGTGGATTTGGAGGAGAGGGTGGTAGGGATGGTGATGGAGGTGCACTTGAGGCATGGGCTTCTTCAGTGTGTTGAATGGATTGTGTTGTGCTGGTGGTTGTGGAGGTGGTGCCATGTGGTTCTGATACTATAATATGTATATGCTTCCCTAATCTTGGGGGTCGTCTCTCGTGTCTTTGCTCAAACCTCTAAGAGTGTGCGAGGGCAGTGTGCACCATCTCTGGCACCCCCAATGCATCTGCTAGCAAGTCGAGTGAAGCTCTGAATTGATCGTTCACACCCTCTTCTTCAAGTATTTGGTTCATTAAGGCCTTCCCTACTGCCAAGGATAGTCGGCATTGTTCCTGAAACAGGTTCATAGTATCATACAATCTTTTTTTTTTGCTTTGTATAGGCTGGGGCTCCTGCAAGTTCTGGTATAATGTGTTGCTCATATTCTTGCTCCCCTTCGTTGGATGGTCCTTCTTGTTCATCATCTTGTTCCTCTTTTGCAGTCTCCTCTTCATCTTCATCTACTTTGATGACTACTGGTTGAGTTGGATGAGGCTGGTCTATGATAGTTTGTTGCCCACTTAATTGATCTGCTTCAATTTCCAAATTAGTTGCATTAATTATCCTTGCTACCTCTTCATCAGTTAAATCCTCCAGCATGAAGCCATGAGCAAACTCTGAATCGGTGGGAACACCAGATTATGCCCTTTTGCACTATGCCTTGGTAATCTAATGGTGAAGGGTTGTACTCGCCTTTGGGGTGGCACAGTCATGTCTCGTGTTAATGTAGCGCCTCGAGCCTGTGCACATGGCATCTGAACAACTCCCCTCATTTTCTTTGATGAGGGCCCTGCGACTGATATTCTTTGTTGAAATTCTTGCACTCTAGTCCAAACAAGGGCCCTTTGAATAGGCACATCATATGCCAAGCACCAATAAACAATTCTAGTAAGTGCACAACATCCATAGAGCACCGACTTCTGTTTCTTGTACCAGCGTTGATGTGCAAGATGTATCTGGTCAATGATCCAATGTGGCATATTGATTGTCAGATTCAGCGCATCTGCCAAGTATAAACTAAACCAAATCTTTTTGGGTGGCATCATAAATCTTTCTTGGGTCGGGAATGCGAAGTGCTACATGCACATTCGGAGGTGGATGGCAATAGTTGGTGTCATTGCCACCATATCCTTCAGCTTAGTTAAGTTCATGTTCTTCATGTTGTCCGGGATCATTGTCTCCTTCTCTGTAGGGATGTGCATACCTCACATTTCTAGAGCTTCCCTTACCAAATTGTTGGTCAATTTGAAGCGCTTCAATTCATTTCCTCGTGTAAGAGAAGGTAATACAAAGGTGCTCATCCCCTTTTTATCTTTACTGGGAGTGAGGGTGCTAATCAGGTATGAACACCTCAAGAAGTTCGACTTTGGTAACTGAGCTTTGAAGTAATCATCCAATCCAGCCTTCTTCCATATCGGTTGCAATCCTTCACTGTTTTGAAGCTTCTCAAACTCTCGTGTAAAGAAATGATACCGGCCCCACCTTCCGTTAAGCTCTATCTCGACCTCCCATAAATAGGTGCCCTCTCCAAGGGATCCTGCTACATCGCTGAACCAATGGGAGTTCTTGCTAACTGGCGATGTGTGCCCTTGGGGTGGGTTTTGAATCGGTATGACATATATTGCTCTTAATGCTTGTGCCCATTCCTTCAATTCTTCTTGAATAGGAAGACTCTCAATGTCTACTATCTGAGGACTTGTGCCTGCCTGGGAGCTCGTTCCTGCTGCCTTGACCATGTTGAGGAAATCGGTCACCGGTTCTGTGAGAATATACAAATGAATGTTAACATTGCAATGGACACAAAGTGATCATGTGTCCCGGTTACAACATTAACATGATGAACTGTGACGTAGTGAGTCGGTTAGTTAGTGCCCGCGTGGTTTTGAGTGTGAAGTGTGGTTAGCATATGCAGGGTGCCTATGTGCTAATTCGGGTGGTGGGGTGTAGTGTGGATACAGTTAGTAAGTGGAGGTAGCTTTACAATAGGATAAAGTGGTTTATTACAAGTTTTGGGTTGCCAAACACAGTGGATGGATTTCTCTTTGATTTTATGGAGACTCTGGAGGGCTTCATAAGAATGTCTACTAGGAAATGAGGCTTTTTAGGGACCCATTTACAAGTGATTCTACTCGTGCTCATGGACGAATATGTGTTTGTGCATGTTCTATAAGAGTGGGTATCAGCCGCTCGAGTGCATGTCTCATGTTGTACATGGTGTGGTTTATGTGTGGCTATTTGAGCCCGCAAGCAAGCCTTAGGCACCCAAATTTGTTTGGATTGTGGGTCAGCCTTCATTCACTTCTTGGGTACCCAGATAGACTTTACTTTCATAGAAGAATTGTTGAAAGACTTCTTATTCCTATCGCTGATCACTAGTATGACTTCTAGTCAGTGGTTGTAAGTTGACCGCAACAGGATGCTCGCCTTTCCGTACCCACACTTGTTGCGATGGTTGAGACACCTTGCTTCGTACCTTCCTTTGGCTTCGGGCATAGGTTGTCTGCTTCTTCTGCGTTTGACACTCCTTTGGTTGTCGTGTCTCTACCACTTTTGGAAAAGAAGGGAGTTCCATTGTATCCTTGACTTCTTTGTTGAGAAAATCATCCCTCTGCATCACATAGTTTTGGACAAGAATAGCATCGTCATCTTCATGTGTACTCCTGGAAGGACTAGGAGTTCGTGTCTTTCCTAGTTCCTTGAGTGCTTCATTTTCTAACTCAATTGTAATGCGATTCTGATTTACCCAAACCTGAAGAATTCCACTTCTTAGGTTGAGGTTGACTGTGTGATCATAGATCTAGTCTTGACCCAAGACAAGAGGTTCAGTGAGATCCTCGTCTTGACATACTAGCACTTTAACTATCAAGAGAACATCTTGAATGTAGAGAGGAAGTTCCACCTTGCCCATGCAAGGGGTTTCCACACCTCCCAATCGTATGAGATATGCTTCTAGAAGATTGACACTTAAGTTCAATTCTTGACAGTAAGAAAGTTTAACAGCACTAGTGGCTGCACCTGAGTCAATCAAGGCTTGTACAGTCCTTGCACTATTTCCTTGTCCTATCTCTAAGGTTACAAAAGGACATCGGTCACTTATTCTATGGGAACTTACACCTAAGATTCGCACATAGCCATATGATATCCTGGAGCTGCATAGGCATTTGTCCTAGGCTGATCTCTACCTTGTCTTCTAAATTTCATTCTTTGGATGTGTTCCAATGCTTCTTCTCGGATTCATTTTTCTTCTTCCTTACGTTTCTTGGCAGTGTTGAGTCGATTGAGCATTTCCTCAGTGAGAGGTTCTTGATATAATTTGACTTTGCATCCACTAATGTAACTAGGGAGAACATCACCTTCTAGTGTAGCTAATTGAACTGCTCCACTAGTTGAAATCCTATTTATGATCATAGGTCCATAACCACGCTTCTCCCGCTTTCTGGCATGTTGTTTTAGGGTGTAAACCAAAACTAAGTCTCCTCCTTTCAAGCCTTTATCCTTGACATGGGCATCAAAGTATGCCTTTTGTCTTTTCTTAGCTGCATATATCACTACGGCAGCTCTTAGTCTTGTTTCACCTAGTCGTTCAAGATCAAAGATTCTTGAAGAGAGTTCATGCCCTGTCCACTCATGCTCTTGTGCTACTTTCAATGTAGGTATCAAGAAGTCCAATGGTAGCACTGCATTTTGGCCAAATACCATATGAAAGGGTGTGGCTTGGAGTACCGTTTTATAGGCAACTCAGTATGTCCAAACAGCATGGTGTAGCTATTTGTCCCAATTAGAGCGTTTATTATTCACTAATTTGGTCAGCACATTGCATAGAATGTTATTGGTGCTTTTAGCTTGCCCATTAGCTTGTGGATGATAGGGGGCAGACTTCTTGTGTATCACCAAGAACTCTTGAAGAAGATTTTCAATGACTTTATTCAAGAAGTGAGTGCCTCTATCCCTTATCAGCTCTATAGGTAGCCCGTATCTAGTGAACACATTCTCAAATAAGAATTTAGTTGTTGTTTGAGCATCGTTCTTAGTTGTGGCTTTCACTTCTACCCACTTGGTCAAATAATCTGTGGCCACAATAATGTATTCAACATGGGAACCCTTAGCTGGGGGATTAATAGGACCTATAAAGTCTATTCCCCACTTAGAGAATGCACGTCCACCCATCATGGGTTTTAGTGGCATCTCATCTTTACGTATACGATACTGAGTTTTCTGACAAACATCACACCTCTTCACATAGGTATGTGCATCCATGTGAAGCGTGGGCCACCACAGACCTACAAATAGTATTGCGTTAATCACACGGTCCGGGCCAAAGTATCCTCTTGCTACACCTTGGTGAGTAGTTTCCAAGATCTTAACATATTCACTCTCGTGGACACATAATCTAAGATACCCATCTTTTCCTCGTCTGTATAGATTATCTCCAATAAGAGTATAGTCTAAAGCTTCTTGTTCTAAGCTCCTTTGTCTAGCCAATGTCATATCTTGGGGAAAGGTTCTCGTCCTCAAAAAGGCTACTAATGGTTCGCTCCAATCTGGCACTAAAGACACTTGGTATAGTGTAGTGTGTTCCACAGGTGGTCTAATACGATAGAATGGGCATTCCTTGCACAACTTAGGGACATCTGCTTCCATAATCGGCCAATGCACTCCGAGTCTCCTTAGTGTCTGTAGGGTTCTTTGCCTTGATTAGTGTTGCTCTAATGCACCCACATGTGCTAATTGCAACCATTTAGTGTACTCATCCTCCTCCACACAACAAGCTAATATCCCTTGACCTATATGCTTGTACACACTTCATGCCATGATATGGTACTTTTGGGCTTTTACTACCTCTCTATCTTGAGTGTTTATTACTGGGTGGTTAGGCCCATATGTCAATACTGGTACTAATGTCTTGGCCCATTGTGGTATAACTTCCAAATTAAACAAGTAAGCATCAGGAAGGTCATCTGATACTCCTTGTGGGTCCTCTCCGGATGTGAGCCTAAAGAGATGGTCTGCTCTCAAATGAGTTTTGCCTTTCCTCACCACAAACTCAAAGTCATATTCCATTAGTAAGAGAAATCATCTTACTAATCTGCCTGTGTTGCATGGCTTGTTTACCAAGTACAACAATGCTTGATGATCAGTAAAAAAATTTAAACTTATTTGCAAGCAAATAGTGTCTAAGCTTTTTAACTGCATATACCATGCCTAATCCTTCTCTCTCAGTAGTGGTATAATTTCGTTCAGCTGCATTTAACTGTCTACTAGCATAGGCAATTGGAAGATCCATATTACCTTCACCTATAGGTTGTGCAAGTACACACCCAATAGCATAATTGGATGCATCCACATGGACATGGAATGGCTTGTTCCAATCTGGTGTAGTCAAGATTGGTGCCGAACACAATCTTCATTTAATCTCATTGAAAGAATTCTCACACTCATCCGTCCACTCAAAGTTAGTCAGAGGCTTTGCAATGATGGCATACATGTGTATAAAACATCGTTAATAGTTACAATGCCCCATAAAAGCTTGCACTTCCTTGACATTCTTTGGCCTAGGTAGTTCTGCGATAGCTCTCACTTTCTCTTCGTTAGTGGATATGCCGTTCTTTGACACTATGTGTCCTAGAATCTTGCCATGCTGGACCATGAAAACACACTTTTCTGGGTTCAAGCAGACTTGATATTCTCTACATTTGTCAAAGATTTTCTTGAGTTCAGGTATATGTGTCTATCTAATGTTGGAATGAGCACAAAGATCATCCACATAAACTTCTAAATTCTTCCTCAGGAATTCTTTAAATACATGACACATCAGTCTCGTAAAGGTAGCGGGTGCATTGGTAAGCCCAAATGACATTACTTGAAAAGCAAATATGCCCCACTCTGTGGCAAAAGCCGTCTTATGCTGATCTTCTGGAGTAATGGCTACCTGATTGTAGCCAGAGAATCCATCAAGGAAGTTGTACACTTCCTTGCCTGCTACTCTTTCTAGTAGATGCTCAATGATAGGAAGCGGATAGTTATCTCAAATAGTGGCTGCGTTAACTTTCTTCAAGTTAATACATACACATAACTTTCCATTCTTCTTGGGCACCACTAGGATGAGGGATACCCACTTAGTGTGCTCAATTTCATAGATAAATCCAGCTTCAACCAAGCGATCTATCTCTTCTTTGATCTTGGCAACATAGTTATCGTTGTATGTGTATGGTTTTTTTTTAGAAGGTTTGGCATCTGAGGTCATGGGAATCGTGTGTGAGCATATGTCAGGATCTACACCTTTCAAATCCTTGTAGCTCCAAGCGAATACATCTCTGTACTCTCTTAGCAAAGCTATCAACTCTTGCTCTTCTTCTTCCGTTAGGTCATGTCCTATGTAGGTGCATCTTTCTTCTCCTTCCTCTAAGGCTACAACAATTTTCTTGGTGGTTTCTTTGTTATCGTAGGCCTCTCCTGCTTGTGCATCACGTTTAGGCATTCTTATCATGACTCTCTTGTCTTCTATCTCATACTTCTTAAAATTTTCAGGGACCTCAAACAAAGATTCTTCCTCTTCTGTCGTGGTTTCTCTCTTCTTTCTTTTCTTTCCTTCATTCTTAGGGGTCACTTGCGTGGTTAACCTTACACCATTTGTAAGCTCTTCATGTCTCTGAGGGTGAAATTCCACTTCATAGAAGTATTCTTCATCTGATGCAAAAGGTGGGTCCATAATGATTGACTCTAGATCGGAGTCACTTGCATCCTCAAATGCATCAGTGCTAGGTTCACTTTCTTCAATGACCAAATCACCCATAATTGGATCTATTGTGAAGACTGAGATGTCATAGCCATCCTCATCAGAGTGGGACATCCATTGTTCTTCATTGATGGCTACATCCATTGTTGCTAAGATTTCCGCCCAACCATGAGGTTCAAATTCTTCATCAAGAAATACTACAAGTGCATACGCTAGGTCTTGAACTGATCTATGGGTTTCTTTTGCACCTACCTCTCTGGCTTTTTCCCTCTTCTCTTCTTCTACTGCTACTTTACACATCCATAAATGGGTGTCTTCATGCATCCATGAGGATCCTGACCCTAAGGAATGCTTTGACTCAGTATCATCCTTGGCTCTATGGATGGGATTCCATTGGGGGGGGGGTACATCTCTATGAGAGTAATCCTTGAGATCAACTTTGGTCGTGACACCTAAGTGTTGCAAATATAAGGAATTGGTTCCCCAATCCTGTACCACTTGCAACTGCTGCATAAATGGCCTTCCCAAAATCATCTCATAGGCCTAGTTTTCGCTAAAGTCACATATAACAAAAGTATGTTCAAACTCTACACCACATGTAGTGAGAGTTATTCCTTATAGCAGTCCTAAGGGCCTCTCAATGTGACCATCAACCATCTGCAATTTCATTCTCGTTGGCCTGAGTGCTGGCTTGCCCCAACGCTTCCATAGGGAAGTGGTAGCAATTGCAACTCCTGCGCTTGAGTCTAGAATTGCCTTTGTGGTGTAACCTTGATGGGTAATTGGAAGATAGGTGTTTCCATCTTCCCCTTCACTCATGTCACCTATCTTGTCCAAGGGTATTTTTGGCACTGTTCTATGAGATCCTACCTGGGAACGAGGTTTTGCTACTTCTAGCACTTGATTGGATACATGTTTCCATAATTCTAGCCTAACCTTGAGTAGCTCTTCTAAAGTAAGATTGAACTGCACTTTAGTGTTCTTTATGACCTCTGTGTTCCTAGGTATGACTGAGTCTTCCCTTGTTACCATAACCGTGGGTGCTCTCATACAAGTAGACTTAGCTTCCCATGGGCCTGTGAAATGGGGTAGTTCTTGTAAGGAATTAGACTCGAAGTCTAATCTCTCATGAGATTGGGCACTCTCCTGCTCCTCATAAATAGAAGGAATGTCTTGTGGGAATTGATCATGCGCATCATCCACAAGTTCAATGGGAGGAGGAACTTCACTTTGTTTAGCCCATTTCTCTTCTTGAATCTCTCGCAAGAATTCTGGTGAGTACTGATTCATAGAAGAAGATATGTCTGGTTCAGTGGAGTTAGGCACATAAGCTTCCTGAGGGGGAATGCTTATTCTTTCACTTGCCTTGTCTCTTCCTTGGGGGGTTGAGTCCTTTTCTGATTGTGCGATTAGCCTGTCTAATCTTTCTAGCAGTCCATCAAAGTGCAACTACGTCTTAGCTGAACTAGAGAAGTTAAAGAGGCGATTGGCTTCAAACATGGTTTGAGCCAATTCCACCATCTTGGCGCAAAGTTTAGTTCGTTCCAGCTCTAGTTTAGCTATAGGGTAACACTTTTCATGATCTGTTACGTTTGGCCCTTCTTGGATTTTGGCCTGATATGCTTTAAGCATCATGTTTAGGTCCTCGGGAGTGGGATCTGCTAAGACTAATCCTACTCTAGGGGGTGGTGGGACTTTGTGAGGTGGGTTGAAAGGTGGTGGATTGGAAGGCGGTGGAATTGGTGGTGGTGGAGTAGAGTGAGAGTGAGATTGAGATGTGAGTTCAATTATCTTGGCTCTCGTTTCTCTATACTTTTCTCGAGTTCACTCATCTTCTTTGCCCATTGCCTTTTCATTCTCTCGTGACTATCCTTCCAAGATCTGGTCCTTTTCTTAATTATGCTCTCAGTTTCACTAACCTCGGAACTCTTTTCCTGGCCAAACCTTGGTTTTGCTGCAAAGCTTGAGCTCTAGTGACCACTTGCACTGGTGCAGTGGAAGTTACACTTCTTGTAAATTCTACTACTAACCCAATAACGTTGATAGGAGTGATTTTCGGTGTATTATTGGGGTTCTTAGGACAATCATGCAAGAGATGCTCTTTTCCACAATCGGGACAAAAACCCTGAATTGTTATTGACTGAAGTTGTGTAGGTGCAGGCATAGGGCAATCACGAATGAAGTGATCTCCCTGACATCGGTAGCATGGTCCTCTCGGAATCGCGGGTCTTACTTGCCTAGGTTGAGGTCTAGCGTTGGGGTTTGCATACATGACATTTGCATATTCTGGCACCCAACTAGGTTCACTCGTGTCTTCATAATAGTATGACTCGTTATGCTCAAGTGAATGCATGTAGTAAGCCTGTGGACTATCGATATGAGTAGAGTCAAAACTATGATCACTAGGGTCACTTTCTAAAAGCAATGGTTTTATTGGCACTATGGCTCTATTCAAATTCTCTTCTGCAGCTGCGTACTTCACTGGAATCACATTGGTTGGAGCAGGGGGTTGCTACGCTAGAATTGGTTGAGGTCTCTGCTGCCCTTGATAGGGTGATTGATAGGGTTGCTCGGGTCTGCCATATTGTTGTGGTGGGTACTGGTTCTGGTATCTTCCTTGTTGAGGGTATGGCTGTGGGTATGTTTGCCTAACTGCTTGCTTATTGTATGGGCAATCTTGCACGGTGTGATTAGTGTAACTCCGTTCTATGGTGCAGTATTGGCTACTAGGATTCACTTGGGGTTGAGCCATAATGGGACATATGTTCGCCATATGGTCACCTCCACAAGTATAGCATCTTTTCACTGGGGCAAACCTTGGTATTTGTTTGCTTGAGACTCCCAGTTTTTGGGCTACCTTCTCTGCTAGCTCTTCAATAGATGTGGACGGATTTGAATTGAGGCTAGTAGAGCTATCTGAATCTTTGTAGATTTTTGAAAGCTCTAATTCCTCCCCTAGGTTATCCTCAATGTCGATGCACATATGTACACACTCTTCTATGGTTCTAGGGTCCTTCAAGTACACATATGATCTCAATTTGGTACTTAGCAGTCCATCCAAGAATAAAGCCACTTGTTTGGCTAGAGTGGGTAACTCAAGAATAGGACATCTAACTAGGTATTGCGTAAACCTTCTTCTTACAAGTCTAACCATCTTTTGAGGTGTCTGCTTGAAGCTACGAATCAGTGAGGAAGTATTGTGTCGTATGCCGCTCTTAGAAAATTCTGTAATGAAGGCCTCTAGAAGTTGGTCTATGTTCTTGAAGTGTCGCTCATGTAGGGGTTGAAACCATGTACGGGCTGTGTTCCTAAGGGTTAGACGGAAAGCATTGTATTACGTGAATAGGTCCTCAACTTGTTCAACTCGCAAGACTTGCCTAAACTCGGCCACATGATCATATGGGTCTCCAATGCCATCGAAGTAATTCTTCATGGACTTAACCAGCTGGGTTGGCCTCAAGGTCCTAGTGTGTTCTCTAGGCCTTGGCAAGGGAAAATCATCAGCATTTCTTTGGTTCCTTGGGTATCTAGGTCTCTCAGTTTCCACTCTATCTATTTCCATTCGCATTTGTTCTCTTCCTATTGGGTTGGCAAAGCTTACCTCAGGTCTATCTCTATTCCTGTCTCTTTGAGCTCCATGCCACAAAGATTCTTTCTGAAGTGTTTTCTAGGTAGGTCACTTTGCCTGGACTATTAGGATCTTTAAACTCATAGATCATGAGTGTTCTTACCTCATTAGACTGATCAGGCTTATACCTCCAAAAGGCTTCATCGGTCTCTCAGTTCAAGAGCAGATCTATGCTCTTATTGTCCTGGGGAACCCACTTTGGCATGATGATTCTAGAGAGGACTGATTTGCCTCGAGGAGTTCTGGGCTCTCTTGCTAAGTTCCCTTTCTCTATGTCACCTAAGTCTCTCTCTAGAATGACATTACCAAATTCATCTATTCGATCTGGTTGGTTGGTGACTACGTATAATGTCCCTTCTTTATCTAAGTATGCACCATTCTCAAATTTAATGACTGGGTGTTCTAATCCAAAGGGTTGATCATAGTTTTTAATCTAGATAATAGATCTTCTCAGACTGTCCTCATAGATGCGAGCACATAATCGGTTGGTCTTGATGTATTCAAGTTGAGTTTTGTATGGGTCTTCAGGTTTCTCTAAGTACACCACACCTGAACTTCCTGTGGGTCTCTCCATACCATAAGACATCTCTGATTTGCTAGTTTCAGAGCTAGAGTAGTGCGGGTAATTACTCAACTGCTGGGCCCAAGACCTAGCAGTGTGATTGACACTAGCCTCTGAAGGCCTAAGGCTTTGTCTATCTCTCCCTAGGTGTCATCTTGATCTAAGGTTCATATGCCTGATTGAAAAACCCCAATTTTCCCAAGTACAACCTCGTTGTAGATCAATTTGTATCAGTCACTTGGTTCTTTTTTAGGTGGTTATTGTGTTTATGCTCTTGTATGATATCAAGTCGTCAGGAATATTTGAGTGATTTTCTGCACTTAAAGTTGATCGCACCACGTTAAATTATTTTCCTTTAAAGTTATTGATCATCAAGAGATTATGTTTCAGCTTGAACTTGAGAATTTAAGAGTCTTCAACTTGACAGGTGCCTATCGTCACCCTAACTTACTTCTAGCACGACTCACATTTATCCTAAGCTAGGAATTGACAAAGGGAGTTGAGAATGATCCAACCTCAAGTTGCTTATCCCTTGCCCTTGTAAGCCCACAAAGTGTGTTCCCAAGCCTGTACTCACTCTTGCCTTGAATGCCCTTTGATGCTCTCAGTGGACCTGTCAAAGTCCCAAAGTTAGCTTGAGATTTAAATTCAATTGACACAATTGATCATTTTCATTCATGTAGTTCACAAACCAAATTGCCTTTTGCCTTTATGGAAAACAACTCTAGAGATCCCTCAATTTTCTTACCCCGTGGTATGGTCAACTTCAAAATGTCCTATCTATAACCCCCCGTATTAGTTTTACAAAAACTAGTGGATGTTTTAGTGGGATTTGAAATGAGCTTTCCAATGAGCCTAAGATCACTCCGAACGGATTTCGTATGAGGGAGTTATGAGAGTTCAGGGTTCTAGGATTAAAACAGGGTTCAAACACAAAGTGCTAATTACTTGATAAGTATGCCCAAATTTACCCCAAAATTTGGAATAAAAACCCTAAGAATTTAGCTGAAAATGCTTGCCAATCGCGATCGACAGGTCTGTCAATCGCGATTGACAGAGGTGTCCGTCGGGGCCTGTCAATCGTGATTGACACGTCAGTCGCGATTGATGGTGTCAATCGTGATCGACAGAGTCGGTCGTGGGGTCTGTCAATCGCGATGATGGTGTCAATCGCAATCGACACTTTTTCTACAAAATCTGGCATAATTTTAGTCAATCAGGGTTGTGTCCGTCGCAATGGACACGTGGGCTTGTGAATTTTAGTGTCAATCATGAAATTTCAGTCAGTCGCGATTGACGATGTTGATCGTGATTGATTGAGTCCTACATGGCAGTTCGTCGTGGTCTGTCAATCGCGATTGACAGAGTCTGTCGGTCGCGATTGACAGAGTCTGTCGATCGTGGCTGTCAGTCGCGATTGACAGTGTCAATCACGATTGACAGAGGATTAAGGAATTTTTTAATTTTGATTAGTGATTTGCAATGTGCTCATTATGTGTGTTATGGTGGTGCACTTTGTTTTACCAAAGAAGCGATTTTTCTGTCAATCATGATTGAGAGAGATCAACGCCCCGGAGACTGTGCAGAGCTTTTTCGTACCTGTGTGACCCGCTAGAGATGATGATACAGCCAAAACCTGCAAGAACACTCAAGAAACATGCAAAAGCAGCGCACACAAATCGCTCTCTCGCTCTCTCTGACATGTGAAATGAGGGAAATGGAAGGGAGAAGGTGATATGACCAAAAAATTGAAATTCTCGCGATGATGGAGTTGGAGGTGGGAGATGGTGAGGATGATGATGGTGATGATGATGGTGAAGTAAGAAAGAGCTAAATAAGGAAAAGTAAGGAAATTACCTACAACACCAATGTCACAACTCTACGTCCTACCATCACACACTCGTCCTCAAAGCTCAATCCTCGGCAATGACGCCAAAATTTGGTGTAGCTCAGTGATGAGTAGCACCTCCTTTAATGTCAATCCGGGAAGACATGAGGATGGTATGAAGACCTTGAACAAGTGATGGCACAAGTGTGTGAGTGAGAAGCACACAAACATGCACACACCTACACACACATGCACTCAAGGCAAGACAAAGAGAGAAACAATGGAGTTCTTTAGATTGATCAAAAGGTCTCATATCAGTTCAAATCTACAACAAGCTAACCTCAAAAATGAGCTCTCTAGCTCTTTTTATAGTTTTTGACTAGCTTTGGTCCTGTCCAGACCTAGTGTCCGGCCTAGTTAAAAATTAGGTTCTAAGGCTATTTCAGAGGCTCAAACGAGCCCTAAAAATTATGAAAATTGGTGCATAAATACTACTAATACTCCTCAAGCTCGATGACTCCTCGCCTTGTACGAAATGGAGTAGGAATAATAAAAAAATGATATTTACAATGGTGTGAAGTGACTAAAATCACTATTTGGAAATATTATTTCATGAAAAATGATAAGCCTATTTGCCGGATCTCCCTTGACTGCTTTGCCTAGTTGGCCCTTCTCTTTGCTCTGATTCCTTATGTCGGCTCCCTTGTCTTGAAATGCCCTGACTGCTGCAACATGAAGCGACTTCTCAACCTTTGCATTATCCCAAGGGGGGATAACTACTACCAGATTTACATGTCTTTTTTGACTCTGATTGGGCTGGTTGCTATGACACTCGTCTGTCCACTAGTGGCTTTTGCTTCATGCTTAGTAGCTCATGTATATCTTGGTTGAGCAAGAAGCAGCCTACTATGGCCACTTCTAGTTGTGAGGCTGAGTATAGGGTAGCTTACACAGTGATTGTTGAGTGTGTGTGGCTAAGACACCTTATGGTTGATTTGGGTGGTCAACCTTTTACCACCACCATCTTCATTCACAGTCAGAGCACATTGGCAGTTGTGAGGAACCCTATGTTCCATGCTCGCACTAAGCACATTGAGCTGCATTATCATTATGTCAGGCAGAGGTTCTCTGCTAGAGGGATCAACTTGGCATATGTGCCCATAGAGGAGAACATTGTAGACCTTTTCACAAAGGCTCTGCCTAGGGAGAAGTTTGAAGCTTTACGCAAAGCTTTGGGCTTACTTCCTTTTGTGGATTGATTATGTGAAGAGAGATGGTGGATGCAATCCAAAGATGAGTTGGTGCTGCTACAACCGGCTTCACAACAGCCAATTGAGACTTCAGAGTTGATTAGTAGACCCTTTGAGCTTCCTAAATCCACCAAAATATCAGCCAAGTACTTTGGAACATGTATCTCAAAATTTTAAGTCAAGACAGACTAGTTGCGAAATGACTAGCTTCAAAAACTTGCTATTTTTGGACATACACGTGCTAGAACAAATGAACAGTGCTCTCAACCTGGTAGGAATTAGATAAATTCCTTTTGGGTATAGCGAATGCACTTAACAAGCTTGCTAATACAAGTTAAAACACTTCAAATGATCAATTGAGGAATGAGAAAAACTTTTAACAAAATCTGGAACATGCCTATCATTCTCGAGGCTCTGCAGAGATAGACCAGTGAGTAGTAAAATGGAGATTTCTCCCAGACTACAAATCCAATGACCATGAAAATTTATATGCAGCATCTAGATTTTGAGAGCTATCCAAGGCATGTTAAAACACTGAGCTTTTGAAGTTACTGCTCTGAGTGAGTATAGCAGAGAACAAAATGGAGAAGTAGAGAATGATGAATGTATAAATTCACATATGATTACAACCACATTGGCAATGAATATTTGTACAATGGGAGTAGAATGATAGGGCTATGGAGTAAGCTCTTCAGTCTCTACAAAATAACATGAAGTGGTCACGTACAAGGCTTACTAATCACCTCTTTCTTCTTGATCTTTTTATAGCTATTCTTGGAGGGAGTTTTGAATTCGAATCCGAATGGATCCACCTAAAAGTGATCCCCAAAGTTAGGAAATATTTCCTCAGCTCACTAATTCGTGGTTTTAGGTCGTTAGAGCCACGACTTTGCTTTTACATCATGGATGAGGTAAGCCATTCTTTTTCTTTTTTCTTTTTCACAATTACAAGAGATAAATGTACTCTTTTACAAGAGGTGTTCACATGACTACACATATGAACATAAATCGAATAATAGCAAGCATGTAGGCTTGGGTAAAATGCACCAATAGCTCCCCCTCAAGCCTAACATGCTTGTCCTGCAAATATATCTTCAATTGTCCTTGATTTCCTGCAAGCCAATCATCAACTTGAATCTACTTAACTTTGTACCATCAAGAGCTATAGTCAACATGTCTGCACATTGCATATCTGTAGAGACATAGGATAGTTGAATATCCTTGCTCATTAGCTTCTCCCTTACATAATGGTAGTGGACTTGAATATTCTTGGTTCTAGCATGGTATAGGGATTAGCTGCTAGATGTAGTGAGCTTGTGTTGTCACAAAAAATGTGAGGTGTTGAAGAATGAAGTCCAAGATCTGTGTACAAATACTTTAACCACATGATTTCTTGAGTTGCATTAGCCAAACCTCTATATTCGGCTTCGGTTGAAGATAATGCCACAGTTGGTTGCTTCTTGGATGATCAAGAAATGATTTTTGAACCTGCAAATGATATATACCCAGATGTGCTTCTTCTATCATCTCTAGATCCAACCCAATCTACATCTGAGTAGACCTTTAGATCAATATCTGAAGTAAATGAATAAAACAAACCTTCATTCATGGTCCCCTTTAGGTACTTGAGGACTCTCTTGGCCGCTTCCATATGTGGTCTTCTCGGCTTATGCATAAACTGACTCAATATGCTAACACTATAGCATATATCCACCCTTGTGAGTGTTGCATAGTTCAAGCTTCCAACCAATCTTTGATAGCTTGTGATGTCTTCAATTGGCTCTCCTTCATAAGCACTAAGCTTATGATTTTGCTCCATAGGTGTACCTGCACACTTGGTATTTTCCATCTTGAACTTGATGAGTATGTCATGCACATACTTCCCTTGTGTTATGTGTATACCTGAATCTGTGTAGATAAACTCCAATCCAAGAAAATAAGTGAGTGTTCCGAGGTCACTTATTTTGAACTCCTCCTTCATTTGAGTCTTTACCTGTTTGATTCCTTCAAGACCATTGCTTGTGATAATAATATCATCAACATATACACATAAATAGATCACTTCAGATCCATTCCTCTTTATGAACAAAGAGGTATCCGCCTTGCTAGCTTTGAATCCTTGGTCCTGCAAATAAGTCACCAATCTGAAATTCCAAGCTCTTGGAGCTTGCTTCAATCCATACAAGGCTTTCTTTAATTTGCATACATAGTTGGGATGATGTACATCCTCATATCTAGGAGGTTGTGCCATATACACTTCCTCTAAAATCCATCCATTCAAGAAAGCATTCTTTACATCAAGTTGATAGAGCTTCCAATTTCTAGATGCAGTAAGACTAATGAGAACCATCATTGTAGGCATTTTTGCAACAGGAGAGAAAGTCTCCTCATAATCAATACCATGGGTTTGAGAAAACCCTTTAGCAACTAACTTTGCTTTGTGTTTATTTATACTTCCATCTGCATTCCTCTTGATTTTGTATATGCATCGAGATCCAATTACCTTCATAGATGGCTTGTTAGGTACAACTCCCAAGTGTCATTTTCCTTTAGGGCTTCCATTTCTTCATCCATTGCATCTCTCCAAGCTTTCTTGCTTCGTGCTAATCACTTTCTTCAATTTGCTTTGGCTCCTTTGGTTGAAGTGATGGAAAATCTTCATCCAAGTCATAAGGCAGCTTCACTTTCCTGTCGTCATCAACACATGATTTGTTCTCATCAAAAAATACATCTCTACTCACAGAAAATCCTTTATTAGTTGGATTGTACAATCTATGTCTTTTTTGGTTTTGGTCATAACCAATGAATACACACTTCTCTACCTTGGGATCCAATTTCCCTCTTACTTGAGAAGGAATGTGAGCGTAGGCTAAGCATCCAAAGATTTTACAATGTTCTAGACTAGACCTTCTTCCATTCCACACTTCATATGGAGTGGTTCCATCTAGTGACTTAGATGGAAGTCTATTTATGAGATATGTGGCTATAGACACATCCTCTACCCATAGGTAGTTTGGCAATCCCTTTTTGTTGAGCATGGACCTTGCAGCTTCGAAAATAGCTCTGTTTCTCCTCTCTGCTACACCATTGAGTTCGGGTGTATACCTTGTAGTGACTTCCCTTTTAATGCCTCTTTCATGCAAGAGGGCATTACATTCAGAAGAGAAATATTCTCCTCCACCATCTGATCCGAGTCTTTTCAAAGTCCTACCTGTTTGGTTTTCAACAAGAGCATTATACTTCTTAAAGCAATTAAACACTTCATCCTTGTGCTTCATGAAAAACAAAATGGTCCACCTGGTACAATCATCTATGAAAGACACATAATATTTTGAGCCTGATATAGATGGCTCCTTACTTGGACCCCACACATCCGTGTGCACTAGATCCAAATGATTTTGATACACATATCCCTTCTTATTGAAAGGTTCTCTATGAGCCTTGCCGGGTTGACAAGCTTCACACTTATAAATCATGTGTTGCCTTGTGATATTAGGCAAACCAAGTACACTTTGGTCCCTGCAAATTTGTTTAAGTGTCCTCTCACCAATGTGAGCAAGCCTTTTGTGCCATATCTCCAACTCTGTGAGAGTTTGGGATCCATAGCTAAACAAAGCTATGCTCTTTGTATCTTCCACTTCAAAAGTGAAAAGCCTTCCTGTCTTTTCTCCTTTGGCAATCCTTCTATAGACTTTCCTTGGGTCTTCAACATATGCTCCAAATCGGTTGAATCTAACCTGCAATCCTTTTTCAACAATCTGTCCAACACTTATAAAATTTTTGGTTATTGTAGGGACATACAAGTCTTTGCTTAAGAGGTTCATATTCCCATTTGATGTCTTCACATTACCTATATTCTCCACTGAGTGCTTTGTGTCATCTCCTATCTACACTTCATGCTTGTTATGAGGATCTTCCAAATCCAAAAGTAAAGCCACATTTCCTGCTACATGGTTTGAGCATCCCAAATCAATGTAGAATATGTGATCTTCATCCTTACCCTTCTTCATTGATAGATTCATAATCAATAATGAATCTTCTTGATTTTTTTCCTCTGCATAGTTATTGTAGTCTCTTCTCCCTCTATGGCCACTTTGATAGTTGTTGTTGTTGTAATTGTTGTTGAAGTAGTTGTTGTTGTAGCCTCCACTATATCTGCCTCTACTTGATCCATAACCACCTCTATTGAATCCTCTTCCTCTTGAGTTCCTCGGTAGACATTCTTCAGTAGTATGATTAGATAAGCCACATATAATGCAAGGTTGAGATGATTGGAATCTCCCCCTGCCTTGCTTTCCACCTTTGCCTCTTCCTCTAGCTCTTCCTCTACCTGCAAAGTTTGCTTGGAAAGAGCTACTTTCATCTTCATTCTTCTTATTCTTTGACTTGTCCTTGACCTTAGCTTTATCAGAATATAAGGTAGAAGTTTGATTACCTCTTGAGGACGCACCACCTTTGCTAATCTTTGCTTCATGAGTGAAGAGTTGGCCCATGAGTGTGTTGAGGTCGGGTACATGCATATCCATGTATAAATCCATGGCTCTTGTGAATGACTCCCACTTGTCGTCTGCTTTGATTCCATTTATGATTTTTCTAATGATTTTCTCCTCTTCAATTACCTCTCCAATGCTTCCAAGTTGGTCGGAAATCTCCTTCATCTTTGTGACATAATCTGTCACACTTTGCTTCGGGCTTTTCTTCATTGTTGTGAACTCCATCCACAATTGGTTCTTCCCTGCTCGAGTGTTGGAGGAGAAGAAAGAAGCAAGTGCATTCCAGGTCTCTCTTGATGTCTTGCATCCCTTGACATGAGGTAAAAGAAAATTAGAGATTGATTTTAGAATATAGGACCTTGCAAGTGCATCCCTCGAACACCAATTTGAAAGTCCTTCCACTTCTTCATGTGATGGTTGCCCTTTGTTCCTCATGGTTGGCATTGCTTCATCTCCAGATATGAATCCATATAGATTCCTCCCTTCAAGGTAAGCCTCCATCCTTAGAGACCATGCTGGGTAGTTTTTTCGATCCAATTTGTCAATTGTTGATGGAAATCCATCTCCCATGTTGCTTGACTATGCTCTGATACCACTGTGAAGAGAAACGGTGGATGCAATCCGAAGATGAGTTGGTGCTGCTACAACCGGCTTCCCACCAGCCAATTGAGACTTTAGAGTTGATTGGTAGACCCTTTGAGCTTCCTAAATCCACCAAAATATCAGCCAAGTACTTTGGAACATGTATCTCAAAAGTTTAAGTCAAGTCAGACTAATTGCAAAATGACTAGCTCCCAAAACTTGCTATTTTTAGACATACACCTGCTCTAACAAATGAATAGTGCTCTCAACCTGGTAGGAATTAGATAAATTCCTTTTGGGCATATCAAATTGACTTAGCAACCTTGCTAATCCAAGTTAAAAAAATTCAAATGATCAATTGAGGACTGAGAACAACTTTTAACAAAATCTGGAACATGCCCGCCATCAAATAATAGCACGCATGTAGGCTTGGGTAAAATGCACCAACAGATTCCACATAGCTTGGCACTTCCTTATACATGAGTGCCAGCTCCTTGTTCACCGCATCACTTCTAGAGGGGATTTGTTGATATATTTAGGTAGTAATGTGTGTGAGCACACTAGGAACACTGGGGCATATTTTTCCCTTTTTAGGAGGTTCCCCCCCTTGTATATACACCTATTGCCCTTACACATCACTTATCTTTGTACATTCTAGTGTAATACATTGAGTATTGTGTGTTGCACTCCAAGCTTCTTCTTCCTCTTCCTTGTGTTGTGCACATGCTTCCGCAGACCTTGAACTCCAACATTAGCTATGATCAACCCTAATCCTCCTATCTAACTATATGTTTGTGATTGTATAGTAACCTCTTAGCATGGATGGCACAAATGTTGGATTCCTCAAGCATTGATATCAAATATGCTTTGGCTGCCTCTTGTAAAGCTTCTAAAGCTAGATATCTTTGTAACTCTTCATTAACCACCTTTGCAAAGGGTCTTCTAGGTATCAATGACTCAACTGTCTTTTGATAGTGCCTTATCTCTGTGAATGCTCGTGTATATCTTCTTCTTCATTGTGGTGCTTTGGCTTTCTCCCTCTCTTCATCCTTTGGTATGGCTCCCTGATTCATTGGTAGAGTCTTGCCAGCTATGTTCACCCTATGATTTGATGGTACTTCTTGGTTTACCCATGGTGCCTCTATCTGAATCTCCTCACTTGACTTTGAATCTTGTGGAGGATTTCTTTATTGTTGCGAATCATCCTGTGGAGACTCATTATAATCATCAGAGAGAACTACCTTTCTTTGAGCACGCTCCTTCTACCTTTTCTTTGGTGGTTTCTTGGTGATGGAGGCTCATCATATGATGATGGTGGTGATTGTGGTTGATTTGTAACTGGTTCCCTGGATCGTCCATGTGCCACTTCTTGTTCATGTGATTATTCACTTCGAGAGTTATTTCCACCACTTGTTTTGCAATGGGACACAGAGCATGATACACTAAGTGGTCTTTTGTGGGGATTCATCCATGGTGGTCGTTGAGTGCCTTACACATAGCTAGAAAAGTTAATGGGATCATTCCTAGCAGTTTGCTTTGTTTGTGCCATTCTCTAGACTGCTAGAATAATGAAATGAAACAATGAGTCTTTTTTTATAAAGTTTCACTTTAAAGGGTTCTGTTCACATTTGAATGGATAGAAATATTTGAAGAAACAACAATTTTCCTTAAAAAATTGCAAACTAGAGAAGGTCATATTGGAAACCTTATGATTTATTAAAAAAAACAATGAATGGATTAAATGGCTTCACTTCCAAGATGAACCCTCTCGTCTTCTTGTAGCCCGCCATTGAGCTGTAAAGGTCCCAATGTTGAATTCCATTTTTCACTAGCCATGTTGTGTTGATTAATTCTTGTAGCTTTTACAATTTTTGACTCCTTCGCTCATTCCATTGCATATGTCCTTGAAAATTTAGTACAATAAAACCAATTAAACATCTCTTCCATATAGTTTATTGCATTGTGCCACCACCATGTTGTGTGTTTTTGACGTAAACACCTCTAGCCCTATAGTGTGACTTCTCCATTCCTTATGTACCAAAAATCTACAATGATCCATATCGATGCATGAAAAATAGTCCATGTGCAAGAATAAAAGCTAAAATGTAATAAGTATGTATAACAAACTCTTATCAACAAAAAATTTGAAATATTAAGAAAGCTTATAATATAATGTGTAGTTTTTCTCTCTCCCTAAGATAGGATGAAACACTTTATGGGCTATCTTAAGGTAACTTGAAACAACTCACACTCATTTTTGTTGGAGCTAGTAAGACTCATTAAGCCTAACAACTTATCTAAGCATGAACAAACCTTCTTTTGCCTATTAACAAGGTCAATTTGAGAATCATTATCAGTGGTGATCATGCATAAGTCTTTCCATAGCTCCCTACAATCATTTTTTTTAGGGTCAATACCTTTTTTGAAAAATTTTCTTCCTTCTTCCTTGTCATCGATACGTGTTGCAAACTATCTTGAGATTCACTAGATTTTTGATAACTAAAGTTACATTACCACCATGATAACCAATTGAATTAAGAAGCTCTTCCAATTTTTTGATGGCTTGTACAAATTTATCAATTGTTTTCATGGAAAATGTGTATTCTATATGGAGCTTCAATAATCTATCAAATATTCTCATCAATGCATGCAATGTGCAAAAAATGAACATTAACTAATGGAAATGGAGTAATGGGATTCCAATCTTCATCTAATGTGTCACAATTAGGTTTTTCTAACATTGGACACCTTAACAAAGGTCCATCCCATTCCAAAAAAGTAGATGCATCTATGTATTCATCTAAATCATATAGTCTCTTTTGCTATCCCTTTCTTTTTTTATAACCTTGTGTGCAAAATGAACATGGATAAATAGCAGATGCACCTTGCTTGCAACCTAAGATTTGTTTGATCATCTTTAAATCCCCACCCAAGTGCGAGTCTATCTCAAAATCACCTAAGTCTACTATGTTGAGTTTTGCACCATGAATTTGAGAAGCTATTACCTTAATGATCCATGGGGTCATACTAAAAATCCATGAAAAAACATAACTGGATTCTTTAGGTACTTTAATTAATACCTAACCACCATATATCTTTCTCATATTGAACACTGTATGTATGGTTAGAGCTAGATTTTTTACTTTCATGACATATGGCATTCATCATAGCTTCATTCATGAGGGTCAAATTTAATCTCTCCATTTGTTGTCCCTTTATGATTTGACATTCATCTAGCTTCAATATAAACCTCAATTTGGTATTACAATCTGCATAAATTACAATGCATATTAGGGTAACAAGAATGGACATACCTAGTATGGTAGATCCATAAAATCAAACCATTGCTTGTTGAAGCCTCTCTAAATCAATGAATATGTTGTTGTACTTTGTTTTTGGATGTAGCTGAATGATAAATGGATGTAGGCATAATATCCTCTATACAAGTAGTTTCCACGAATAATAACTATCTCCTCGGATGTCAACTTTTTAAAAGATACCTTGCAAGGGCATGGAAAAGTATTTTGCAAAATACCTTTTCTTTGTAGTGCATGTTTCAAAAGATTGTACAATGCACTGTATTCTCTAGTACTAATGTCTGCTTCCTCACATACCATCTACACATCTCTAGGAGTGATAATATCTTGTAGTTTGCCTGTAAAATCTTTAATCACTTGCATCTTGATAAGGTTTCCTATGGGTGAATCCAAAATACTAACCACATGCTTGTTGGTCAAATAAGAACTTAATAACTTGAATTGATCCTCTGTTGTCGATGAAGCACTAACATCTTCAATGAATGACCTACATAATATAAAAATGAATATGAAAATCTCAAAAAAAAAAACAAATGCAAGACAAAATTCATTGCAAAAACTCATCGTTTGCATGCTCCACCACCGATCGAAAGAGAGTCAAATGATGTTAATGATCATTTCCTATATCACATTCCAAGTGGAGACTCTCTCAAATGTTGGACACTGATTTTTAACTTTTCAATTATGCTATCCTTTTGTTCCATATGTGTTTCAAGCTTTGCAAGCTGTTCTTGTAAAGATATGATTGTGATTTCTAAAGTCACAACCCTTGTATGATTGAGTTGATATTGTTGGATCCAATACTTAGTAGTGGTAGTTGAATGTGTAGATAATCATTGGTAATAACCTAAGAGTAGCTTTACCAACACTGATGAACTGAAGTAAAGTTGAGAGGTTATGGAATGTTGAATGGTAAGAAGGTAATTCATCAAGTGGATATAGTGAACAATGAGTCCAAAGATCAACACTCTTTTCTCCAGCTGCATGCCATTCATTTTGAGAGTTCGCATCATTGTTGCACTGTGTATTTGGATCAAACTCTCTAGGGACATGGACATGGATACTTGTTGATGCAAGGGCATGATGATGTTCCAATGTGAGGTTTGTAATAGGTGTCAACACCATTTTTGCCAACAAGTAGAAGAATATGAGAAACAAAGTAGAAATTTGGTTGGGAGGGACTCTAGAGCATGATTTTTATAGGGATTTTCTTTTCTTGGATGTGGATGTCCAGAGTGTGTTTTTCCACTGAGTGTGGCTCGAAATGATGAAATTTGGAAAAAGCCTTTTTTTTTAAAGGAAGCATAGTTTTCGATTTGATTATTTGAGACTCTACTTTTGGTGTGATTTTGAAACTATTACTTTTTCAAAAAGAAACTTAAAAAATGAGCTTAAAAAAAGTCACTTCCAACATATATATTAAAAATGGGCCCTTTCAAGTAAATAAACACTAAAATTGATACTTTAAAAAATCATTTTTTTATTCCCATACATGTTGAAGTTTGATGATGTGGAAAGTAGATTCTCTTGGTCTCTCTCTAAAAGAAGAGAGAGAGGAGCCTAGTAAGCCTAAAAAAAAGCATACTCTAGCCTACTAAAAAGTGCCCTATTAAATGCACTTTGTCCCCTTAAACAACAACAAAATTAGGCTTAATCCCTAAAAATTAGGGAGCCTTACAAGGTCCATGCAAGGTTCATTTTTTCCCTAATGCTCTGTGGTGGATCAAGAATTGCGATTACCTCAAGTAGAATCTAGCCCAAAGAGTGAACCAATAAAAAATCCCACTGGGACTCATGTAGTGCTTGATTCAATTGAATCTTTGGTAAAAGAACCTATTTGGGACATAGGTGATGAAGAATTAGAACTAAGATCTATGATATTTGAAGTAAAATATGAATACCTTGAGTATTTCTAGAATGTTGCAATTGTGCTTGAAGATCAACATAAGATCTTTGTTGGCAGCAGCTAGGGCAGCCAAGGTGTTACTAGACAAGGAAGCTATCGAATAGAGTCTGAACAGAGGGAAGTCAAGCAAGAAGAAGCAAGCAGAGTATTCAAAAAAGATTCAACAACTAGTCCTAACCAATTTTTTTAAAGATAAATCTTTTTCAACATTGATTTTCATCACTACATCAATATTGTAAATACCATTTTTGGTAGATTAGACTTCATTTTTGCAAACCCAAGAGTCCTTGAGTTTGATGAGTATAAGAAGTATCTACATACTAATTTTCATAATTTTTAGAGCTCATTTGAGTCTCCAAAATAACCTAGGAACCTAATTTTTAACTAGGCCGAACACTAGGTATGGATAGGACCAAAAGCTAGTAAAAAATTATAAAAGGAGCTAGAGAGCTCATTTTTGGGGTTAGCAAATTGGGAATTGAAGTGAAAAAGAGCTTGTAATCTTGTTTTTGGTTAATTAAAGATTCCATTGCTCCATCTCTTTGTCTTGTCGTGTGTGCACGTGTGTGTATGTGTGTGCATGCTAGTCTGCTTGTCTGTGAAGGCTATATTTTGGGCAAAATGCAGCGTTCCTCATTTTCAAAAGATGGTTCAGTTCGAGCTACTCAGAAATTGTAGCTTGTTCACAATGATGTGTGTGGTCCTATGCAGATACCCTCTTTTGGAAATTATCTTTACTTTGTGACTTTCATTGATGAATTTTCCAAGCATGCATGGGTATATCCATTGAAAGCAAAGTCCGAAGTGTTTATGTGCTTCAAACAGTTTTTGGTTTATGCTTAAAATCTGTCACCATGTAAAATGGGCACCCTTCATTCTGATCGAGGGGGGGAATATATGTCTTTTGATTTTAGTGCACTTCTCCTTGAACGTGGGATAAAACATCAGTGTATAGTGCCGTATACACCTCAACTAAATGGAGGTGTTGAACAAAAGAACAGGTCACTCATGGAGATGGCTAGGTGTATGGTCAAGGGTCAAGCTTTACCACATAGTTTCTGGCTTGAGGCTGTTATGTGTGCAACATATGTACTTAATAGGTATCCCACTAAAGCATTGTAGTCTATCACTCCATATGAGGTGTGGCATGGTCGCAAGCCATCATTTTCTCATCTTCATGTTTTTGGTGGTTTGGCATATGCATTAGTGCCTGAATAATATCACAGAAAATTGGATGATAAAGTAGTAAAATATATTTTTGTTGGGTAGAGTTTGAAAGCAAAGGCTATCGTCTGTATCATCCAAAAAATAAATGCATTCTGGTTAGCCGTGATGTTATTTTTGTGGAAGATGCTGTTCAGCCCTTACTTTCATGTATGAAGGAGACATCTATGAGCTCCAAAGACATGTATGATATTTTGCTGCCTCTTTTTATAGGTGGACAGTCTAGTGCTGGTCCTAATGAGGCAACTTCTCAACCTTTGGAGGTTTCATGTGATGATGCAGATCATTCCATTTTTTATGCAGATTTACATGATGTACTTATTGATGAGACAACTGAATTGAAGAGGCAAAATCTATGCCAAAATGGCTGGTGCAAAATTTGCGTGATAGCAAATTAGATGCACCTTTGTCATATCGTACTCGTTCAGGCTCTCATAGTGCCACTTTTGCATCAGATTGCTATGCTATGGCTGCATCTAGTCTCTATGATGAGAATGAGCCTGTTTCATTTGATGAAGTGCAAAATTCAAAAATTGGATGGCTGTTATGCAATCTGAATATGATACTATAATGAAGAATGGTACCTGGTCTTTATGTGACTTACCTCCTAGCAAGAAGGCCATTGGCACTAAGTGGGTTTACAAGTAGAACTGTAAGCCTGATGGAATAGTTGACAGGTATAAGGCTACATTTGTTGCAAAGGGTTATGCGCAGGAAAGAGGCATTGATTTTGATGAGACCTTTGCACCTACATGCTGTATGACTATTGTTCATAGCATCTATGGACTTGGAGCCCATCATGGTTGGAATTCAGTTGGACATTAAAAATGCATTTTTGAATGGTGACTTGCATGAAGAAGTGTATGTTTTTCAGCCCAGGATTTGTGTAGAAAGGGCATGAAAACCACGTGTGCAAGTTAAAGAAGGCATTATATGGTTAAAAGCAAGCACCATGTGCTTGATATGAGAAGATACATGCCTATCTGATTGCACATGGTTTTGAGAACAGTCCAGTGCTTATGATGTGCTTCTGATCATTGTTGTCTATGTTAATGGCATGCTCCTCACAGGTCCTATTGAGAAGCATATTGCTGATTTGCATGCCTCATTTGAGATGTCTGATTTGGGGCATTTGCATCATTATTTGGGCATTCAATTTATGCAACTTGATGGTGGAATGGCTTTGTGTCTAGCGAAATATATTGACACATCATTGTAGCATTTTGGCCTTGAAGACTGTAAGCCTATTGCCACTCCTATGGAGACAGGTTTATGATTGAGTCTTCATGATGTTGGAGATGCATTTGATGCTCTTCTCTATCAACAGGTTGTTGGATGCTTGATTTGCTTATGCATTACTGGGCCAGATATTTAGCTTGCTATCTCACAAATGAGCAGGTTTATGCATTGCCCAGGTGTCAAGCATTGGCAGGTGGTGAAGAACATCTTTCGCTACTTGAGTGGTACCCGACTAATTGGATTGTTTTATCCCAAGGGGGGATCACTATCGCTAGATTTGCATGCTTTTTCTGAGAGTGATTGGGCTGGTTGCCATGAAACTCATGTGTCCACTAGTGGTTTTTGCTTCATGCTTGGTAGCTCATGCATATCTTGGTTGAGCAAGAAGCAGCCTACTGTGGCCACTTCCAGTTGTGAGGCTGAGTATAGGGTAGCCTTCACAACGAATGTTCAGTGTGTGTGGCTCAGATGCCTTATGGCTGATTTGGGTGTTGGTTAGTCTTTTGCCACCACCATCTTCACTGATAGTCAGAGCGCAGTGGGAGTTGCGAGGAACCCTGTGTTGCATGCGCGCACTAAGCACATTGAGGTGAATTATCATTATGTCAGGGAGAGGTTCTCTATTGGAGAGATCAGCTTGGCATATGTGCCCATGCAAGAGAACATTGCAGACCTTTTCACGAAGGCTCTACCTAGGGAGAAGTTTGAAGCTTTCCACAAAGCTTTAGGCTTACTTCCTTTTGTGGATTGATTCCACATAGCTTGGCACTTCCTTATACATGAGTGCCAGCTCCTTGTTCATCGCACCACTCCCAGGGGGGATTTGTTGATATATTTTGGTAGTGATGTGTGTGAACACACTAGGACCACCGGGGCACTTTTTTCTCTCTTTAGGAGGTTTTTTTCCACTGGCTTGTATATACGCCTATTGCCCTAATGGGCTACTTATCTTTGTACATTCTAGTGGTAATACATTTAGTATTGTGTGTTGAGATCCAAGCTTCTTCTTCTTCCTTGTGCTGTTTGTGTACTTCTGTAGACCTCAAACTCCAACATACACATCCTCCCATATCTTCTTGGTCCCATATTAGTTCTTCTTGTTGTATCATTTTCATGTGCCTTTCTTACTCCTAGAGTCTTCACAGAGGGCAATCCAAGTTCTTCATCAAGGCTCTTTTCTGAACTGCTTGATTCTCCATTGATGCCTTCAAAACTTGTAGATGATTTATTACCATCAATTTTTTTTTTGTTTTACCTTTCTTGGATGTGTTCAATGATTTTTTTGGACACAAATTTCCATGTCATCTTTGACTCCATGGTGCTAGAGTCCAAAAGGATTCTTTTGAGTCTAGTGCAAAGTAAGCTTCAAGAGAAAATCCATCATGAATTACCTTGTTTTCATGGAAGGTCCTTGTTAATGAAGGCAAGGCATTGGGATGAACCTTACTTTGGTCTTGTTGGGGTTCAAAATTCAAACCAGTATTATCCGCGGCTTCTATTCCATGTGGAGTGATTCTCTCTGGTTTATATGTTACCATGTAATAAGCTCCTATCTTTTCTCCTAATAACTCTCCTTCTAGTCTTACTACAATGATATTGGAGAGAGTTTGATCCCTAAGCTCGCCTAATCCCACAATAGACTACCCACATGCGCCTTGAATGTACTCATGTGTAAGAAGGTGAGTTGAATTCGGAATTCACCCTCTAGATTGGACATCCAATCTACTTGTGTGTTGGGATCAAGATTTTGCATATCCAGAGAACTTGATGAGGCCATAGTGTCAAATTCGCTCTCAAAATCACTTGATGTCTTGTAAGTGCTTCTAATTGACTGTTGACATGCAAGGTCAAGCACAAGGATGGAAGTGCATCAAGGAAGTGGACACACAAGAAGAAGGAGCGTGTAGGGAGCTCCAAGAAGCACATGTCAAATTCTCAGAAGAAATCCCTATAAAAATAATGATTTTTATCATTAAAAACCATTGTAAATACCATTTTTAATTTTTCTAACTCCATTTTGTTCAAGCCGAGGAGTCCTCAAGCTTGAGGAGTATTAGAAGTATCAGCCTACCAATTTTCATAATTTTTAGACTCCGTTTGAGCCCCCAAATAAGCCCTGGAACCTAATTTTTAACTAGGCCAGACACTAGGTCTGGATAGGGCCAAAACTACTCAAATAGAAAATAAAAAGGGCTGGAGAGCTCATTTTTGAGGTTATCTTGTTGTAGATTTGAGCTTTGTAAGAGAGTTCTTTTGTAATCAAAGATCTTCCATTGTTCCACTCTTTACTCTTACCTTGTGCGTGTGTGTGTGTATGTGTGTGCATGCTTGTGTGCTTTCACTCACGCACTTGTGCCATCACTTGCACATAGTCTTCATACTAGTCCTCACGTCTCCACGGATTGACATTTATGAGGTGTATCTCCTCATGTTGGTACTTGCCATTGTGCTAGAGTGACACCAAATTTGGTGCCATTGCCGGGGAGAGAGCTTGGAGGAGGAGCGTGTGACCATAAGACGTAGAGTAGAGACATTGGAAGGTAAAAGAAAATCACCATTTTCAGTTTAGTTTCTTAGTTTTTCTTCATCTTCATCTTCACCATCACCACCATTTCCTCCCCATCTTCATCTTCTCTGATTTTTTTCATTTTCGACTGTACATTCACCTCCTTTTTCACTTGCGGCTATGAGAAAGAAGCGCAAAGGGAGTTCAAAGCTAAAACGCTGAAGAATACTTGTGGAATATGCTCAAAATACCCCAAAAACTAGAAGATGATATTGCGGAGTGACAAGAACTGCGTCTGGTATCGCGAATGTTGTATCGTGGCTTTGAAGGGTGACTTTGCATCTACAGTCACATAAGAGTGACAAGGAGAACCTAAGGTACACATATTTGCAAAAAAAATTTGAATTTAGACCTCAAAAACTCCAAGTATTGTGTCCAATTGAGATTTGGTATCGTGATACCAGAACTCCCGTGTATAGCGATACTTTTCGAGGTATCGTATCGTGCATACCCACTTGAGGTATCGTGATAACATTCTAGTATCGTATCGTCAAGTGCTGGTATCGCAATCGCAGTCGCCCCAGTGGTATCGTATCGTGTTGGTCACTGGTATCGTATCGTCGATCGAGCGGTATCGTATTGCGTAGGACAAGCAGTATCATATTGCCATTGGAGTGATATCGTATCGTGATTCCAATGGTATCGTATCGTTAGGTGAAGTGGTATCGTATTGTCCGATCCTTTGGTATCGTATAACGCAAAGAGTCAATATCGTATCATGGGTTACTTCGGTATCATATCGTCTGACTTTTGGTGTCGTATCACGAGGTCAAGTGGTACCGTATAGTCTGGAAGGTATCGTATCGTTTACATACTAGTATCGTATCGCCCCGAGAATTCATTGGTATCGTATCGTGTCAATCACAGGTATCATATCCTGGCCATTTCCAGTATCATATCATCTAGATAGCAGTATCGTATCGTGGAAGTTGGTATCACCTTGGTGGTATCGTATCGTTTGTAGTGGTATCGTGTATCATGGAAAAAGAGGTATCGTATCACCTGTTCTGAGGTACTCCCCGAGAGATCCTATTTCCCTATTTTAACCCCCAAAACCATGAACTGGCATAAATTTTTCATACAAAATCCGTTGCGGTGATTTTGGGTTTGTTGGAAAACTAATACGTGGATTATTAGATATAATATTTTGAAGTTGACCCTCAAGTGGACTAGGCAACCAAGGAGTTCCAAAGGATTTTGAGCAATACGAGGGGAAATTTTGGACTTGTAGACAAGGCTTATGAACCTGAGATCTGGTAGACACTTAGCCAATGATAGGAAAAGCATTAGATCATCTGAGGCTAGTGTCAACCATACAGCCAAGTCTTGGGCACAACAACTAAGTGATTATCCCTACATACTAAGTTCCGACACCAGTGACTCAGAAATGTCTTTTAGCATGGGAAGACCCACACATACCTCAGGTACTGCTTATTTATAGACACAAGAAGGCCCCTATAAGACCCAATTGGAGTATATCAAGACCAACCGATTAGGTGCTCACATCTATGAGGATGGCCTGAGACAATGAGTGGTCCAACTCAAAAATCCCGATCAGCCCTTTGGACTTGAACACCGAGGGGTCAAGTTCAAAGAGGGATCATACATTGATAAGGAAGGAACCATGTATGTGGTGACTAGCGTACTAGACAGGACAGATGAGTTTGGAAACATCATTCCTAAGAACGAGCTAGGAGACCTAGAGCAAGGAGACCTAGGACGAGAACCCAAGACTCCTAGAGGTAAGTCATTCTTGACTAGGGTGATCACTTTTACGCGAAAGTTTCCTATTGGTTTTGCGCTAAAGAAAACCAAAACCAATAGGTGCTAAAGTGTCCGTTTCCCAGTCAAGTGTCCCTTTAGGGAAACGGACACTAACGTGTTTTTATTACCGTCCGACTGTTACAGAAGCTTTTTCTTCGGTTCAATACACAATGACTGAGGTAAACTTTGGATGGCTTAAATGAAGAATTGATAGGCTCTTCAACTGCACTCAAACCTGCGTTGAATCCCACTTTTCTTGAATTTCCCCACATCGAAGCTATCCGAACAGGATTTTCGAGCGAGGCTCTTTCCAGAGTGGATTCCCCAAGACAACAAAAGCATAGAACTATTCTTGAATAGAGAAACAAAGGAAGCCTTTTGGAGATCTAAGCCAGATCAACCTAACCCAGTAGTCACCATCTATGAGTTCAAGGATCCAGAGACACCAGGCAAAGTGGTCTATCTAGATAATACATATGAGAAAATGTTCTTGGTAACAGAGCAAGATAGGCATGCATACACTTGGCAAGCTGAATCAATTTTCCCTTCACCAAGATCTAGTGTTGCCCATGGTATCCAAGGAGAAGGATCATCCAAGGATCACGAAACCCAATGAGAATGAACCAAAGAGAGGCCTGAGATAAGCTTTGCACATACTGTGGGTAGAGACAGATCATGACATGAGGGTGAAAGACCTGAAAGAGAGAGACTCCGAGCACTTAGACATCAAAGAGACGAACATGATTTCCCATTGCCTAGACCGCGAGATCACCCGAGAACCCTTAGACCTTCTCAAGTGGTTAAGGCAATGAAGAACTATTTTGATATATTCGGAGACCCTTATGATCATGTGGCCGAGTTCAAACAAGTGTTAAGAGCTGAGCAAGTTGAGGACTTGTTCACATAGTTTGAGGCATTTGGTTTGACTCTTAAGGGTACTGCCTTAGCTTGGTTTCAACCTCTAAACAATCCCAACTATAGAGAGATAGGTCAGCTACTATAGGAATTCATTGTAGAATTTTCCAAGAGTGGCATAAGGCATAACACGTCATCCTTGATCCATAGCTTCAAGCAGACACCTCAAGAAACAGTGCGACTTGCAGGAAGACGGTTCAGACAGCCCTGTGCAAGAATTACCCACAACAGCCAAACAAGTGGCCTTGTTCTTAGATGGCTTACTAAGCACCGAGTTAATATCATATGTGTACTTAAAGAGCCTAGATCCATAGAAGAGTGTGTGTGCATGTGCATAGACATAGAAGACAACTTGAGTGAGGAGTTAGAATTGTCCAAACTCTATAAGGATTTTGACAATTCTACTAGTCATACCTCCAGAACCTCCACTGAGATAGATGAGATAGCTGAGCAGGTTGTCAAGAAGCTAGGCATTCAAAATAGACAAACACCAAGGATCACCTCATTGAAGGGATGTTACAACTGTGGCGGAGACCACATGACTAATGTTTGGCCAATGATGGCTCAACCCCAAGGAAACCCTAATGCTCCATATTGCACCATTGAGAGGAAATACACAAATTCTACAGCTCAAGATTATCCATACAATAGGTAGACTGTCAGAAAAAATTATCAGCAACCTTACCAGCAAGGCAAGTATCAGAATCAATACCAATAGCCATATTACTGACCACAACAGCATTATCAAGCATCATATAGGCCACAACCAGTCCTAGGAAACCAACCACTAGCTGCAAAAACTGATAACAGGTTCTTCTTGATCCCTGACATAAATAAAGCATCTGACAAAGTGAAAGAACTCCCATCACCAGTAGTCAAAATGATCTTACCAACTCCCATACCAGGATAAGAGGAGTTGTTGGCGCATGTAACAGTATTCCCTGTAGGGGAAAGCTCGAGTGAAGAGAAGAAACTGTGTTGTGAGGTAATATGTTTGGTCGCCCGAGTGTCAAAATACCAAACATCTGAGTCTACTGCAGACATGCACTACTCATGAGAAGATGGGTCAAAACTACAGACAGTAGTAAACACCCATTCTTCTTCCTACACAAGATTAGCAGACTCTGTTTTTGGTGTAGAGGCCTCTACAACAACCATTCCAGCCTCTTTCTTCTTTGCCTCTTTAGTAGCCAGTTTTGGACAGTTCTTTATGATATAATCATTCCCTTTATAGTACTTGCAAAACAATTTCTGCTTTTTTGATTTCTTCTCATCTTTATCTTCCTTCTTCAAATGTGCAGCATTTGCAGATTTTTGCTTACTAGTTGAAGAGCTCCATTTTCCTTTGCCCTTCTGACTAGCCAGGAAAGCTTGATTTGCAACACGCATAATGGACTTGTTCTACCTGGACTAATCTTCCTACAACAGAACAGAGACTAACTCCTCAAATAAAAAGGCATTTGGATTGCCTTTCATCATTAACTGAAGAGTAGAAGCAAAAATCTTATATGAATCAAGAAGACCATTCATAACGGTCTGCACAAGTGAGCTATCTATATAAACTCATCAGTAGAAATCAATTGTTCCTTCAAGTCTTTGATCTTTGTTAGAAAACTGTCCATAGAATCATCTTCATTCATGTGCTCACTCTCCAAGTGTTTTCTGAGTAAGCAACACGAACCTCATTCCTAGCTTGGTACAATGTGGTAAGTGTATCCCAAGCATCCTTAGTTGTTCTGCAAGAGAGAATATGAGGAATAATGGCACGTTTGACAGACAAAGCTATCAATGCATGTGCCTAGGCATCTCTGCCATCCCAATGAATTTTCTCTATAGTAGGTGCAGCAGAAACCACAACACGAACATGAATATGCAGAATATCATAATCTTCGACACCTTCTCCCTCAGCTTCTGTACCTGCAATTGTAACAATTGCAGGTGTGATAAGAGGTTTTTCAACACCCTGCACAATGTTCCACAGTCCTTTTGCAACCAATACATGTCGCATCATATAAGCCCATAATGGGTAGTTGGTACCATCCAACTTATCCTCAACAACCAACATATGGAATACATCACTACTTTCAGCCATGGCTGGTGACTAAAATACCTTGATGCAAAAAATTGATTGTATCTCAAAAAGTTGAAGAGAACTACCGAGACGAATTCCACTAGACCTGTAGCAGAATTTGAGACGCTTATACTAGCGAACAAAAACTAGTATATACCTTTGGCACAAAAGGAAAAAATAGCATGCACAAGCACTGTGATAGTGCATTCGGAGGCCGAAACGAGCTCAAATCGCGATTTCGGCACCACATAGCAAAGCTGTTTTGATCTCGAAAACACACTGAGTATGCTCACCAAAGTTCGTGCAATTTTGAGACTGCAATCGGAGGAGTGTCGATGGCACCCTAGATGAAGCAACGACCTGCTCTGATACCAATTATTGGAGATAGACGTGTGCGGAAGCACGCGAACAACACAAGGAAGGAGAAGCAGCTTGGAGCACAACACACAATACTGAATGTATTACTAGAGAATGTACAAAGATAAGTAGCCCATTAGGGCAATAGGCATATATATAAGCTGGGGGAAAAGACCTCCTAAAGAGGGAAAAAAGTGCCTCGACAGTCTTAGTGTGTTCACACACATCACTACCTAAATATATCAACACCTAATCCTAGCTTTGAAAGTAGCACAAGAGCACGAGTGGAATGGACATGAGTTGTCCTCTAGGATCTTTGATCTAGAATGCTTAGGTGAGACGAGGCTACGAGCGGCAGCAGGCATTTATGCTGCAAAGAAACGACAAAAGGCATAATTTGATGCCCATGTAAAGGATAAAGGATTGAAAGAAGGAGATCTGGTGCTAGTTTATACGCTAAAGCAACATGTCCGTAAGTTGGAAAAATGAGGATATGGACCAATGATCATTAATAGAATTTCCACTAGCGGTGCAGTTCAATTGGCTATTTTAGAAGGTGATATCTTGCCAAAATATATCAGTGGTTGTCGAGTCAAGTTATACCAGGAACCTCTCATAGAGGATATGGTAATGAGACTCAACGCTGCTAAGAAGTGAAAAGAAGAAGAGTTGAGGGTCAGAGAAGAAGCACAAGCTGAGGTGGGAGAGCACATTAGGCGAAATAATTTAAGGTGACTAGGCCTAGATGTCAACCCAAAAGCCCCAAAATATCACATCGGCATGTGCCAAAAATCGGGCACAATTACTTCTCGAATCATCGATCGACACCCATTTGTGACTGTGGAGGTAGGACGAGAAAAGAGTGTAAGGACTGTGAGAGCATTGGTTGACTCAGCTACAACAACTAGTGCAATTAGACTTTCATACTGCCAAGACCTGCAATTGAGCATCAAGCCCATGGAAGCCTATCTCATAGGTTTGGGAGGTGTGGAAACCCCTTGTTTGGGGGAGGTGGAACTTCCCATCTACCTTCAAGATGTTCTAATGAAAGTCAAAATTCTAGTATGCCATGATGAAGACCTTATGGAGCCACTTGTTCTGGGTCAAGATTGGATTTACGACCATGCAGTCAACTTGAACCTAAGAAGTCAACTTCTTCAAGTTTGGGTACAAGAACAATGCATTACATTAGAATTAGAGAACTGCATGCTCACAAATCATGTCACCACACCTTCTCTTAGTTCTTCTAAGACTGATCTTCTTGAAAAAGATGTTGTATGTGTCAAACGATCTATGATCCCAAAGAACTCAATTATGGAAGAACAAACTCAAAGGCAAGCAACATCTTTCTCTTGTGCAAAGACTAATGCCATCACAACAACTCCACCCACACGGCAAGAGAGACATTACGTGACAACTGCTATATCAAATAGACAAAGAGATTTCGAGAAGAAGGTAGTTCTGGGCATAAAGCAGATCTGGGTATGAAAAGGAGAGAAACCACTAGCCGTGCCAACACAATTCCCACCTAGGCAAGCCAACCATGGGAAGAGAAGAATCAAGCAACCAGGACCAGCTCAACCAAAAGGTCTTTGAAAAAATTGGGTGCCTAAGAAATTAGTTGCATCTCAACAAGGGCGATTATAGATGTGGGTACCTAAGAAGCTCTTACATACACAACAACCTATGCTCTCCCACATGCGAAAGGTCTCAACAAAAGAGCTGAGGAGAGAAAAGGGTTAGAACCGAGTACAGAGACCAAAAGAAGATGAACTCACCTCTTCAACAAAAATAAGCAGACAATCATCAAGGATATGGGTTTGGAAGCCAAAAGCATCAGTCGCACCCACAAAGCCAAAGATCCAACCACAAGGGATAAAAAATTCAAGCAACCCCATCCATAGATGAAGAAGCCTAAGTTGATCTCTTTGTAGTCAAACACTGTTCTCAAATGGATCCCTAAAGGGAGGAATGGTCAGTTGTCATTTAACCATCTACTTATCACATCATTTCAAGATCGACCAGCTACCTCCAATAAAGACTCCATCAATGTCCACCAATAGCATTGAAAGCCGTGACATGCAACAACCATGTGCCTTTGGCATAACCTTGTGTTTTGCACCATTTAGGTCATGCATTTCCAAGGTATGCATCAATATAGGGCCACATTACATGGCCGTGCATAGACACAATTGAGAATCCCAGGCACATGAGACACACTTGCTAAATGTAAAATATTTTATTGATGCTAACACCTTTGTTCTTGTCTTGTGACAGTGTTCCACACAAAAAAAAAGAAAGAAAGAAAGAGAGAGAGACAGGAAAATATTGTGCGGTTAAAGAATCTCTGATGTAAACCCTCAACACGGACATCCATCAACACGAAAGATAAGCCATTGGTCAATCATCACGATGGGCATACAACATGAAGATTGAAGATTGATGGACCTTTCACCATGGTAAGAATCACCTACTTCGGCAACACCACAACCATGATAGATTAGGAAACCTCTTCGTCAGAATACCCTTGAGCACTTAGCTGAAGACCCCATTTCTTGCACCATACTTCTTCCAATGCATCCCCAAGTACGCATACATAGGGCCACATTACAAGGTCATGCACAAGGCACATATTTTTCTCAACCCATGCACTAATGCACTTATCCATTAGTCAATATGGGTCAAAAGTACTTCGCATCCTACTATGAAACTCAGGTTTAAAGCTCCAAAGGACATTAAGAGTACAACATCAGTACTTACGATGCAATTCAACGTCGACAACTGCTCAAGATCAATATTGACAACCTCTTTTGAGCAACCAACAATCTTTGAAAGCACGAAAATACACCATCTAGCTCAAGTCCAAGGAAGAAGTACCTACAAGGGGACCAACTCCTGCATATGCTAGCAGTGGCAAACTGAAGAACTAGACCAAGCTACATTTGGAGGATGGACCACTCCTGTTAATACATGAAGGACACAACCTCTCAGAGTACTACATGGAACAACCACTCCAACAAGGGTCTATCAGGCATGACAGACTCGAGAGGGGGGGGGAGTGTTGATATTCAAGGTCAAGCACAAGCATGGAAGTGCATCAGGGAAGTGGACACACAAGAAGAAGGAGCATGTAGGGAGCTCCAAGAAGCACATGTCAAATTTTCAGAAGAAATCCCTATAAAAATAGTGATTTTTATCACTAAAAACCATTGTAAATACCATTTTTCATTTTTCTAGCTCCATTTTGTTTAAGCCAAGGAGTCCTCAAGCTTGAGGAGTATTAGAAGTATCACCCTGCCAATTTTCATAATTTTTAGACTCCGTTTGGGCCCCCAAATAAGCCCTGGAACCTAATTTTTAACTAGGCCAGACACTAGGTTTGGACAGGGCCAAAACCACTCAAAAAACTATAAAAAAGCTGCAGAGCTCATTTTTGAGGTTAGCTTGTTGTAGATTTGAGCTTCGTAAGAGAGTTCTTTTGTAATCGAAGATCTTCCATTGTTCCACTCTTTGCTCTTACCTTATGCGCGTGTGTGTGTATGTGTGTGCATGCTTGTGTGCTTTGACTCACGCACTTGTGCCATCACTTGCTCATAGTCTTCATATTAGTCCTCATGTCTCCGCGGATTGACATTTATGAGGTGTATCTCCTCACGTTGGTACTTGTCATTGTGCTAGAGTGACATTGACCCATAACACTCTCAATAGTTTACATGCTATTAACGTGTGGATCTATTGGTTCCAATCAATTTACCTAATCTAAGAATGATATACATACACAATCAAGCAACCGACAAGCCATCTAGTGCAGGGATCCTTTCCCTTCTCCCATTGTGACGCAAAGTCTAGCGCCATACCTGAGTTTTGTAATAAATAATTGTAATGCCTAATTGGATATCTAAGAATTCTCTTTTTACCTCAAATCACTAAAAAGTCTATACAACTGCAAGAAAAATATACCACAAGTTTATATACATCTTTGATAGAATAACAATGCTATGCCTGGGTAAGATAGGACCAGTAATAAATATGCTTGGTATTTTACAATGCTTTTTTGTGGAGTGAAGAATTTAAAACTTCCCCCTCCCTAGTTAAAAGTCTTTTTGTGGTCTTTTCCCCCTCTTCTATTGGTAAAAAAATCTCTAGAGGCTCACTTGACTTCCCACCCTCTCCTTAAGGTTAACTTCAAAATATCATATCTTAAAATCAATGTATGATTTTTAAGAAAAAAGTTTTTGCGACCATGTGGGATTTCAAACAAGCTTTTTGACCAGCTATAGAGCTCAAAGAATGGATTTTTGACTAAAAAGTTATGGAAATTTAGGCTCTAGGGGGTCAAAATAGAAAATGACATATCACAAATCCTTGTGGATTGCAAAATCCCTCAATTTTACCTTAAAAATGTGCATTTTAACCTCTTATAGTCTTAGGAAAAATGACAAAAAATAAGCAATACTTGAATTTCACGACACTTGAGAAAAAGGATACCACCTAAATATTGCAAACTTAGTTGATGTCAGTGATATCAAATCAATATTGTGTTAGCACATCGATATTGATGATATCAAATGAGTATCATGATACCAAATCGGTGTCGCGATATCAAATCAATATCATGATACCAAATCGATGTCGGTGATATCATATCAATATCACGATACCAAATTGATATCAAAAGTATAAGATCAATATGATGATACCAAGTCCATATATGCAATATCAAATCAATATCGTGATACCAAATGAATGTCACAATAGTAGGTGAATATTGTGATACCAATGAGGTATCAGCAAATATCAAATGAATATCACGATACCAATGAGGTAACTAACGACTATATGGCCAAATATCGATGATACTTGGGAGTTTGGTATCATGATACCTAACTCAACCATGTATTGCAATACTCGGGCTTTAAAAAGTCAAATTTTAAGTATGATTATATGTATGTGTTCTACTCATTCTCCTCTATCTCTATATTTGCTTGGATGTTCAAAATGGTCATTGTATAGTGCAAAAACGACACCATGGCACTTGGGATTCACTCATATCTTTGCACTAAGTATGTTTCTAGAAAAACTAAATCTATAGATGTGTAGACATCACCTCAAAGGCCCTATATCTCAATTATCAGCTCCTACCCGCACTCTCCAATATCCTCACAAAGTTTCAATGAATAAGAAGGTGAAGATGAAGAAGAAAAAGTGCACATTTCATGGAAATCTTGAAAATTGCAAAAAACCTAACTCTAACAACTCTTTTTTCTTCTCTCTAGCTACCTAACTAACGATATAAAGATGATGCATGAAGGATATGATTCAAATCATGAGCATAAAAGCACAAAAAACATGTACCTCATGTGAAAACTTACCATTGCATGCATGCATCTGAAAAGAACTTCCATGGCAACGATGCCAAAGGTGTAAGCTCATGTTCTCATAGCCCACACACAAACATAATAAAGAAATGTTGAATCCACAAATCAACCAATCGATGGTATGAAGACCATACACGGCAAGATGGAAGTACACACACCTACAACAAGAGAGAGCAAAGCACACACATAGGCACATACATGCATGCATGCACACACACTCATGAGTAGACAAGAGGCAATGTGCTCCAAGAAGCTCTTCTATTGCTCAAGTTAAGAGTATAGAGCATCAATAGCATTGTCAGATCTAACTGATGAACCTTAACAAATGAGACCTGTTGTTAACCACTTGCTCCAAAAGCCATGGTTGAGGATAAATTCCTAATCCTACCTCTTAGGGTATAGTTCAACCATATCCGACCTATCAAAGGTATGGTTCAACCATCTCCTACCTATCACTTTATTACATTATTCCCCCATTGGTTGATCATTGCCCTCAATGATCTGCTCTTGTATCCCTCTAGCCTTGGTAAACAACTCATGAACTCTCTAGGTACCCTAGAATTGATGTCTCCAAACTATCATAGTTTCTTGAACCTTATTCACAACCTTGGTATCTTGAACCTTGTTCTTAACCTTAGTATCTTGAACCTCATTCTCATCGATGTTTGATATCTTGAACCCTCAATCAAGTGCCACCCAAAATGTCCCAAGGGCTTCAAACTTCCTTGCTACCTCATTAGATTAGGAAAGTTCATTATGAGAGCTCTCCAATGGTACCTTACATGCCTGAATCTGACATATGGATTGAGATATACACTCCAATCTCTCTTGGGTAGAATTCTCAAAGTGCCACCTCCCCCTTTAGTATCCTTTCACATGATAGAGTGCCCAAACTCCTTTTTTAGTGGTCATTGGGTGCCCATGACATTGTGGAATCCGTCCACCTTGCCCAAGCCTACTTGAGTCTTTAATACCAATGTTACATCTATAGGAGACTTGAACTCGCAACCTCCCGGGTAAGAGTGTGATGGGTTAACCACACCAAAAGCCATGGTTGAGGATGACTTCCTAATCCTCCCTCTTAGCGTGTAGTTCAACCATCTCATGCCTATCAAGGGTGTGGTTCAACCATCTCCTACGTATCACTTTATTATAGCTTGGTCCTAGCAATTGTTTCTCTTCCACTTCTAGAGCCTCTACCTCAACCTCTTCCTATTTCATACTAGAATATATGCGCAAATCTAGATTTTCCTTGGGATTTTGAGTCTTCACCAAAGTTCTTTTCTTCAATTATCAGCATGGAAACAAGATCATCAAAATTTGAGATATTCTCACTAGTTTGGATAGAAGTTATGAACTGCTTATATGCAGCTCCTAAACCACAAAGGCACGACTTCAAAATTATCATCATCATATACATTGACACCAATACATGGAAGTGACTCACATATACTTTTGATTTTTAAGGTGTAGTCACTTATTGACATGCTCTTTTTCTCTAGTGTAGGCAACTCATTCTTGAGTTGAAATTTAAATGCCCTTGTATTAGTCTCATACAATGTGACCAAACTATTCCAATCCTCTTGGAGTTTTGGAATCTTGTATGTGCCCAATAATGCTATCTTGTGTTCAAATCGATAGGCAATACCTTGCCTTTTGTGCTCTTTGATTCCACTCTTCATATGACCTTAATTGGTCCACAACCAGATTCCTCTCTAGTAATTATGGGGGGCATTCATTGTGTTCTTTGATGTACTTCCAATAGCCCTTTTTCATCAGGAAACTCCTCATTCTGAATCTCCAAGCATAGGAATCAAGAATGACTTGGAGCATAAGTTCCATCCCCCCACCGAGACAAGCAATATGAATGAACAACATGAGAGCTAGAACACAACAAAAAATGACCATAGAGGAACACATACACTTCGATCAAGAGGAAGGCATGCAGTGTACATAGGTGTTGGGGGATTCTTGGACAATAAGGGATTTGAGTGTTTGTAGGAGAAAAGGGAAAGAAAAGAAGAAAGATACACACTGGAAGCTTCTGTCGATTGATTATAATAAGACAAATACAATGTTGAAGCACAATACAATCCAATGCTTCTGTGCAAAATCCCACAGAGTTCTCAATTACAAAATACCAAATACCCAAGGGACTTGTTGCTGCCGGCCTCCTTTGCACCAAACCTCCACCTTCTCCAAGCCTGCACTTGTGCACACCTTGCACCAAGCTTCCACTAAGGGGGAGGGATGGGTACCTTCTGTCGGCACGCGCACACTTCAATAAGACCTTGGGATCCTTGGAGGACTAGCTTAGCACTTCTCTGAACACTTCCTTGGTCACTCTTCATGCACACCTTGCACTTCACTTCTCTGCATCGCACATAGTGTGTCTCTTGCACTTCTCTCTCTTGCCTTGCTTAGACTATGCTTACTCTTGCTTACACTTAGAATTGTCCAAGGATAGTCCTTGCCTTGATTTGAGTGCCGATTCACGTACACTCCTAACTGCAAGAGTATCTTGGTGCTCACTTTGATGTCCCAAGATTGTCTTCACAAGTGGAAGCCAACGAATCCCTGTTTTGTCCTGTAGTGACTTTAGACTAAAACAAAAATTTTAATTGGGGGGGGCATACTTTCACTTCTGAGTACGCTGCCGCTTCACATACCTTCACATTTTCCTTTTAAGTCTTCACTTTTGCACATAAGAGAGGGTTCACCTGAACCTTCCAAAACACTTTAAAAACACTTTGAACCTTAGGGAAATTAGAGAAATACCTCTGCAACCTGCAACTCACTTTCTCCAATTTACCCTTTGTGGACAATTAATTGTGCACTACTTGTGCACTTTGACACCTGCACTTTAGCAATTTGACTTTGCACCAGTTGACTTTGACCTTGCCATTGTTGACTTTGACCAATTTGACTTGGAATGTGGTTGACTTTGATTGCGGTTGACTTTGACCAATATGATTTTTATGGGCTCAACGGTTGCCCACCACCTAATGTGCTCCCATCCCGGAGAGCTACATCCAAAACTCTGAGCATAGACTACACCATAATTCTTGTGCTGCCAAACCTGCAAAAGGACACTTGAGCAGCTACCAAGTCCACTAGGAGCAGGAGAGAATAAGCACCAGAGAAGAACCAAAAAGTGGAATTTTTGCATGGAAAAGCAAAGGAAAGCAATTGGAGGGTAGATAGAGGGGTAAAAGAGGGCTGAGGGGGCTGAGATGGATAGGGCAAGGAGGGGTAAGGATGTGGCTAGGCAGAAGGGTAAGGGGAGGTTGAGGGAGTAGGGTTATGGGATCTGGAGAGGGGCAAAATGATCAACAGGAGAGCTACAGAGGGGGCATATGGTAAATTGTAAAAAATAAGGTAAAACAAAGTGAGAAGAGACCATTTGGACCATTTAGATTAAAAAAAACATTTGATAAAGGGGCTCAAAACTTGTGGGTTGTGACCAAAAGTGAGAGAAAAGTAGGGATTTTGAAAAACTTAAGTCAAAAATTGAATCCAGAGGTGCCAAGATACATGAAAATGACCCTAGGTTTGAAAAAAAAGGCCATCCTAGGCACGATCCAGAGCCAAAAGGGTTTGAGCCATAAAAAAATAAAAAATATATATTTCAAAAATAAAATAAACAAATAATAAAAAAAGAGAAAAAAATTGTCTTTATCTTTTTTTTTTAAATTTATTATTATTATTATTATTATTTTTGTGTAAACGTGAACGCTCGGATCTGTGAAAAAATGAAAAACAATATTAAATAAATAAAAAATAAAATAATAAATAAAAAGAAAATAATAATAAAAAATAAACACAAAAAGAAAACCAAAACAATAAAATAATTAAAATAAAATAAAAATAGACACAAAAGAAAAGGGAGGGGGGGGGGCACGGGTGGGGGGGCGGGTGGGGGGGGGGGAAGGGGGGCGGGTGGGTAGGCGTGCAGGCGGGCAGGGGGGGTGGGAGGGGGAGGGGGGGAGGGGGGGGGAAAGGGGGGGAAGGGAGGGGGGGGGGAAAGGGGGGGGACTGGAGGGAGGGAGGGAGGAGAGAGAGAGAGAGAGAGAGAGAGAGAGAGAGAGAGAGAGAGAGAGAGAGAGAGAGAGAGAGAGAGAGAGAGAGAGAGAGAGAGAGAGAGAGAGAGAGAGAGAGAGAGAGAGAGAGAGAGAGAGAGAGAGAGAGAGAGAGAGAGAGAGAGAGAGAGAGAGAGAGAGAGAGAGAGAGAGAGAGAGAGAGAGAGAGAGAGAGAGAGAGAGAGAGAGAGAGAGAGAGAGAGAGAGAGAGAGAGAGAGAGAGAGAGAGAGAGAGAGAGAGAGAGAGAGAGAGAGAGAGAGAGAGAGAGAGAGAGAGAGAGAGAGAGAGGGGGGGGGGGGAGGGTTTTTTTTTTTAACTCAAATCTGAAAAATCCAAGGGGGCCTTTTTTTTGGAAATTATGCAAAATTAGAGAAAAATGGTGAAAAAATAAAAAAAAAAGCCAAAAAAATCCAAAAAAAAAAAATCTGAAAAAATTCTCATAAAATTGTCTACAGGTATAGGCTAATTTCCTTACTCAAAACCCCAGAGAGCTTCCAATTTTCCTCCAATTTAGCAAGAAAATGACATTTAAAAAGGATAAAAAATGCTAGAAAAATTCTAAAGTGCTTGAAAAATTCCCAAAAAAATTCCAACATTGTACTTATGCCAAGGACTATGAAAGGGTTGCTAAATTTGCTAAGAACTTAAAGAACAAGCAAGAACAAAAGATAAAAAATACTACTAAAACTTGAGCAAAATGAAATGAGAGGGCTATGTACAACCTGGACAAATTTTGCAGGTTCCAGGGGATCCATAAATCTTCACTTTCGTTGATGATAGGCCTTGAGCCTTGTATTGTTGACTCAGAGAAACTCCTCCATAATCTCCAATTGTACTGCACTTCATTGGATTTGTCTTCTTTTTGGGCACACTGGTCAACTGATAGGGGTACCCTAAATCCTTCAGTAAAATATTGTCTCCTCCATAGTGCAACTTTTGTATCTTTTTGTGAGCAACTTTGTAGCTTAATCTGCAAAATTTCATCTTCACTATGCTAGCTTCTTCATCAAATGGAACCCTCTGTTTCCAAGGACTTGCAGGTACTCCTTCCACATTCATGTAAAGCCCTGCACTTGCTATCATTAAAATTGACATAACAGATGATATCCATACCAGTATCCAAAAAAAATTGGCCATTGACATATGATTTGAAGTATCTTCATCACTGTTGCACTTAAGGGCTTTTCTTTTCTTCTCTCTTTTATGGTCTTTGACTGAGACTGTCTCGCTCAAGCCAGTAACCTAAATGATATCCTCTTTTTCTTCATATGCTTCCTCTCCACTTGAGTTTGGAAAAATTCCATAGCAGGAAGAGGGATCTTCTGCATGGAGCCAGGCCAACATGTTTTCCTCTTCATATAAATTTGCTTCTTCAATTAGATGTGTTTCTCGGTTTTCCAACAATTCTTCTTCCATACAAATACCAATTGTCTGCATCATGCTGGTATGTCTTTGGTTGTCTGGACCTTCTTCTAAAATTATCTGCTGCAACTCTTTTCCCTCTTGCTTTACCCACATTGTGTCCTTGCTCCAGTCATGCAGCACATTGGCATGCCTTAACCAAGGTCTCCCAGTTAACAGAGGGAAACTTCCTTCTACCTGTGGCAGCCTTAAAACAACAAAAGCCAAATTAAAGATGGTACCTTGTATCTTGACTGGGACTCCAGGGACCACTCCCATAGGCTTTACTATGCTTTGGTCTGCCAGTGTGACAGTGAAGTTGGCAGGCCTTGAAGGGTATAGTCCAATCTTTTTCATGGTATATTCAGGCATCAAGTTAATGCCAGAACCACCATCCACAATAACTCCTTGAAACTCATGACCTTTGATAGAGATTGTTATCCGAGGGCTCTTGTAATATGTGAGGGGTGCTTCCCCTACACTTTTATCTTTAGGCATAACAACAGCCTTTGCCACTAAACTTGTTGTGGACATTTCATCAATTATCTGCAAGAGTTCTAACCTGAATTTCCCATCGATCTTTATTGATTCAAAAATATTGAACTCCTTTTTCATGGACTTGAGTAGTCTGGAAGCTTCTGATTCCTTAAGAGCATGGGCTCCATTTGACTTATCAAACTCCTCATGAGCCCTGTTGAATGCGTGTCCAATGGCATCACTGGTACCTATGAAATTTTCTTTTTGCCTTGTGTCTGCACATGTGGTGGCTTTGTCTTCAGATGCAACTTTGTCTTTGTTCAATCCATTAATCATTGATTCTTGACCTATGTCCACTTGAGCCTTCCCCTTGCTTCTTGTCTACACTGTAAAAGATTCAATTTCTTCTAACTGCACCACCCTGGTAGATGGTGATGGCACCCTAGCTTGATCTACCATTTCTTCTTTGCACACAGAAATCATTTGAATGTGGGGCCCAGATGAAGATGCTTGATTCTTAGGACAACAAATAGTATAGTGGTCCCTAGCCTCTGGGCAGTTCCTACAAGGAGGGGCATTTTCTGGGAGAGTGCACCTACTTTGATAGTGCCCACATTCTGCGCATCTGAAACAAATAATTGGCCTCCTTGGCCCATTTCCAAAGTTATCCCTATGTCTAGGGTTATAATTGTTACCTTGATTGGGTGCAGCCGCCATCACATTTGTTGGTGGTAGGGGTCCTCCTTGTGTCCAATATGTTGTTTACTGCAGGCATTCCTCTTGATTGACATTCTTGGGCCTCATGGCCAACTTTCCTTCATATATGACAAGTCACACTTAACAAAGGACATTCACTTATTATATAACCTTGCTTGCTGCACATGGTACACCAAAGTCCACTCTTGATGCCACCCCCTTTTAGTTTCTGCAACTCTTGCCACAGTTGAGCCAATTCCTCTGCTTGGGCCTCCTCCTTCTTTTGGAGCTTTAGTGCTTCAATCTCTCTTCTTAACTGAGTAACAACATTCTCCTCATCTTTGTGGGGCTTATTCCTTTTTAAGTCCTCCAGCTCCTTCCTTAGCTGGATTACTGGATCCTCCATTTCTGTAGAATATGGTAGTTGAGAAGAAGTTGCTCATACTGTTGCCTTATCTGCTTCAGTCATGTAGCTGTGTTGATGAACTCCTCTATGGAGGCTGTAGGCAACACTAATTCCTTGATTTTGCATTGGGTGGCCACTGGAAGCGGCTTAGCTAACCATTTCTTAACAAAAAAGTAATGTGGAGGATCTGTCCACTTAGCCATTAGTGCCTTAGCCCTAGTTACAAACTCTAGGAATTTCTCACCTGGACCCAATCTCAAGTTTTCTAATTCTTCTATGATGATCTCTGCAGTATTTCCATGCTGGAATTGATTTTTGAATGCATCTTTCATTAAGTCCCAAGTTATAAAATGGTTCTCAGCAAACTGGCTGAACCATTTATGTGCTAATCCTTCTAATGTAGCAGGGAAGAGTATTAAAAAGGCATCCTCTCTTCCCATTAAACCTCTAGTTTTGCATAAGGTGTTTTGGAAGGTTCAGGTGAACCCTCTCTTATGTGCAAAAGTGAAGACTTAAAAGGAAAATGTGAAGGTATGTGAAGCGGCAGCATACGCAGAAGTGAAAGTATGCCCCCCCAATTAAAATTTTTGTTTTAGTATAAAGTCACTATAGGACAAAACAGGGATTCATTGGCTGCCACTTGTGAAGACAATCTTGGGACATCAAAGTGAGCACCAAGATACTCTTGCAGTTAGGAGCGTACGTGAATCGGCACTCAAATCAAGGCAAGGACTATTCTTGGACAATTCTAAGTGTAAGCAATAGTAAGCATAGTCTAAGCAAGGCAAGAGAGAGAAGTGCAAGAGACACACAGTGTGCGACGCATAGAAGTGAAGTGCAAGGTGTGCACGAAGAGTGACCAAGGAAGTGTGCAGAGAAGTGCTAAGCTAGTCCCCCAAGGATCCCAAGGTCTTATTGAAGTGTGCGTGTGCCGACAGAAGGTACCCGTCCCTCCCCCTTAGTGGAAGCTTCGTGCAAGGTGTGCACAAGTACAAGCTTGGAGAAGGTGGAGGTTTGGTGCAGAGGAGGCCGGCAGCAACAAGTCCCTTGGGTATTTGGTATTTTTTGATTGAGCACTTTGTGGGATTTTGCATAGAAGCATTGGATTGTATTGTGCTTCAACATTGTATTTGTCTTATTATAATCAATCGACAGAGGCTTCCAATGTGTATCTTTCTTCTTGTCTTTCCCTTTTCTCCTACAAACACTCAAATCCCTTCTTGTCCAAGAATCCCCCAACAAAATTTGGCACGCACGGTGGGACTCCAAGGAGATTTGAGCACAAGTTGTGCACTACTTGTGCACTTTGACACCTGCACTTTAGCAATTTGACTTTGCACCAATTGACTTTGATCTTGACCTTGTTGACTTTGACCAGTTTGACTTGGATTGTGGTTGACTTTGACTAGTTTGACTTGGATTGTGGTTGAATTTGGCTGCAGTTGACTTTGATCAATATGACTTTTATGGGCTCAACAATAGGCACAAATGTTATCACCTTCTCTCACTCAATCAATAATAGGGAAGGAAAAAGAGATGGAATCAATTATAAGATCTTAATCCATGTCTACAAGACAACCATTCAACCCCATAACAAACATGTTTAATGAGTGCACACCTCATATTATTCCTCTTGAAAAGCAACTCACAAGACAATGAGTAATATCAAGACCAACCATATCTCAAGTGGTTGAAAAGGACTATACCTACATATTCATAGGCAACTTGTCAAGAAATGAAGGTGAAATTGCAAGAAAATTCACTACCAAAGAGAAAGGGTAATCATCACCACAACCAGTGGATATTTACAAAGTAACCTTCACTCACTCATCCTCATCACATCTCAAGAAGAGCTATGGATAGTACTACCCAATGGAATTCCCCCATGGCAATGGAGATATCACCCCCATTTGTTTCCACTACCATGATTACTCAAAGACAAGCTACAACATAGAAAGAGATAGGACATGCAAGCACTAAAATAGAGATGCATTGACACAAGTTTCGAGGCTTGAACCTATTTGTAGACATACATCCAGATATCAAAAGAGTCACACATATTAGCTTTCATGAATGAGACATTGATGGATGCAATATGCATCATTGAAGAAGATCTAAAGAAAATTCAGAACTTACAATGTGAATTAGCCATGCTCAAGTCATTCCATAGCTTTCTTATGTGTGATGTACAACATATGCATCAAGTTGACACAGAAAAAGATGAAACAATTCAGAAAATACAACTAGAATTAAGTCAGCTCAAGATCCAATAATTGCTTATCATTGTACAAATAAATTTAAGAAGACCATACATAATTTGATGCAACATACTAAAAGCTTATGAGAAGAGGATAATAACTTGTTCATTTGTTTGACTTCATATGCACCTATACCTTTAGAGCTACAGCCTCAAGGGAAACCATGAAGAAATAACACAAGCCAATGCTTAGGTACAAGAGGAAAATGAAGCTCAAAATGACATTCTTGATACTCTTCAAGCTCAATTGCAAGACTTAAACCAATGATATGATGCATTGAGGAGATCTTGGACAAGACAAAACCCCTTAATGCATTTTCAAGGATGGCAACATCTAGAAAGCGAGAAGTGTTGCACATAGAAGAATGCATAAAAGAACAAAGATGACTAAAGGGAACCAAGAAGACGAGACACGAAAATTTTCAAAACCCAACATTATCTTATGTAAAGTACCTCATTAGGATAGAAATTTATTTCACTTATATTTTTTCAAAGGTATCAATTTTGAAATTCTCAAGAGTGTGAGAAAGCTACCACATGTATACACTTTGCTTACCAGAGCTTAACTAGATCAATAACATGGCTAGAATAGATCTACAATTAGTGTAGGACTATTTTTAACTAGGTTTGCCACCTTGGTATGAATTAGTCTACCCATTTTTGTAAAGAGCTCAATGGGAGATCCCATTTTTGTAAAAAAGCTCAATGGGAGCTTATTTTTGTAGAATTTTCACCATTGATATAAGTGAGCTCTTGAGAAATCATGTAATCCTCTGTCCTTCTCCATTTTCCTCCTCGTGCTTATTCATTTGGAGTGGATATGGTGAGGAAAGGGTGTCCCAAGGGCGTACACATGCATTGGAGTGTCTCTTTCATGCACTGGTGGCTCCATGCATGCATAAGGAGCTCTCAAACAAGGTAAGAAAAATCTCGATAGTTCTTCAAAGTCTGTTTTCTCTCTGTTATTGTCCTTTTTTGTAGGTTGGAATATATTCGTGTGTAGAACGTTCAATTGTGCATGTTCTGATATGCAACAGTGGAAGGGGGGATATCTTCGATGCAAATTGGGATATCTCTATATGAAAGTCTATATGCATGTGAACTATAAATTTCTCTGTTTCTCTCTTCATTCTATCTCCAAAACTAGGAATTTTCTTGGTTTTCATGCCCTCATTTGGGTAGATGCTCAAACTGATAAGTTAATGTTGTCTATCAACCACTTTGCTGCTGCCAAGTGACTCCTTTGATCCCTACACACCTACGGCAAACAATTTTCTAGTGGGATAGGACAAGTGTGAGCAAAAGGTGGTCTCATAGAGGAAGTGAGAAGTTTGAAGTGTAGTCACCTAGAGATTATTGCCAATGAAAATCCTTGTAGTAATCATTATTGAATGGTAGCTATTGCATGTGGGGTAGGAGAAGTGATAGCCAAGGAGGGGTGATCACCCAAAGATGATTGTCTATGGTGGTGATTAAGTAGTATTCACCCAATGGGTGTGAAGGTCGCCATGATGAATGGGGGAGTGTGGTTATTTAGGTGGAGGGTGGTTGCCTAGACAGAGACGCTAAGCTAAGCAGTGATCACCTAGAGAACATGGGTGGCAAGAGAGATAGTGCGATTGATGAGAGATAGAGTGAAGTGATCGATGAGAGATAGGGTGATAAGAGAGGAGATGAGGAGTTTGTCTAGTCAACAAGGTAGGAGTTAGGATGATTCTAAGCAGGAAGGAATTCACACTCAAAGATAGTTGCTCAAAGAGGATGAGGGTGCACTTGGAGAGATGGCATCACCTTAACTAAAGAGGGGGTGAAAGGGTGTCACTCAAGGATAGGGATGTTGATGAGTAGGAGGGTGTAGGAGGTCATCCAAGGTATGCAATGCCAAGTTATTTATCTTTTACGGACATAGTGCTCTTGGTTTGCAAAAAGGGTGGATCTTATAGAATGTGTATAGACTACAGAGCTTTGAATAAAGTAACAATAAAACACAGATAAGTAGTAGAGTTAGATGTCTGCGGAAGCACACAAATAGCACAAGGAAAAAGAAGAAGCTTGGAGCACAACACACAATAGAGAATGTATTACCACTAGAATGTACAAAGATAAGTACCCTGTTAGGGCAATAGGCATATATATATATATACATAGGAGGGAACCTCCTAAAGAGGGAAAAAAGTGCCTCAGTGGTCCTAGAGTGTTCAAACATATCACTACCTAAATATATCAACAAATCCCCCCTCGGAGTGATGCAGTGAACAAGGAGCTTGTACTCATGTATAAGGAAGTGCCAAGCTATGTGGAATCAATCCACAAAAGGAAGTAAGCCCAAAGCTTTGTGAAAAGCTTCTAGGTAGAGCTTTCGTGAAAAGTGTTGATATATTTAGGTAGTGATGTGTGTGAACACACTAGGACCGCCGGGGCACTTTTTTCCCTCTTTAGGAGGTTTTTTTCCCTCGGCTTGTATATACGCCTATTGCCCTAATGGGCTACTTATCTTTGTACATTCTCTAGTAATACATTCAGTATTGTTTGTTGTGCTCCAAGCTTCTTCTTCTTCCTTGTGCTGTTCGCGTGCTTCCGCAGATGTCTAACTCTAACAATTGGTATCAGAGTAGGTCGTCGCTTTATCTAGGGCGCCGTCGACACTCCTCCATTTGCAGTCTCAGAATCATACGAATTTTGGTGAGCATGCTCAGGGTGTTTCTGAGCTCGTTTTGGCCTCCGAACGCACTATCGCAGTGCTTGTGCAGGCTATTTCGTCTTTTTGTGCCAAAGGTATATACCAGTTTCATATCGCCAATTTAAGAATCTCGAAGTTTGCTATAGGTCTAACAAAAAATGTCTGGGCAGTTCTGTTCAACTTCTTGAGATACAGTCAATTTTGTGCATCAAGGTATTTTAGTCAACGGCCATGGCTGAAAGCAGTGATGTATTCCGTATGTTGGCTGTTGAGGATAAGTTGGATGGTACCAACTACCCATTATGGGCTTATATGATGCGACATGTATTGGTTGCAAAAGGATTGTGGAACATTGTGCAGGGTGTTGAAAGACGTCCTATTACACCTATAAAAACAGGTACTATGAATACAGGTGCTGGAGCTGATGAAGATGGTGTCGAAGATGATATTGTGCAGATTCCTATTTGTGCTGCTGTTTCTGCTGCACCTACTGTAGAGCAGATTCGTTGGGATGGCAGAGATGCCCAGTCACATGCATTGATAGCTTTGTCTGTCAAACGTGCCATTATTCCTCACATTCGCTCTTGTAGAACAGCTAGGGATGCTTGGGACACACTTACCACATTGTACCAAGCTAGGAATGAGGCTCGTGTTGCTTACCTCCGAAAACAGTTGGATAGTGAGCACATGAATGAAGGTGATTCTATGGACAGTTTCCTAATGAAGATCAAAGATTTGAAGGAACAATTGATTTTTGGTGATGAGGTTATACCAGATAGCTCACTTGTGCAGACCATTCTGAATGGTCTTCCTGATTCATATCAGAGTTTTGCTTCTACTCTTCGGTTGATGATGAAAGGCAATCCGAATGCCTTATCATTTGAGGAGTTAGTCTCTGTTCTGTTGCAGGAAGATCAGTCCAGGCAGAACAGGTCCATCATGCGTGTTGTAGATCAAGCTTTCCTAGCTAGTCAGAAGGGCAAAGGAAAATGGAGCTCTTCTACTAGTAAGCAGAAATCTGCAAATGCTGCACATTCAAAGAACCAGGATAAAGATGAGAAGAAATAAAAAAAGAAGAAACTGTTTTGCAAGTACTGTAAAGGGAATGATCATATCATAAAGAACTGTCCAAAATTGGCTACAGAAGAGGCAAAGAAAAAGGAGGTTGGAATGGTTGTTGCAGAAGCCTCTACACCAAAAACAGAGTCTACTAATCTTGTGCAGGAAGAAGAATGGGCATTTACTACTGTTTGCAGTTTTGACCCATCTTCTCATGAGCAGTGCATGTCTGTAGTGGACTCAGATGTTTGGTACTTTGACAGTGGGGCGACCAAACATATTACCTCACAACGCAGTTTCTTCTCTTCACTCGAGCCTGCCCCTACAGGGAATATTGTACATGCGCCAACAACTCCTCTTATCCTGTTATGGGAGTTGGTAAGATCATTCTGACTACTGCTGATGGTAGTTCTTTCACTTTGTCAGATGCTCTATTTGTGCCAGGGATCAAAAAGAACCTGTTATCAGTTTCTGCATTAGCCAAGATTGGCTTGGTTGTGAAATTCGTTGATGACAGGTGTATAGTTCATGATCTATCAAATGGTGATGTGGTTATTGCTTCTAGCATTTGATGTCGTGGGCTATATAAGCTCATAGACTATGAAAGATCTGTGAATGATTCGGCATGTGCAGTTCATGATTCTCAGGCTATGTCAGATGCAAAGCTTTCACATGCACACTTTGGTCATCTGAATTTCTAGTTTGCTATGCCTGCAGAAATCTGATATGGTGTCTTCTTTGCCCAATCTTGAGGCACCTGGAAAACATGTATGTGAAGGCTGTATTTTGGGCAAAATGCAGCGTTCCTCCTTTCCAAAAGATGGTTCAGTTCGGGCTACGTAGAAATTGCAGCTTGTACATAGTGATGTTTGTGGTCCTATGCAGACACCTTCTTTTGGAAATTATCTTTACTTCGTGACTTTCATTGATGATTTTCCAGGCATGCATGGGTATATCCATTGAAGGCAAAGTCCGAAGTGTTTTTGTGCTTCAAACTGATTTTGGTTTTGGCTGAAAATCTGTCAGCATGTAAAATGGGCACCCTCCGTTCTTATCGAGGGGAGGAATATATGTCTTCTGATTTTAATGCATTTCTGGCTGAACGTGGGATAAAACACCAGTGTACAGTGCCGTATACACCTCATCAGAATGGATTTGCTGAATGAAAGAACAGGCCACTCATGGAGATGGCGAGGTGTATGGTCAAGACTCAGGCTTTACCACATAGTTTCTGGCTTGAAGTTGTCATGTGTGCAACATATGTACTTAACAGGTGTCCCACGCAGAAAATTGGATGATAAGGCAGTAAAATGTATTTTTGTTGGGTAGAGTTCTGAAAGTAAAGGCTATCGTCTGTATCATCCACAGACTAAATGCATTCTGGTTAGCTGTGATGTTGTCTTTGTGGAAGATGCTATTCAGCCATTGCTTTCATGTAGTAAGGAGACATCTGTTAGCTCCAAAGACATGTATGATACTTTGATGCCTCTTTTTACAGGTGGACAGTCTAGTGCTGTTCCTAATGAGGCAACTTCTCAGCCTTTGCAGGTTTCATATGGTGATGCAGATCATTCCATTTCTGATGCAGATTTACATGATGCACTTATTGATGAGAGAGCTGATATTGAGCAGGCAAAAACTATGCCAAAATGGCTGGTGCAGACTTTCCATGACAACAAATTAGATGCACCTTTGTCATATCATACTCGTTCAAGCTCTCATAGTGCCTCCTTTGCATCAGATTGCTATGCTATGGCTACGTCTAGTCTCTGCGATGAGAATGAGCCTGTTTCTTTTGATGAAGCACAAAATTCAAAAAATTGGATGGCTGCTATGCAATCTGAATATGATGCTATAATGAAGAATGGTACATGGTCTTTATGTGACTTGCCTCCTGGAAAGAAGGCCATTGGCACTAAGTGGGTATACAAGCTGAAGCGTGAACCTGATGGTAGAGTTGACAGGTATAAGGCTAGGCTTGTTGCAAAGGGTTATGCGCAGGAAAGAGGCATAGATTTTGATGAGACCTTTGCACCTACATGCCGTATGACTACTGTTCGGAGCATTTGTGCACTTGCAACCCATCATGGTTGGAATGTACATTAGTTGGACATTAAAACAACATTTCTGAATGGTGACTTGCATGAAGAAGTATATGTTTTTCAGCCCCGTGGCTTTGTGCAGAAAGGGCATGAAAACCAGGTGTGCAGGTTAAAGAAGGCATTATATGGTTTAAAGCAAGCACCACTTGCTTGGTATGAGAAGATACATGCCTATCTGGTTGCACTTGGTTTTGAGAAGAGTCCAACTAAAAGCACCTTATATGTTAAGCATGCTAATGATGTGCTTCTGATCATTGTTGTCTATGTTGACGACATGTTGCTCATTGGTCTTATTGAGAAGCATATTGCTGATTTTAAGGCTGATTTGCATGCCTCATTTGAGATGTCTGATTTGGGGCATTTGCATCACTATTTGGGCATTCAGTTTATGCAAGTTGATGGTGGAATGGCTTTGTGTCAAACGAAATATATTGACACATTATTGCAACGTTTTAGCCTTGAATATTATAAGCCTATTGCTAGTCCTATGGATACAGGTTTACGATTGAGTCTTCATGATGCTAGAGATGCATTTGATGCTGTTCTCTATCAGCAAGCTGTTGCATGCTTGATTTATTTATGCATTACTCGGCCAGATATTCAGTTTGCTGTCTCACAGATGAGCAGGTTTATGCATTGCCCAAGAGTCATGCATTGGAAGGCGGTCAAGCGCATCTTTCGCTACTTGAGTGGTAGTCGGCTACTTGGGTTGTTTTATCCCAAGGGGGGATCACTACCGCCAGATTTGCATGCTTTTTCTGACTCAGATTGGGCTGGTTGCTATGACACTCATGTGTCCACCAGTGGTTTTTGCTTCATGCTTGGTAGCTCATGTATATCTTGGTTGAGCAAGAAGCAGCCTACTATGGCCACTTCCAGTTGTGAGGCTGAGTATAGGGCAGCTTTCACAGCGACTATTGAGTGTGTGTGGCTCAGACGCCTTATGGCTGATTTGGGTGTTGGCGAGTCTTCTGCCACCACCATCTTCACTGACAGTCAGAGCGCATTGGCAGTTGCGAGGAACCCTGTGTTCCATGCTCGCACTAAGCACATTGAGGTGCATTATCACTATGTCAGGGAGAGGTTCTCTGCTGGGGAGATCAGCTTGGCATATGTGCCCATGCAGGAGAACATAGCAGACCTTTTCATGAAGGCTCTGCCTAGGGAGAAGTTTGAAGCTTTTCGCAAAGCTTTGGGCTTACTTCCTTTTGTGGAGTGATTTCCACATAGCTTGGCACTTCCTTATGCATGAGTGCAAGCTCCTTGTTCACCACATCACTCCTAGGGGGGATTTGTTGATATATTTAGGTAGTGATGTGTGTGAACACACTAGGACCACCGGGGCACTTTTTTCCCTCTTTAGGAGGTTTTTTTCCCTCGGCTTGTATATACGCCTATTGCCCTAATGGGCTACTTATCTTTGTACATTCTCTAGTAATACATTCAATATTGTGTGTTGTGCTGCAAGCTTCTTCTTCATCAATGAGCAGCATGTCATCAACATACACAACAATGATCAGAAGCACATCATTAGCATGCTTAACATATAAGGTGCTTTCAGTTGGACTGTTCTCAAAACCATATGCAATCAGATAAGCATGTATCTTTTCATACCAAGCATGTGGTGCTTGCTTTAAACCATATAATGTTTTCTTTAACCTGCACACCTGGTTTTCATGCCCTTTCTACACAAAGCAACGAGGCTAAAAAACATACACTTCTTCATGCAAGTCACCATTCATAAATGTTTTTTAATGTCCAAGTGATGTACATTCCAACCATGATGAGCTGCAAGTGCACAGATGCTACGAGTAGTAGTCACTCGGCATGTAGGTGCAAAGGTTTCATCAAACTCAATGCCTCTTTCCTACACATAACCCTTTGCAACAAGCCTAGCCTTATACCTGTCAACTGCTCCACCAGGTTTACGCTTTAGCTTGTATACCCACTTAGTGCCAATGGCCTTCTTTCCACGAGGCAAGTCACATAATGACCAGGTACCGTTTTTCATGATATCATCATATTCAGATTGCATTGCAGCCATCCAATGTTTAGAATTTTGTGCTTCATTAAACAAAATAGGCTCAGTCTCATCACAGAGACTAGATGCAGCCATAGCATAGCAATCTCATGTGAAAGAGGCACTATGAGAGCCTGACTGAGTACGATATGACAAAGGTGCATTTAATTTGCTGTCACGCAAAGTTTGCACCAGCCATTTTGGCATAGTTTTTGTCTCCTCAATATCAGCTCGCTCATCAACAAGTGCATCATGTAAAGTTGCATTAGCAATGGAATGATCCACATCATCACATGAAACCTACAAAGGCTGAGAAATTGCCTCATTAGGACAAGCACTAGATTATCCACTTGTAAAAAGATGCAGCAAAGTATCATACATGTCTTTGGAGCTAACAAATGTCTTCTTTGTACATGAAAGTAAAGGTTGAATAGCATTTTCCTTAAAAACAACATCATGGCTAACCAAAATGCATTTAGTTTGTGGATGATATAGACGATAACCTTTGCTTTCAGAACTGTACCTAATAAAAATACATTTTACTGCTTTATCATCCAATTTCCTGCGATATTTTTCAGGCATTGATGCATATGCTAGACAACCGAAAACATGCAGATGAGCAACAGATGGCTTGTGACTATGCCAAGCCTCATGTGGAGTGATAGACTATAGTGCATTAGTGGGACACCTGTTAAGTTAATATGTTGCACACATAACAACCTCAAGCTAGAAGCTATGTGGTAAAGCCTAACTCTTGACCATACACCTTGCCATCTCCATGAATGACATGTTCTTCCATTCAGCAACTCCATTCTGTTGAGGTGTATACAACACTGTACAATGATGTTTTATCCCACGTTCAGCTAGAAATGCATTAAAGCTAGAAGCCATATATTCCCCCCTCGATCAGAACGAAGGGTGCCCATTTTACATGCTGACAGATTTTCAGCCAAAACCAAAAATTGTTTGAAGCACATAAACACTTCGGAATTTGCTTTGAGTGGATATACCATGCATGCCTAGAAAACTCATCAACAAAAGTCACAAAGCAAAGATAATTTCCAAAAGAGGGTGTCTACATAGGATCACAGACATCACTGTGAACAAGCCGCAATTTCTATGTAGCTCGAACTAAACCATCTTTTGGAAAGGAGGAATACTGGATTTTTCCCAAAATATAGCCTTCATAGACATGTTTTCTGGCTGCCTCAAGTTTGGGCAAAGAGGACACCATTTTAGATTTCTACAGGCATAGCAAACTAGCGAAATTTAGATGTCCAAAGCGTGCATGCCAAAACTTTGCAGTGTCTACAACAACCATTCCAACCTCTATTTTCTTTGCCTCTTTTGCAGCGAGTTTTGGACAGTTCTTTATGATATGATCATTTCCTTTACAGGAGGCACAAACAAATTTCTACTTTTTTGATTTCTTCTCATCTTTGTCTTCCTTCTCCCAATGTGCAACATTTATAGATTTTTGCTTACTAGTAGATGAGCTCCATTTACCTTTGCCCTTCTGACTAGCCAAGAAAACTTGATCTACAACACGCATAATGGACCTGTTCTGCTTAGACTGATCTTCCTGTAACAGAACAAAGAATAACTCCTCAAATGACAAGGCATTTGGATTTCCTTTCATCATCAAACAAAGAGTAGAAGCAAAACTCTGATATGAATCAAGAAGACCATTCAGAACGGTCTGCACAAGTGAGCTATCTAGTATAACTTCATCAGAAGAAATCAATTGTTCCTTCAAGTTTTTGATCTTTTTTAGAAAACAGTCCATAGAATCACCTTTGTTCATATGCCCACTATCCAACTATTTTCAGAGGTAAGGAACATGAGCCTCCTTCTTAGCCTGGTACAATGTGGTAAGTGTATCCCAAGCATCCTCAGCTATTCTGCAAGAGCGAATGTGAGGAATAATGGCACGTTTTCCAGACAAGGCTATCAATGCATGTGCTTGAGCATCTCTGTCATCCCAATGAATTTGCTCTCAAGTACGTCCAACAGGCATGGTTTAGCGGATGTGCCTTGTACTCTTAGGCAGATGGCCAGGGTTCAAGTCTTGCGTAGGGCTGGATTCCTTAGAGTTCCCCAAGATGGGTGCCTCTATCTTATGAGGTCAGGTGTGTGTGTCTTTCCAATTCATTGTACTCTCAAAAAACAAAAATTGTAGCATGAACAGGAATATGAAGAATATTAGCATCTTCAACGCCATTTGCATCAGCTTCAATACCTGTATTTGTAGGTGTAATATGACATTTTTCAACACCCTGCACAATGTTCCAGAGTCCTTTTGCAACCAATACATGTCGCATCATATAAGCCCACAATGGATAATTGGTACTATCCAACTTATCCTCAACAACCAACATATGGAATACATCACTGCTTTCAGCCATGGCCACTAACTAAAATACCCTGATGCAGAAAACTGACTGTATCGTAAAAATTTGAACAAAACTACCCTGAGGAGTTCTGCTAAACTTGTAGCAGACTTCAAGATGGTTATACTGGCGAATTGAAACCTGTATATATCTCTGGCACAAAAAGATGAAATAGCCTGCACAAGCACTGTGATAGTGGGTTTTGAGGCTGAAACGAGCTCAGATCGCGATTTTGGCACCACAAAGCGAAGCAGTTTTGATCGCATACTCACCTTGAGTATGCTCATCAACTTTTGTGCGATTCTAAGATTGTGACCGGAGGGTGTCGACGACGCCCTATATGAAGCAACAACCTGCTCTGATACCAATTTTTGGAGTTAGACATCTGTGGAAGCACAGGAACAACACAAGGAAGAAGAAGAAGCTTGGAGCATGTAAGCCGTCGGATTGGCACTTTGTATTTTCATAATTCTTGTATTTTCATATCCCGCATGAATTGAAAGGTTTCATATTCCGCACGAACCGAAAGGTCGTTGCGAAGAGTTGTAACTACTTATAAAGCAATGAAAGGACGCTCCGGTGACGATCAAGAGAATCGCCAGACTGTCTGTCTGGGCGATTGCATTTTGTGAAGTTGCCGTGGTGCATTGTTTGGGAATTCTGAGTATTGCCGTTTCTTGTCTCTGTTTGATTACATTAATTGTGGGTAGCACAATTCCATTAAGTTAGAAAGCGTAAGTTTGTATTACGGTAATGAATAGCTTTGGCGCGGTGTACTGAGAAAGCATTAACCTAAGTACGAACAGTAATTCTGTGATAGAATGGAATAGTAGATTGATAGTAATTTTTATGCAGAGTTTTGAGTGTTGATGTACTACGACGTAAATGCATTAATTGGGAAAATTAAGCTATAGGGCCTCTGATTAGTAGACCCCTACCACCCCCAAGAACCCGAAAGAGTTTAAACGTGCCTGTGACGGCAACGTGCGTTTAACACTGGCGCCATCTGTGGGAAGGTGGCAACAGAGTGTTGCAAATTGATTGTGGGAAGGTGGCAACAGAGTGTTGTAAATTGATTGTGGGAAGGTTGCCACGGATTATGAATCAACAGTAAGGTGAAGTAGTGCGTAAGTGTTGCAAAGGTGATATATGCCGGTTACTCGGTCCAGCGAGTCGTATCCGAAGTACAGAAGAGACCGACAGCCTTGGGCGGTACTAAATTTGTTAGGGACACCCCCAGGAGGTAGAAGCATAGATCGGTTAAGCCCAATCGTAGAAGAAACGAAGTGCGTTAGCAGTGATTCCGGTAGCATTCCGATGGAACATAATGCAATTCCGGTAGATTCTGGTATAATTTCGGTAGAGTCTGCAGAAGGTACAGTAACTTTGGAGTCTACAGGAACACATTGTGCAGTTGATTCGACACCGTCTGGTCAGGATTCGAACCTCTCTGAGGATAGAGGTGTGTTATCTAGAGAGACCATTGCTGGTGAAAGAATACCCTGGTTTGGGGAAAGTTCGACTAATTCCGGTGATAGTTCGGTCCCATTTATAGGGAATTTACAATTTTTCGTTGACAGTGTGATACTTCCTGGTGAATCTTCATTCCGGACACCACTGTTAGGGGTAAGCTTGCCTACATTTGATACCAAAGAAGAGGATAGACTATTCGAATTGGAAGTCTGTAAAAGGTTGAGCACTATTTTCGAATCGGAAGGTGAGCAGACTAACCATACAGACTCTGAAGGACCGGAAACACCTCCTCAGAACTCAGGAGATAGTAACAGTACCACCACTAGCACCACGAGTGGACGGTCTTTGCCTCTTCATATGATGATGGCTCTTCAAGTGATAAATCTTTAGCAAGATAAACCAAATTATTAGTTACTAAAGAAGTGTCATACCCATATCTGATTGGGTTCTTGCTCTCCCTTTGTGATCTTCTAATTGCTTGGTTGGATGATTCATGTATGTCTTCCAATCTCTTCATCTTGATCTTGCCCTTTGATTTCCATGCTTTGAACTCCTCCAAATTGATGGTGTCCTCACCATCTCATTTGATGTCTTCAATTTGATTTGGTTCCTCCTTGGTGAGACTTGGAAACTCCTCTTCCAAGTCATATGGCAACTTAACCTTCCTACATTCACTTTCAAACCAAGAATCATCCTCATCCAACACATCTCTACTGACCATAAAACCTTTTTTGGATGGATTATAAAACATGTACCCTTTTTGATTTAAATCATACCCTATGAAGATGCACTTCTCTGCCTTAGGGTCTAGCTTACCTCTGATCTGAGATGGAATATGCACATAAGCAACACATCCAAAGATCTTGCAATGATCAAGTGATGGCCTCCTACCATGCCATGCTTCATATGGGGTCATCCCATGAAGTGACTTGGATGGAAACCTGTTAATGAGATAAGTGGTAGTAGATACACTCTCTGCCCACAAATAATTAGGTAATCTTTTCTCATTTAGCATTGATCTAGTTGTTTCAACAATCAACTTGTTTCTCCTCTCTGCCACCCCATTTTGCTCATGGGTATACCTTGTTGTAATTTCTCTTTTGATTCCTATATCCTGCAAGAATGCATCAAATTTATTTGAGAAGTGTTGATATATTTAGGTAGTAATGTGTGTGAACACACTAGGACCATCGGGGATCTTTTTTCCCTCTTTAGGAGTTTTTTTTCCCTGGCTTGTATATATGCCTCTTGCCGTAACACACTACTTATCTTTGTACATTCTCTAGTAATACATTCAGTAGTGTGCTCCAAGCTTCTTCTTCTTCTTCCTTGTGATGTTCACATGCTTCCGCATACGTCTAACTCCAACAATTGGTATTAGAGCAGGTCGTCGCTTCATCTAGGGTGTCATCAACACTCCTACGATTGCAGTCTCAGAATCACGAATTTTGTGAGCATACTCAACGTGTTTCCAAGATCAAAGCACCTTTGCTATGTGGTGCCGAAATCGCAATCTGAGCTCGTTTTGGCCTTTGAATGCACTATCAAAGCACTTTTGTAGGCTATTTCATCTTTTTGTGCCAAAGGTATATACCAGTTTTGGTTTGCAAGTATAAGCGTCTCGAAGTCTGCTACAAGTCTAGCAGAATTCGTTTGGGCAGTTCTGTTCAACTTTTTGAGATACAATCAATTTTTTGCATCAAGGTATCTTAGTCACTGGCCATGGCTGAAAGCAGTGATGTATTCCATATGTTGGCTATTGAGGATAAGTTGGATGGTACCAACTACCCGTTATGGGCTTATATGATGAGACATGTATTGGTTGCAAAAGGACTGTGGAACATTGTGCAGGGTGTTGAAGAACATCCTATCACACCTGCAACTGTTACAACTACAAGTACTGAAGCTCATGTAGAAGGTGTGGAAGATGATGATATTCTGCATATTCATGTTCGTGTTGTGGCTTCTGCTGCACCTACTGTAGAGCAAATTCGTTGGGATGCAGAGATGCCCAGGCACATGCATTGATAGCTTTGTCTGTCAAACGTGCTATTATTCCTCACATACGCTCTTGCAGAACAACTAAGGATGCTTGGTGTAGCTCAGTGATGAGTAGCACCTCCTTTAATGTCAATCCGGGAAGACGTGAGGATGGTATGAAGACCTCGAGCAAGTGGCGGCACAAGTGCGTGAGTGAGAAGCACACAAGCATGCACACACATACACACACACGCGCACACACGGCAAGACAAAGAGAGAGAATCAATGGAGTTCTTTAGATTACTTTCAATAGCTCTTACAAGTTTGTTTCAATTACAATCTGACCTCAAAAATGAGCTCTCTAGCCCTTTTTATAGTTTTTGACTAGCTTTTGGCCCTGTCCAGACCTAGTGTCCGGCCTAGTTAAAAATTAGGTTCCAGGGCTTATTTGGGGGCTCAAACGAGATCTAAAAAATACGAAAATTGGTACGCAACTACTTCTAAGGCTCCTCAAGCTCAAGGACTCCTTGGCTTGCACAAAATGGAGCTACAAAAATGTGAAATGATATTTACAATGATTGTTAGTGATAAAAATCACTGTTGTTGTAGGGATTTCTTCTAGTGGTCTGTCATACATATCTTCGAGCTCCCTACTTGCTCTTCCTCCCTGCATGTCCATCTCTTTGATCTGCATTAGTGTCTTGAAAAAATATTGGCCTACTTGCCAGATCTTCTTTGACTGCCCTGTTTGCTTGTGCTGTCCCTTCGCTCTGACTCCCTTCTTTGGCTTTCACGTCTTGTAGGTCCTGGTGTACCAAGGCTACTGCCAACACCCCCCCCCACTCTCGCGTCTGTCGCCCTTGACAGACCCTTGTCTAGCTGCTTTTTGGACGTAGTATTGTACAACATCGGCGGCGAGGTGGTGTTCTTCTAACCTGAGTCCCCTTGCTAGATCTGTCAGCAATGCATCCCAATTGACTGGCCCTGGGACATCTGGATGTGGCACCCGTAACTGTTCTGAGTGAATGGTTCGCTCCACAGCAAATAAATGGAGGAGATGTGAGGGTCTAGGTACAAATATTTCTGAGTGGTATTCCCAGAACCCTGTTATGAACATCTCTTCGAATGTTTGTTTAAAGCAGGCTGGGAGGTATTTTATTCTGGCGTGCCAAGCATATATCACCTCTATGGAAGGAGTGGTGCTCATGTCATAAACTAAATCTTGGTTTCCTGTAAGGAATCCGACGCCTGAGAAGTGTGGGTCCTTGATATTCTTGAATGTCCTGAATGTAATAAGCATTAACTCAAAAATTTTCATGCACATCTGGGCCATTACATCAGGGGTATTCCTTAATCGGATGCTCCAGTGCCGTATAGTGGAAATCATGTAATTGACGGTGGGAGGCCCTTGAGGGGGTGCTAGATAGACGTAGTTTAACCATTTGGCACATCCCTTGATATTCTTGACTGCAATGGTAAACTCTGGCCATGTGCGTCTACGGAGTACAGGAACATAACAAGGGTTATATTTAATAAAAAGAGGCATATTCGTCCAGGTGCGAACCATCTCCGGGTAGGTTTCGAGGAGTCGGATCCTCCAAGTGGGTTGATGAATGGATCCTTTTTGAGCGCTCGCTGGGATGTCATCTGGCCCAAATTGTGTAGCAAACGTTGGAGGTTTGCCACATCTTTGTTGGATTTCTGCATTGTAGTCCGCCAGGAGTATACAATATGGCACGTATTGATCATCATTGGTTCCTATCCATCTATGGTGGGACATGCTGCGGAAGTATTCTGATTTAATAATAGTGTCCTCTATCTTTGCCATAGATTGGATTTGCACTGCCACTCGATCTTCATGAGTTGATGCTGTTTTCTCTAGTGTTTGGAGCCACTCAGGTACTTCAATTTCTAACGTATCCATTCCTTCTGCAGTTTGCTCACCACCTGGCATTGGCATAGGAACGTACGGTTCCTCATACGTCTCATCTACTTCGATGGGTACCAAATCCTCGGGTTCTGGTTCGACAACTGGAGAGGACTGCCTTTCGTGTGTGAGTAGTCTTGCCTGTAATTCGGCCACCTGCTCTTTCAATGTCTTGACTTCCTCTGAAGTCATGGTCGTTTCTGTGACTTTGGGTGCTGTCTGTTGCTCTTGGAGTTGATTGCGCAGCGCATCGCGTTCCCTTTCCAAGTCATCATGAGCTTCTAATAGATCTGCATAGCTGTCCAAGATGGTCTTCATAGTCTCTGAGGGCACAGCTTTAAACTGTTCTGGATCAATTTCGTGTGGAGAGCCTTCCATTGCTGCTTCTAGATTTGCTTCATTTTGCTTCTGCAGTCTCTTGTTTTCTTCAAGGGCGGCCGCCATGTGTTTTCTGAGAAGTGCCAGGTTACGCCGAACTTTGAGATTATCGGCTTGGTATACCTCGAGCAAAGCTTCTAGTTGTTTGACACCTGATTCTGTCGATGGTTGGGGTGTCTCCAATAATGTTTGGTGAGCCTGCTCAAGCGTCGTGTAGCGTTGATTCAGTTCTGCATTTTCTGTTTGTAGAATGTGAAATTGTCTTTGTAAGTTCTGATGGTGCGTTTCCAGTTGCTGATACCGATTGTCCAGAGCTTTGTACTCATTCTGGAGCTGGTATACACATTGATTTAATGCTAAAAATATGCTATTTACATTAAATAGTGCTGGGAGGGGTGAAGATGCAGGGGGAATGGGGGCGGGAATGGGAGATGTGAATGATGTGGATGCAAGTGGAGAGGTGGGTGGAGGGGGTATGGGTGATGAAGGTGGCATGGGGGGAGGGAGCGGTGCTGTGGCAGGTGATGTTTCCATCGTGTCAACTGTTTGAGTGACGGTGTAGATGGGAATCGTGGGTGGAGTGGATGTGACATCGGTGAACAGGGTGGTGAAGGTGGGCATGGTGATGACAACGGTGCTTCCTGATATTCTTCTGCTTGCGCTGCCCCGCCTGGTGCTGATGTATTGATGTGAATTTGCTTCCCGGACCTCCTGGGACGAACGGGAACCCTTTTCTCAAACCTGTGAATGTAGGCCACTGCCTCATGAATGGCCTCATCCAATCCTACGGCGTCGGCATGAAGGTTCATGGACTCAATGAACAACTCGTCCACACCTTCCTCAGCTAGCAAGTCGTTCATGAGTCTTTTGCCCTGTTCTAGAGACATCTTATGCTGTTCCTGAACCAGTCGCATGGTTCGATATAGTCTCTTGATTTGTGCCGAATATGCTGGGGCACTTGCTAACTCGGAGAGTTCTTCATATTCTTGATGTTGTTCTTCGTCGGCTTCTTCTTCATCTCCTCCTGCCTCTTGTTCATCTACATCGACTTCTACAACTTGTGGTTGGGTGGGGGCCGATGTTGTTTGGGGTTGTGGTTCCTGAGCTCGCTCTGCTTCAGCTTCGAGGTTAGAGTCATAGATTAATCTGGCAATTTCTTCATCCGTGAGGTCCTCAAGAGTAAATCCCTGTGGAAATTCCAAATCGGATGGAATGGGTGGAAACACCAGATTAGGCCCCTCTGTGCTTGGTCTTGGTAGCCGGATTGTGAATGGCCTAACTCGTCGTGTCTGGGGAGGGGTGATTTCTGGTGTAGTGGTAGCTCCCCTTGGTTGAGCACAGGGTAGTTGGACTCCCCCCCTCATCTTCTTTGATGGGGGACCTGCTGCTGATAGTCTTCTCTGGAATTCTTGGACTCGGGACCATGCGAGTGCCCGCTGAACTGGCACGTCATAAGCCAAACATCTATAGATTATTCTGGTCAGAGCACAACACCCGTGGAGCACATTCTTCTGTTTCTTGTTCCACCTTTGATGCGCTAGGTGGATCTGATCGATGATCCAGTGGGGCACATTGATGGGAAGGCTTTCTGTTTCTGCTAGATATAAACTGAACCATATTTTTTTCGGGGGCATTGTGAATCGTTCCTGGGCGGGGAAAGCAAAATGTTGCATGATGGTTCGCAGGTGAAGCGCAATGGTAGGTGTCATCGCTACCATATCCTTCAACTTATTAAGCTCCTTGTGCTTCATTCGACCTGGAACCATGGTTTCTTTTTCTGTTGGGATGTGCATGCCATACATACCCAATGCTTCTCTTACCAGATTGAGGTTCAACTTGAACCTTTTAAGCTCATTACCCGGCAGCAGTGATGGCAACACAAAGGTGCTGTCGCCTCCCTTGGCCCTGCTTGGCGTGATGGTACTGATCAGATATGAACATCGTAAAAAATCCGGCTTTGGTAAGTGAGTCGTGAAATAACTGTCCACACCCGCTTTGATCCAAACTGATCTCATGACTTCGGCATTTTGGTAGCTTTCAAACTCGCGTGTGAAGAAGTGGTATCGACCCCATTTGCCATTGAACTCCAATTCTGCTTCCCAGAAATAGGTCCCATCGCCCAGTGGTCCAGCAACATCACTGAACCAATGCGCATGCTTACCTACTTGAGAAGTGTGCCCTTGAGGAGGATCCTGAATGGGGAGCACATGTACTGCTTGAAGTTCTTGCGGCCTTGCTGTGAGACGTGGCTCAAGGAGAAGTGTTTCTATGTCCACAATCTGGGCACCAGATCCGACTTGAGAACTGGTACCAGCTTCTGCCATGGCCTTGTTAGCTGATTGGTTCTGTGAGAATATATAACCAAGTGTTAACATCGTAATGGACAGAATAAATCCATTGTTGTCCCCGTTACAACATTAACATGAGGTGAATGGTGGGTTAGTGGTTAGTAAGTGCATGAAGACAGTGTGTGTAGTTAGTGCTTGTGTTGTCCTAGGAGACTACTGCAGTTAGTAAGTGGGTATGGATTTACAAATTGGGGTCGGGGGGTTTATTACAGGCCCTAGGCTGCCAAATGCAGTGAATGGGCTTTGCTTTCGGTTTCGGAGAGTCTCTACAGAGCTTTTTAGGTGTCGTGGTTTGAAAACGAGGCCTTTTTGGGACCCATTTACAATTGATTACATGCACGCTCTTGGGTCTTGGTGTGTTCTTGGGCGTTGAGAACGAGTGAATACTGGCAATGTGCGTAGCTGCGTTATGCTGTTTAGGTTGTGTCCTCAGCGTAGCTGCTTGTGCCATCAAGCAAGCCTTAGGCACCCAAATTTGTCTTGATTGTGGGCTAGCCTTCATCGACTTCTTGGCACCCAAATATATTTCACGTTAGTAGAAGAATTTCCGAAAGACTTCTTATTAGTGTCGTGTTGTTGGTTACTAATAAGAGGCTTGGCTCGGGTGGTTGGCTTGAGTGCAACCGGGTGTTCGCCTTTCCGCACCCACACTTGTTTCACTTGCTGGGACATTTTGCCGCGCAGGTACTTTGGATCCCCGACATAGGTAGCACTCTGCTTCTTCGGCCTGTGATCCACCTTGGTTTGTTGCCTTCTTCTGGCCTTTGGAAAAGAAGGGAGTTCCTTTGCATCCCGGACTCCTTTTTTGTGAATATCCTTCCTCTGCAACACATAGTTTTGGACAAGAACAACATGGTCAACTTCATGTGCACCCCTGGAAGGACCAGGAGTCTGTGCCTTTCCTAGTTCCTTGAGTGCTCCATTGTCTAATTCTACTGTAACTCGACTATGATTGACCCATATCTGAAGAAGTCCACTTCTTAGGTTTAAGTTGACTGCTTGGTCATAAATCCAGTCTTGACCCAAGACAAGAGGTTCAGTGAGATCCTCATCCTGACACACTAGTACTTTAACTGTCATTGCCTCATCATGAAGGTAGAGGGGAAGTTCCACCTCGCCCATGCAAGGGGTTTCCACGCCTCCCAATCCTATAATATATGCCTCCACAGGATTGACAGTTAACTGTAACTCTTGACAGTAAGACATTCTAACAGCACTGGTGGCTGCACCTGAGTCAATCAAGGCTCTTACAGTCCTTGCATTTTTTCCTTGTCCTATATCTAGGGTTACGAAAGGACGTCGATCAGTTATCCTAGGTGAGCTGGTTCCTGCGACTTCACACATTGCCATATGATATCCTTGATCTGCATAGTCATTTGTCCTAGGCTGCTCTCTACCTTGCCTACGTAATTTCATCCTTCTAATGCGTTCTAAAGCTTCTGCTTGAGCTTCTTCCCGCACTCGCTTTTCTTCCTCTTTGCGCTTCTTAGCAGTGTTGAGTCGGCTAAGCATTTCCTCCGTGAGGGGTTCCTGATACAACTTGACTCTGCAACCGCTAATATAATTTGGGAGAACATCACCCTCTAATGTGGCCAATTGTACTGCTCCGCTTGTGGAGATCCTATTGATGATCATAGGTCCGTAGCCTCTCTTTTCTAGCTTCCTCGCGTGTTGTTTGAGTGTATAGACTAGGACTAGATCTCCTGCTTTCAAGCCTTTATCCTTCACATGGGCATCGAAATATGCCTTCTGTCTCTTCTTGGCTGCATATATTCCTGCTGCGGCTCTTAATCTTGTTTCCCCTAATCGTTCAAGGTCAAAGATCCTAGAGGAGAGTTCGTGACCTGTCCATTCGTGCTCTTGTGCTACTCTCAATGTAGGAATCAGGAAGTCTAAGGGTAGCACAGCATTTTGGCCAAATACCATCTGAAAGGGGGTGGCTTGGAGTACCGTTTTGTAGGCCACTCGGTATGCCCAAACAGCATGGTGTAACTGTTTGTCCCAATCAGAGCGTTTAGTGTTCACTAATTTCGTCAGTACATTGCATAAAATCTTATTAGTGCTCTCAGCTTGTCCATTAGCTTGAGGGTGATAAGGGGCAGACTTCTTGTGTATTACCAAGAATTCTTGGAGTAGATTTTCAATCACTTCGTTCAAGAAATGAGTGCCTCTATCGCTTACAAGCTCTATAGGTAGCCCGTATCTTGTGAATACATTCTCAAACAAGAATTTGGCAGTTGTTTGAGCATCGTTCTTGGTTGTAGCTGTTACCTCTACCCACTTGGTGAGATAATCTGTTGCCACAATGATGTATTCCGCATGAGAACCCTTAGCTGGGGGATTAATAGGACCTACGAAGTCTATTCCCCACTTAGAGAAGGCACGTCCACCCATCATAGGTTTCAGTGGCATCTCATCTTTGCGTATAGGATACTGAGTCCTTTGACAGACATCACACCGTTTCACATAGGTGTGTGCATCCATGTGAAGGGTAGGCCACCAGAAGCCCGCAAATAGGATTGCCTTGATCACCCGATCCGGTCCAAAGTGTCCTCTTGCTACACCTTGGTGAGCAGTTTCTAAGATCTTAAGATACTCACTTTCATGGACACACAGTCTCAGGTAACCATCCTTACCGCGCTTGTATAGATTATCACCAATGAGTGAATAATCCTGGGCTTCTTGTTCCAAACTCCTTTTTCTAGCTAGAGTCATGTCTGGAGGGAATGTGTTTGTTCTCAAGAATGATACTAGAGGTTCACTCCAATCTGGCACAATGGATACTTGATAGAGAGTGGCATGTTCCACAGGTGGTTTAGTGCAACAGATTGGGCATTCCTTGCACAACTTTTGGACATCCGCTTCCATAGTTGGCCAATGCACTCCGAATCTCTTTAGAGTCTGCAACGTTCGTTGCTTTGAATGGTGTTGCTCTAATGCACCTACATGTGCTAGTTGCAACCATTTAACGTACTCATCCTCTTCTACGCAACAAGCCAAGAACCCTTGATCTGTGTGCTTGTACATGCTTCCGGCCATGATGTGATACTTTTGGGCTTTTACGATCTCTCTATTCCGTGTGTTTACCACTGGATGGTTGGGCCCGTACGTCAATACTGGCACCAATGGCTTAGCCCACTGCGGTATAACTTCCAAATTAAACAAGTAAGCATCAGGAAGGTCATCTGACACTCCTTGTGGGGCTTCTCCCGATGTGAGCCTAGAGAGATGATCTGCTCTCAAGTGGGTCCTACCTTTTCTTACCACAACCTCAAAGTCATATTCCATTAGCAAGAGAAACCATCTCACTAATCTACCTGTATTGCATGGCTTGTTTACTAGGTACAACAATGCCTGATGGTCCGTAAAAAATTTAAACTTATTTGCAAGCAAATAATGTCTAAACTTTTTAACTGCATATACCATGCCTAATCCTTCTCGTTCAGTAGTGGTATAATTTCGTTCAGCCGCGTTCAATTGTCTACTGGCATAGGCAATTGGAAGATCCATATTACCTTCACCAGTAGGTTGTGCAAGTACACATCCAATAGCATAATTGGATGCATCAACATGAACATGGAATGGCTTATTCCAATCTGGTGTGGTCAAGATTGGTGCTGAACATAATCTTCGTTTAAGCTCTTGGAAGGAATTTTCACATTCATCCGTCCACTCAAAGTTTGTCAGAAGTCCGTACATGGGCTTTGCAATGACAGCATACATGTGTATAAATCGTCGGTAATACCCACAGTGCCCCATGAAAGCTTGTACTTCCTTGACATTCTTTGGCCTAGGTAGCTCTGCTATGGCTCTCACTTTTTCTTCATCGGTAGATATGCCATTCTTTGACACTATGTGTCCTAGAATCTTGCCTTGCCTGACCATAAAAACACACTTTTCTGGGTTCAGGCAGACTTGATATTCTCTACATTTGTCAAAGATTTGTCTGAGTTCAGGAATATGGGTTTGTCTAACATTGGAATGAGCACAGAGATCATCAACATAGACTTCTAAACTCTTTCTTAGGAACTCCTTAAACACATGGCACATCAGCCTCTGGAAGGTAGCTGGTGCGTTGGTAAGCCCAAATGGCATTACTCTAAAAGCAAAAATGCCCCATTCTGTGGCAAAGGCGGTCTTATGCTGATCCTCTGGAGCTATGGCTACTTGATTGTAGCCCGAAAATCCATCAAGGAAGCTGTACACTTCCTTGCCTGCCACTCTTTCTAAGAGATGTTCTGTGATGGGAAGCGGATAGTTATCTCGAATTGTGGCGGCGTTAACCTTTTTCAAGTTAATGCACACACGCAGCTTGCCATTCTTCTTGGGCACCACTACGATGGGGGATACCCATTCGGTGTGCTCAATTTCATAAATAAATCCAGCTTCGACCAGTCTATCTATCTCCTCCTTGATCTTAGCAGCGTAATTATCATTATATGTATAAGGCTTTTGCTTAGAGGGTTTGGCATCTGAGGTCATGGGGATAGTGTGTGAGCATATGTCAGGGTCAACACCTTTCAAGTCCTTGTAACTCCAAGCGAATACATCTCTGTATTCTCTTAGCAAGGCAACCAATTCGTGCTCTTCTTCCGCTGTTAGGTCATGACCTATGTACGTACATCTCTCCTCTCCTTCTTCTAGGGCCACTACAATTTTCTTGGTAGTTTCTTTGTTATCGTAGGCCTCTCCTGCTTGTGCCTCTCGTTTAGGCATTCTTATCATGACTCTCCTATCATCTATCTCATACTTCTTAAAATTTTCGGGGACCTCAAACAAAGATTCTTCCTCTTTCGGTGAGGCTTCTCTCTTCTTTCGTTTCTTCCCTTCTTCCTTCGAGCTCACATGTGTTGCTAATCTTACGTCATTTGTCAGCTCTCCATGCCTCTGGGTTTGAAATTCCACTTCATGGAAATATTCTTCATCTGATGCAAATGGTGGGTCCATAATGATTGACTCTAGATCGGAGTCACTTGCATCCTCAAATGCATCAGGGCTAGGTTCGCATTCTTCTAGAACTGCCTCTCCCATGATTGGCTCTATGGAGAAGACTGAAATGTCATAGCCATCCTCATCACAGTGAGGTGTCCATTGTTCTTCATTGATGGCTACATCCATTGTTGCTAAAATTTCCGCCCAACCATGGGGTTCAAATTCCTCGTCAGGAAAGACTACAGGTGCATAGGCTGGGTCTTGGATTGATCTATGGGTTTCTTTCGCACCTACCTCTCTGGCTTTCTCTCTCTTCTCTTCCTCTACTGCTACCTTGCACATCCATAAGTGAGTATCTTCATGCATCCATGAGGATCCCGACCCTATGGAATGCACCGATTCTGTATCATCTTTGGCTCTATGGATGGGATTCCACTGGATAGGAGGGACATCTCTATGAGAGTAATCCTTGAGATTAACTTTGGTTGTAACACCCAAGTGCTGCAGGTACAAAGAATTGGTTCCCCAATCCTGTACCACTTGCAACTGTCGCATGAATGGTCTTCCCAAAATCATCTCATAGGCATGATTTTTGCTGAAGTCACATATAGCAAAACTATGCTCAAACTCGACACCACAAGTGGTGAGAGTTATTCCTTCTAGCAATCCTAAGGGTCTCTCTATGTGACCATCGGCCATTTGCAATTTCATCCTCGTTGGCCTGAGTGCTGGCTTGCCCCAACGCTTCCATAAGGAGGTAGTGGCAATTGCAACTCCTGCACCTGAGTCCAAAATTGCCTTCGTGGTGTAGTCCTGGTAGGTGATGGGAAGATAGGTGTTCCCTTCTTCACCTTCACACATATCCCCTATCTTATCCAAGGGAATTTCTGGCACTGTCCTATGGGATCCTACTCGGGAACGTGGTTTTGCAACTTCAGTTACTTGATTGGCTACATATTTCCGCGCTTTTGGTCTATCCTTAGGTAGTTCTTCCAAAGTGATATCACGCTGCACCTTGGTGTTCTTTACTATCTCCGTGTTCCTAGGTATGACTGAGTCGTCGTTCCTTACCATGACTGTGGGTGCTCTCATACATGTGGACTTTGCTTCCCATGGGCCTGTGAAGTGGGGTAGCTCTTGTATGGAATTAGACTCAAAGTCCAATCTCTCGTGAGACTGAGTGCTCTCATGTTCCCCGTAAATTGATGGGATGTCTTGTGGGAATTGGTCGTGTGCATCATCCACAAGTTCAAAGGGAGGGGCGACCTCGCTTTCGTCATCCCATTTGTCTTCTTGGATCTCTCGTAGGAAGTCTGGTGCAAACCGATTCATAGAAGAAGAAGTGTCTGGCTCCGTAGAATTGGGCGCATAAGCATCCTGGAAAGGAGGTCTTATTCTTTCGTTGGCTCTCTCCTTGTTCTCATAAGTGGCTGGAGCACAAGCTTCTTGGGGAGGATTACCTATTCTATTGCTCTTCCGAGCAGGCTCATAGGCTCCCTGAGAAGGAATGTAGGTCACCTGTGGAGGCACATAAGCTTTCGGGGGAGGCTCCTGTGACTTTTGGGGGGGAAGATAATCTTCTTGGAAAGGCACGTGGGCTTCCTGAAGAGGCTGGCTTTCCCGTTCTCTTGCCCTTTCCTTTCTTTGAGGGGTAGGTTCCTTTTCTGGCTGTGCAATTAGCCTCTCTAATCTTTCTAAGGAGGGGAAGGTGTCTGGTTTAGTGGAATTGGCCACATACATTTCTGATGGGGAATGCTTCATGTTTTTGCTTGCTTTACCTTTTTCTTGATTTTTTTCTTCCTTGGCAGATCTTGCAATTATTTCCTCTAACTTCTCTAGGAATCCATCCAAGTGTAATTGCGTTTTGGCTGAGCCCGAGTAATTGAAAAGGCGACTGGCTTCAAACATAGTCTGAGCCAATGCGACCATTTTCGCACACAGTTTGGTTCTTTCTATCTCTAGGTCAGCTCTAGGATAGCACTTGTCGTGATCCGTGACGTTTGGCCCTTCTTGGATTCTGGCCTGATATGCTTTGAGCATCATGTCTATGTCTTCAGGAGTGGGATCAGCTAATACTGATCCTACTCTAGGGGGTGGTGAGATTTGATGAAGCGGTGGGTAAGGTGGTGGGTTGGATGGAGATGAGAGTGGTGAAGGCGGGGTAATGTGAGAGGGAGTCTGAGCTGTGAGTTCAGTTATCCTAGCTTTGGTTTCTCTTATGCTTTCCTCAAGTTCACTCATCTTTTTAGCCCATTGTCTTTTCATTCTTTCCCGACTATCTTTCCATGCTCTAGTCCTTTTCTTTGTTACGCTCTCGGTTTCACTAGCCTCTGGGCCCTTTTCCTGGCTTGTCTCTTGGTTTTGCTGCAATGCCTGAGCTCTAGTGACTACCTGCACTGGTGCAGTGGAAGTGACGCCTCCTGTGGAATCTTCCACTAACCCAATAACGTTGATCGGAGTGATTTTTGGCATATTATTAGGATTCTTAGGGCAATCTCGTAAGAGATGTTCTTTTCCACAATCTTGGCAAAAACCTTGGATTGTCATTGACTGGGGTTGTGTAGGTGGAGGCAAGGGACAATCACGAATGAGGTGATCTCCTTGACACCGGTAGCATGGACCTCTAGGGAATGGTGGTCGTACCTGCCTAGGTTGAGGCCTGGGGTTGGGGTTTGCATACATGACGTTCGTGTAATCTGACTCCCAACTAGGTTCACTTGGTTCTTCACTATAGTAAGACTCACCATGTTCTGGAGACTGCATGTAGTAAGCCTGGGGACTATCGACATGTGTAGAATCAAAGCTATGGTCACTTGGGTCACTTTCTGAGATCAATGGGGTTACTGGTACTATGGCCCTATTCAGGTTTTCTTCTGCAACAGCATACTTTACTGGAATCACGTTAGCGGGGTTTGGGGGCTGTTGAGCTAGTACCGGTTGGGGTCTCTGTTGGGCCTGATATTGTGGTTGGTAGGTTTGTTGGGGTCTAGCATATTGTGGTGGTGGAGGGTACTGGTTCTGGTATCTGCCTTGTTGGTAGGGCTGAGGGTAGGGTTGCCTAACTGCCTGCTTGTTGTATGGGCAATCTTGCGCAGTGTGGTTTGTGTACTTCCGTTCTATGGTGCAGTACTGGCTACTAGGGTTAACTTGGGGTTGAGCCATAATGGGACACACATTTGCCATGTGGTCGCCACCGCATGTATAGCACCTCTTCGCTGGGGCAAACCTTGGGATTTGTTTGCTAGTTACACCTAATTTCTGAGCTACTTTTTCGGCCAGTTCCTCAATTGATGTGGACTGCGTGGAAGAGTGACTAGATGCACTATCTGAACCTTTGTAGATTTTGGAGAGCTCTAGTTCTTCCCCTAGGTTATCTTCAATGTCAATGCACATGCGCACACATTCTTCTATGGTCCTAGGGTCCTTCAGATACACATAGGATCTCAATTTCGTACTCAGCAATCCATCAAGGAATAAGGCTACTTGTTTAGCAGATGTGGGTAGCTCCGAAATAGGGCACCTTTCAAGATATTGTCTAAATCTTCTTCCGGCCAATCTGAGAGTCTCTTGGGGGGTCTGTTTGAAGCTGTGAATCAATGAGGAGGTATTGTGTCTTATGCCGCTCTTAGAGAACTCTACAATGAATGCCTCTAGGAGTTGGTCTATGCTCCTGAACTGACGCTCATCTAATGGCTGAAACCATGTAAGTGCTGTGTTCCTAAGGGTTAGACCGAAGGCATTGTACTGCGTGAACAGATCTTCCACTTGTTCAGCTCTCAAGACTTGCTTGAACTCCGCCACATGATCATAGGGATCTCCTGTGCCGTCAAAGTAGTTCTTCATGGACTTAACTAGCTGGGTGGGTCTCAAAGTTCTTGTGTGCTCTCTAGGCCTCGGCAGAGGGAATCCATCTACATTTCTTTGGTTCCTGTGGGCTCTAAGCATCTCAGGTTCTACCCTATTCGTCTCCGTTCTCGTTCTTTCTCTGCCCACTGGATTGGCAAAACTTACTTCTGGTCTATCTCTACTTCTGTCTCTTTGCGTACCATGAGCTTGGGAAGTTCCAGCCCCAGGGTGACCATAGGATACATTTGATCTTGGTTGAGGGAAAATAAATTCACCCTTCCAAGTGTAAGCATGCCTATCATTTTCTGTCACCACAAAGATCCGTTCTGAAGCATGATCTAAGTAAGTCACTCTGCCTGGGCTATCCGGATCCTTAAACTCATAGATCATGATATTTCCTATGTCTGTTGGCTGATTAGACTTATACCTCCAAAAGGCTTCGTCAGTTTCTCGATTGAGGAGAAACTCTATGCTCTTGTTGTCTTGGGGTACCCACTCAGGCGTGATAATCCTAGTGAGAACTGATTTACCTCGAGGGGTTCTAGGTTCCGCACCCATGTTCCCTTGTTCCAGGTCACCTAAGTCCGCTTCTGAGATTACATTCCCAAAGTCATCTGTTCTATCCGGGTGACTAGTGACTACATATATAGTTCCTTCCTTGTCCAGGTATACGCCGTTTTCAAACTTGACAGCTGGGTGCTCTAGTCCTATGGATTGGTCAGGGTTTTTAATCTGGACCACGGATCTTCCTAGGCCGTCCTCATAGATGCTAGCACCTAGTCGGTTGGTCCTAAGATATTCCAGCTGTGTTTTGTAAGGGCCTTCTACCCTGTACAAATAAGGCACACCTGAACTTCCCGTAGGTTTGTCCATACCTTGAGACATCCCTGATTCACTGGTATCAGAGCTAGGGTAATGAGAGTGATGACTCAACTGTTGAGCCCAAGACCTTGCAGTGTGATTGACACTAGCCTCTGAAGACCTAAGGCTTTGTCTCTCTCTTGCTAGGTGTCGTCCTGATCTAAGGTTCATATGCCTAACTGATTAGCCCAATTTTTTTCTTCAGAGTACAACCTCGTTGCCGATCAATTGGTATCAGTTACTTGATTCTTTTTAGTTATTTCCCGTGTTTAAGGTCTTATCTGATATTACGTCGTCAGGAATACTTGAATGTTCTTCGTGCTTTCAGATTGATCGTTCCACGTTAGGTTCCTTTCCTTTATGTTATCGACAGTATAGTAACTAAGTTTTTAGCTTGAACTTGAGTTTTTAGGTAGTCTTCAACTTGATAGTAGCCTATCGTTGCCCTGGCTTACTCCTACCTCTCGTCGTTCTTAGCCTAAACTATGAATTGACAGAGGGAGTTGAGAATATTCCAACCTTACTCGTTGATCCCTTGCTTTATGGTGCTCAAGAACCCGGTTCTCAAGCTTGCAAAGAAATCTTGCTTTGTATGCTCCAAGTTGCTCTCAATGGACCTATAAAAGTCCCACGGTTAGCTCAATGCTTATATTCAAAGGACAAAACCAACCACTTTCATTCATGTGACACAAACACACATCTGCATTGTGACTTTTTAGGAAAATAATTCTAAAGACCCCTGACTTTGATCCCCCTGGGTATGGTCAGCTTCAAAGTACCCTCTCTGAAAATCAACGCATTATCTTTATAAAAAACAGTTGAGGGCGTGTAGTATATGCCACGGGCTTTCCAACAAGCCCAAGAGCTCAAAAATTGGATTTCGTATGAAAAAGTTAGGACCGTTCAGGGTTTAGGGAGTTAAATCAGAATTCCATACAAGCTAACAGTCAAACAGGAATACTCGAGTAGCTTGTGGCACGGCCTCGCGATGCGATACTCCTTAGTGTTTGTCCCACGCTCAATCAAAATTTAGACCAATAATTTTACCTTGAAAATTTGACCTAATTTGCCCTTCTAACGCGTTCGCAAAGTCTGTCGGTCGCGATTGACAGGTCAGTCGCGATCGACGTGTCGATCGCGATTGACAGGTCCGTCGTGGCTGTCAGTCGCGATTGACTGGTCAGTCGCGATTGACACGTGGCCGAAAAGTCAATCAATCGTGGTCAAAGCGTCGTTGACTCTGTCGGTCGCGATTGATGAGTCGATCGCGATTGACAGGTCGGTCGCGAGGGTCTGTCGATCGTGGTCAAACAGTCGTTGACCGTGTCGGTCGCGATTGACAGAGCCGTCGTGGTCTGTCCGTCGTGGTCAAACAGTCGTTGACTGTGTCGGTCGCGATTGACAGAGCCGTCGTGGTCTGTCCGTCGTGGTCAAACAGTCGTTGACTGTGTCGGTCGCGATTGATGAGTCGATCGCGATTGATGACTCGATCGCGATTGACACGTGTCACGCGTATGGTCAGTCGGTCGTGGTCAATCGGTCGTTGACTCTGTCGGTCGCGATTGACAGAGCCGTCGTGGGCTGTCGGTCGCGATTGACGTGTCGATCGCGATTGACAGGTCTGTCCGTCGTGGTTTGTCGATCGCGATTGACAGAGCGATCGCGATTGACAGAAATCTGTGGAATTTCAAAAAACTAAACACATTTTTGGGAAGCTCTAGGCCTGTAGGTCATGGATATGCACTTTGTTTAGCAATTAGAGAAATTTTTCTGTCGGTCGCGATTGACAGAGCTCGGCGACACACAGACAGTTACTCAGATTTCCGTACCTGCGCAGAGTGCTGGGGATGATGATGCGGCCTGTACCTGCAGAATGCTCACAAAACATGCAAAAAATAGCACATGCAAATTCGCTCTCTCGCTCTCTCTCACAAGTGAAATGAGGGAAATGAGGTGGAGATGGGGATATAGTCAAAGAACTGAATTTTTCGCGATGATGGAGATGGAGGTGGGAGATGGTGATGATGATGATGGTGATGAAAATGGTGAAGAAAGTAAAAGAAAATCGATGAGAGTGAAGAAAATACCTACAACTCCAACGCGTCAACTCTACGTCTTACCATCACACGCTCGTCCTCAAAGCTCGATCCCCGGCAACGGCGCCAAAATTTGGTGTAGCTCAGTGATGAGTAGCACCTCCTTTAATGTCAATCCGGGAAGACGTGAGGATGGTATGAAGACCTCGAGCAAGTGGCGGCACAAGTGCGTGAGTGAGAAGCACACAAGCATGCACACACATACACACACACGCGCACACACGGCAAGACAAAGAGAGAGAATCAATGGAGTTCTTTAGATTACTTTCAATAGCTCTTACAAGTTTGTTTCAATTACAATCTGACCTCAAAAATGAGCTCTCTAGCCCTTTTTATAGTTTTTGACTAGCTTTTGGCCCTGTCCAGACCTAGTGTCCGGCCTAGTTAAAAATTAGGTTCCAGGGCTTATTTGGGGGCTCAAACGAGATCTAAAAAATACGAAAATTGGTACGCAACTACTTCTAAGGCTCCTCAAGCTCAAGGACTCCTTGGCTTGCACAAAATGGAGCTACAAAAATGTGAAATGATATTTACAATGATTGTTAGTGATAAAAATCACTGTTGTTGTAGGGATTTCTTCTAGTGGTCTGTCATACATATCTTCGAGCTCCCTACTTGCTCTTCCTCCCTGCATGTCCATCTCTTTGATCTGGATTAGTGTCTTGAAAAAATATTGGCCTACTTGCCAGATCTTCTTTGACTGCCCTGTTTGCTTGTGCTGTCCCTTCGCTCTGACTCCCTTCTTTGGCTTTCACGTCTTGTAGGTCCTGGTGTACCAAGGCTACTGCCAACACTTGGGATACACTTACCATATTGTACCAAGCTAGGAATGATGCTCGTGTTGCTTACCTCCGAAAATAGTTGGAGAGTGAGCACATGAATGAAGGTGATTCTATGGACAATTTTCTAACAAAGATCAAAGACTTGAAGGAACAAGTAATTTTTGCTGATGAGGTTATACCAGATAGCTCACTTGTGTAGACCATTCTGAATGGTCTTCCTGATTCTTATCAGACTTTTGTTTCTATTCTTCGGTTGATGATGAAAGACAATACAAATGCCTTATCATTTGAGGAGTTAGTCTCTGTTTTCTTGCTAGAAGACCAGTCTAGGTAGAATAGGTCCATTATGCGTGTTCCGATGAAGCTTTCCCGGCTAGTCAGAAGGGCAAAGGAAATTGGAGCTCTTCAACTAGTAAGTAGAAATCTGGTAATTCTGCACAATCGAAGAGGGAAGATAAAGATGAAAAGAAATCATAAAAGCAGAAATTGTTTTGCAAGTACTTTAAAGGAAATGATCATATCATAAAGAACTGTCCAAAACTAGCTGCTAAAGAGGCAAAGAAGAAAGAGGCTGGAATGGTTATTGCGAGGCCTCTACACCAAAAATACAGTCTACTAATCTTGTGCAAGAAGAAGAATGGGTGTTTACTACTGTTTGCAGTTTTGACCCATCTTATCATGAGGAGTGCATGTCTGTAGTAGACTCAGATGTTTGGTACTTTGACAATGGGGCGACCAGACATTTACCTCGCAGCACAGTTTCTTCTCTTTACTCGACCCTGCCCCTACAGGGAATACTGTTACATGCACCAACAACTCCTCTTATCCTGTTATGGGAGTTGGTAAGATCATTTTGACTACTACTAATGGTAGTTCTTTCACTTTGTTAGATGCTTTGTTTGTGCCAAGGATCAAGAAAAATTTGTTATCAGTTTCTGCATTAGCCCAGATTGGCTTGGTTGTGAAATTTGTTGATAATAGATGTAGAGCTCATGATCTGTCAAATGGCGACGTGATTATTGCTTTTGGCATTTTATGTCGTGGGCTGTATAAGCTCATATATTATGAAAGATCTGTAAATGATTCGGCATGTGCAATACATGATTCTCAGGCTATGTCAGATGCAAAGCTTTGGCATGCATGCTTTGGTCATCTGAATTTTGCTAGTTTGCTATGCTTGCAGAAATCTGAAATGGTATCCTCTTTGCCCAAACTTGAGGCACCTGGAAAACATGTTTGTGAAGGCTGTATTTTGGGCAAAATGTAGCATTCCTCCTTTCCAAAAGGTGGTTCAGTTTGGGCTACTAAAAAATTGGAGCTTGTTCATAGCAATGTCTGTGGTCCTATGCAGACACCTTCTTTTGGAAATTATCTTTACTTCCTGACTTTCATTGATGATTTTTCTAGGGATGCATGGGTATATCCATTGAAAGAAAAGTCCGAAGTGTTCATGTGCTTCAAACAGTTTTCGATTTTGGCTGAAAATTTGTCAGCATGTAGAATGGGCACCCTCTGTTCTGATCGAGGGGGGGAATATATGTCTTCTGATTTTAATGCATTTTTGGCTGAATGTGGGATGAAACACCAATATATAGTGCCATATACACCTCAATAGAATGGATTTGCTAAACAGAAGAACATGTCGCTCATGGAGATGGCGAGGTGTATGGTCAAGAGTCAAGCTTCACCACATAGTTTTTGGCTTGAGGCTATCATGTGTGCAACATATGTACTTAATAGGTGTCCCACTAAAGCACTACAATCTATCACTCCATATAAGGCTTGGCATGATTGCAAGCCATCTGTTGCTCATCTGCGTGTTTTTTGTTGTTTGGCATATGCATTAATGCGTGAACAACATCACAAAAAATTGGATGATAAAGCAGTAAAATGTATTTTTGTTGGGTACAGTTCTGAAAGTAAAGGCCATCGTCTATATCATCCACATACTAAATGCATTCTAGTTAGCTGTGATGTTGTTTTTGTGGAAGATGCTATTCAACCATTGCTTTCATGTACTAAGGAGACATCTACTAGCTCCAAAGGCATGTATGATACTTTGATGCCTCTTTTTACAGATGGACATTCTAGTGCTAGTCCTAATGAGGCAACTTCTTAGCCTTTGTAGGTTTCATGTGATTATGCAGATCATCCCTTTTCTGATGTAGATTTACATGATGCACTTGTTGATGAGAGAGCTGATATTGAGGAGGCAAAAACTATGCCAAAATGGTTGGTGCAGACTTTGTGTGACAACAATTTAGATGCACCTCTATCATATCGTACTCGATTAGGCTCTCATAGTCCCTCTTTTGCATCAGATTGTTATGTTATGGCTGCATCTATTCTTTGTGAAGAGACTGAGCTTGTTTTGTTTGATGAAGCACAAAATTCAGAAAATTGGATGGCTGCTATGCAATTTGAATATGATGTTATAATGAAGAATGGTACTTGGTATTTATATGACTTGCCTCCTGGCAAGAAGGCCATTGGCACTAAGTGGGTATACAAACTGAAGCGTAAACCTGATGGTGCAGTTGATAGGTATAAGGCTAGGCTTGTTTCAAAGGGTTATGCGCAAGAAAGAGGCATTGATTTTGATGAAAACTTTGCTCCTACTTGTTGAATGACTACTGTTTATAGCATTTGTGCACTTGTAGCTCATCATGGTTGGAATGTACATCAGTTGGACATTAATACAACATTTCTGAATGGTGACTTGCATGAAGAAGTATATATTTTTCAGCCCCATGGCTTTGTGCAAAAGGGCATGAAAACCAGGTGTGCAAGTTAAAGAAGGCATTATATGGTTTAAAGCAAGCACCACGTGCTTAGTATGAAAAGATACATGCCTATCTAATTACACATGGTTTTGAGAACAGTCCAACTGAAAGCACCTTATATGTCAAGCATGCTAATGATGTACTTCTGATCATTGTGGTGTATGTTGATGACATGCTGCTCACTGGTCCTCATGAGAAGCATATTGCTGATTTCAAGGCTGATTTACATGCCTCATTCGAGATGTCTGATTTTGGGCATTTGCATCATTATTTGGGCATTCAATTTATGCACGTTAATGGTGGAATGGCTTTGTGTCAAATGAAATAGATTGACACATTATTCTAGCATTTTGGCCTTGAAGACTATAAACCTATTGCCACTCCTATGGAGACAAGTTTACGACTGAGTCTTCATGATGTTGGAGATGCATTTGATGTTGTTCTCTATCAGCAAGCTATTGGATGGTTGATTTACTTATGCATTACTCGGCCAGATATTTAGTTTGCTATCTCATAGATGAGTAGGTTTATGCATTGCCCAGGAGCGAAGCATTGGCAGATGGTTAAGCACATCTTTTGCTACTTGAGTGGTACTCGGATACTTTGGTTCTTTTATCCCAAGGGGGGATCACTACCGCTAGATTTGCATGCTTTTTTTGACTCTTATTAGGCTGGTTTCTATGACTCTCGTGTGTCCACTAGTGGCTTTTGCTTCATGCTTGGTAGCTCATGTATATCTTGGTTGAGCAAGAAGCAACCTATTGTGGCCACTTCCAGTTGTGAGGTGAGTATAGGGCAGCTTTCACAGCGAGTGTGTGTGGCTTAGACACCTTATGGCTGATTTGGGTGTTGGTCAATCTTCTGCCACCACCATCTTCACTGACAGTTAGAGCGCATTGGCAGTTGGAAGGAACCCTGTGTTCCATGCTCGCACTAAGCACATTGAGGTGCATTATCATTATGTGAGGGAGAGGTTCTCTGCTGGGGAGATCAGCTTGGCATATGCGCCCACGCAGGAGAACATTGCAGACCTTTTCATGAAGGCTCTACCTAGGGTGAAGTTTGAAGCTTTCAGCAAAGCTTTGGGCTTACTTCCTTTTGTGGAGTGATTTCCCCATTGCTTGGCACTTCCTTATACATGAGGGCTAGCTCCTTGTTCACCGCATCACTCCTTGTTCACCGCATCACTCCCAGGGGGGATTTGTTGATATATTTAGGTAGTGATGTGTGTGAACACACTAGGATGACCGGGGCACTTTTTTCCCTCTTTAGGAGATTTTTTTCCTCGGCTTGTATATATGCCTATTGCCCTAACCCGCTACTTATTTGTGTACATTCTCTAGTAATACATTCAGTATTGTGTGTTGTGCTGCAAGCTTCTTCTTCTTCCTTGTGCTGTTCGCATGCTTCCGCAGACATCTAACTCCAACAAGAAGTACTCACCTCCTCCATCTGACCTTAGTCTCTTTAGGCTTCTTCCTGTTTGGTTTTCCACAAGTGCAAGGTACTTCTTAAAGCAATTGAACACTTCATCTTTGTGCTTCATAAATTACAAGATAGTCCACTTATTGAAATCATCAATGAAATATACATAATACCTTGAGCTTGAATTAGAAGGATCCTTGCTTGGTCCCCACACATCTGTGTGGACAAGCTCCAATAATCCTCATGCATGTAGCCTTTCTTTGAGAAGGGTAACCTAGGTTCTCTCACCAATATGCCCTAATCTTTTATGCCAAATCTCAAGTTCTGACAATGTTTGATCTTTGTAATTATAGAGTGCAATATTCCTTGTATCTTCAAGTTCAAATGTAAATAGCCTACCTTTCTTTTCTCCCTTGGCTATTCTCTTGAATCCATGTTGTGGATCCTCCACAAATGCTCCATATTTGTTGAACCTAACCTGCAAACCCTTTTCCACAATCTATCCAACACTCATCAAATTCTTGGTGATTGTAGGTACATATAGAACCCTGCTCAAGAGATTTCTATTCCCATCAGAGGTTTTAACATTTCCTACCCTAACCACTGAATGCTTGATGTCATCACCTGTTTGCACTTGGTGCTTTCCCTTGGGTTCCTCAAGGTCAGAGAGAAGAGCTACATTTCCTGCCACATGGTCTGAACAGCCTGAGTCAATATAGAAGAGGTGTTCATCATTCATACCTTGCTTTGAATTCATGTTTATATCAAAAGGTAATCCTCTTGATCCTTTGTGTAATCATTGTATCCTTTCCTTGACATGTAGCCTCCTTGGTAGTTGTTATTGTAATTGTTGTTGTAGTTGTTATTGTAACCTTGATGATGGTTGAACCTTCCTCTTGATTGTGTGTGGCCACCTTTTTGGAAACCTCTACCTCTGATTCTTGAAGTTCCTGTAACACTCATCTATGGTGTGATTTGATAAACCAAAAATATTACATGGGGAAGAGATGAAAGGTCTCCCCCTTGTGTCTTTCAAGCTCTTCTCTTTTACGTTGTCCCTTGCTTTTGAAAATGGGCATCTCTCATCTCCAGATATGTATCCATAGAGATTCCTTCCTTGCAAGTATTTCTTCATCCTCAAGGACCATGCTTGTAATTTTTCCTGTCCAATTTATCAATAAAAGAAGGGAAACCATCTCCCATTTCACCTCAAATTGCTCTGATACCATTGTTGGAGAGATGGATGGACACCTCAAGAAATGAGTTGGTATTGCTAATCCCTGCTTTGTACCAGCCCTATGTTACCTCAGAGTGGAGTTGTAGACCCCTTTAGCTTTCCAATGACACTAAATAAGGGCCTATGTGCTTTGAAGATGGTACTTCAAACAATTTGATCAAAACAGATAAGTTTACAACTAGGTATGAACCAAAAAATTGCTATTTTGGTCTTGACACCTGCTAGATGTTATGCTTAGTACTCTCATTACAGTAGAAATTAGAAACATTACTTTTGAGGGTATCTAATTAGCTTAGGGAGCTAAGGATTCCAAGTGGAATCACTTAAAATGATAGACGACACACTAAGCAATGTCTTTAGCAAGTAGAAGCTTACCCCTGACTTTTTAGGACCTCTGTAGAGAATGACAAGTGACCACTTCGAGATGATTTTCTCCCAATTGGCTAAATTAAACTTCTTCAAACTTTGATAGCTTATAGTAGACTTTGAGATTGTTCTAATGATCTATAGAAAATTAATAAGGATGGAGGCATCACTGAGATATGAGCAACACAAGTACACTGTTTTGAGTGACAATGACAGAGAGACCAACAGACATGATCAATGATATAATGTATTATATGACAATGTTGTACATGATCATTGGCATGAATATGATGCCCAATGATGGTGATAGGAGTAGGCTATAGTGTAAGCCTCTCAACTACATCAAATGATCAACAATAAGCTCAGTAATGGGGCACTTATGGCCGAGAGGCTTCAAGCTACTTTTATAATGTCTCACTGCAAGTTTGAATTTTTTAAATTCAAGTGAACTTCCACCTAAAAGTTCTCCCTCTAAATAAGGAGATATTCCATCAAAGAAACTTGTACCATAAAGTTCTCCTAACTCCATGAGTTTAGTGGCATTTACAAAGTTCTTCTAAGTTAAATGACTTTTACAAAAATTTAATGGAAAAAACCATAAGCAATGGTTCATGTGGATCTTCAAGGAGTTGCACATAATACTTCCAATGCCTAGCCAAGTGTGAAGGCTTGGCATTTGCACCAACAACTTTGGATAGAGTATCATAGGCTCAAGGAATGCAACAACATGCTACAATCTCGCTCTGAGCAGTTACAACAACGCATCACAACACTTGAAGCAGACAACTAAAACCTCCAATATCAGTTTTATACATTACAAGAAGCTCATAGCACACTTGAGGCAAACTTTCAAGAAGTAGACCTAGAAGCCATGCAAATCATTGAAGATCATCTTCACACACTAATGGAAGATAACTCCAAAATTTAAGGCACTATGGTGCTACTCCAAAGGCATTTATGGGTTGCAGAGGAAGAGAATCAATGCTTGCAAGTATAGAATCAAGAGAATTTAGCACCTGCTATAGAGAACACACCAATTGCACCAATAAGTCCATCCGAATTCCAAGTGGTTTCCCCTAAAAACATTTGCACCATCCTTGAAAATTATGCGAATCTCTTGGAGGCACATGATAAATTATCAGAGGAATTGACCCAACTCTAGCAACAAAGGGATCAAGACTTAAGGTTGCTCCAAGTCTAGTCCAATCATAAAATCCACAAGTATCAGACTCTGCTATAGTGATGGCCCTACTTTAGCCTTTCCCTTTAGCTTTTTAAATAAAGGGATCGAGATCTTTGCAAAGTTTAGTACAAACTTTCCATGATATCCTGCTAACCCTAAAAAGCTTTGAAGCTCTATAATAGTTTTAGGTTGTGGTAAGTCAAGAATAACTTGGAGCTTTTCAAGATCAACTCGAAGTCCTTTCTCAAAGATAAAATTTCCAAGATACCTTATTTCTCTTGAAAAGAATTCACACTTAGCTTCCTTTCCATATAGCTTCTTCTCTCTTAGAACTTGGAAAATCTTTTCCAAATGTTCTAGATGTGTAGCCGTATCTTGAATATAGAAAAGAATGTCATCAAAGAAATCAACAACATTTTTTTCTAATTAAGGGCTTAGGATTGTGTTCATCAAAGTTATGAATGTAGCAAGGGCATTCATTAGTGCAAAAGGCATGACTAAGAATTCAAAATTTCTATATTAAGTCCTAAAAGTTTTTTTGGAGACATCTTTAGATTTTATTCTAATCTAGTTATATTCTTGATGAAGATCAAGCTTTGAAATATCTTTTCTCCCTAAAATTGATCAAATAGATCATCTATTTGGGGTATTGAATATATTTATTCTTTATTGGAACTTTGTTCAAAGCTTGATAATCAATACAAAATCTCATTGAACCATCCTTTTTCTTAACCAAGAGGATAGGTGTTAGGGGAGAACTAGATTGTGCCCTCTCACAAGACTAGACAAGATTTCATCATTACACTTTCGGCTACAAGATCACCTATGTAGGGAAATAATACAAGATTATACAAGTGATACAAGAAGTCCCACAACCCAAGACTGGTAGGCATAGATAACTCAACTAAGGATGATAGAGAAGATCCCACAACCCAGGACCATAGGTATGAAGCAAGATCTTTGGATTTCTAGAACCCCTTTCAAGGAGATAAACTAGATACATGGAATAAATGGAAAGGATCTTGTACTACAAGATTACAAGAGGACAGAGAAGATGTCCAAGATACAAGACTAAAGCAAAGGACAAGACTAGAACTCAAACTAGAACTTGAAAGTACTTATTTGGGGATCATGAATCCTTGAGCTCCCAAGACTGGCATTGGCAAGACTAAGAATATATGTGGCCAAACCCTCCTTATTTAGGTTTTCAAGGGCAGTTCTAGGGTGGTTATAAATTAATGATATCATCAACTAGAAACAGGGTCTCTGAGTGTCAAAACCAGGTAAATAGATAGCCGATCTTGGGGTTTTTCATGTTTTGAATGCAATGGAAGCATTATACTCTCCAAATATTGAACCAGTAATGCGATATATAAAGTCATATGGAATCTAAGGCTTAGGATGGTTTCCTTTACGTCCATGACAATAGGTGTTGCCCAAGGTGATTGGCCAGGTTGAATGAATCCTTTATTTAGGTATTCCTTCAATTTCCTTCCCACTTTTGTTTTTTGGGAATATGGGAGTCAATAAAAGGTTTACATAGAGGCTTAGTACCTAGGAACAAGCCTATAGCATGATCGACTATCCCATAAGAATGTAAACCATGGGGAAGCTCTTAAAGAAAAACATCCCATTATTTATTCATTAAAAACTTAAATTTAAATTTCCCATGATAAAAAAAAGGACCGAGTCATATGGAATCGGATTTATATTATATACATCATTTATATTGGTTGGAAGTATCATGTAATCTTCTACTTTATGAGTATTTACAAGATTTTTTTAGTTCCATGCTTGATATCAAGGGAGTACTTTGTACATCATTCTGCCTTTGAATCAAGTAAAAGATACCATTTCTTTCAAATTCCAAAGTATTTAGAAGATAACTCCTCTTTTGTGATCTAGCTGAACCCCAAAGCCATTCCCTATCCAAAACCACATTAGTTCTTTCCATTTGCATGATTTGGAATTCAAGTTCATCTTTCACCCTTGAAACTCAATTTTGAGATCATAGATCATAGCATTCCAAACTTTCTTATCCTATCCTTGCATTATGGACACTACATATTGATGTGGAGACTTTTACTGAGGAAACCCTAATCTCTTCATGAATTAGTAGTTCAAGAAGTTATGGGTGATGGAGGCATCTATCATGAATCTAGCCCTTTTCTCTTGCATGGATTTTGGCTCAATCATGCCATCTAAACTAATTTTGGACCCATATAGAATCAGACAAACAAGATTCATGGGTGCAATTTTTGTGCAGAACTTCCATTTTTTTTTTAACTTTACTATTTTCAATGTTTAAAGTTTGAACCAGGTGGAATCCTACCTTCTCCCTCCTTTTTTTCTCACAGGTGGCTTTTTGTTGCACCTCGCAGTACATGTTTTACTTAAGTGTGCTAGATTTAAGCACTTGAGGCAAATATTTTCATTCTTTGCCTTCTCCTAGACTTTGGTCAATTTTTGGCCATGAAACTTGAGGAGTCTTAAAGTCCTCTCTCTTGAAAGTGCTTAATTTTTTTTATTTCTCGTAAATCTTTTATTCTTTTTGATAGGATGAAGTGGTTTACCCCAGTCTTAGCATGATCTCTCTATATCTAGGCTAACCTTATTGCATCTTCCAGCATCTTAGTAGCACTTCCTTTCACTTCATGTTTAATTTTCTTATCAAGTCCATGAATAAAAATCCTCGATTTATGGAAATACTTCAAGTTTTGGATCTTGAAAACCATTTCTCTATAATAAGAAATGTATAAGGAGAAAGGAAATCCTTTATTCTTCCAAAGTACATTCATCTTCATTCTCTGGTAAAAAATCTTCAAATCTTGAGAACCATTTCTTGATGATAAGAAATGAATAAGGAGAGAGGATGTCCTCGTTGAATGACCTTGTCCCATTCTTCCCAATTACATCCATCTTCATTCTTTGATAAGAACTCTGTTCTGAAGAGTTCTTCAAGCTATTTCCATGTCTCAATCACATAGGTGTCTAGGTCAAGCAATCACATGAGCTCACATGGGTTTACTTGAAAATCACATGGTTTCTTAAGAGGAGAGCTTTAGAATTGTCTGTACACCCTCAAGGGGCCTTGACTTGAATGAATTCAGCTCCACATTATATGATAAAAATCCTAAGGTTCAAACCATTCAATTCCCAAGGGTTTAAAAATAAAATCCAAGGGTTCTCCAAAGGTTTCTCAAGGGCTTCTGTAGGAAAACCAACGGTTCTAATCCTTGAAATTCATGCAACTAAACCTATTTATACAACAATGGTGCAATGAACAAGCTTGGATCATGCAACAATGTGTGATTTGGTAAGAGATCCTTGATATCACTTGGATCAAGCAACTAGCAAGAGAGAGGACAAGTGAGGTTTCCATTATCTACCTAGTATTGTTTGGAAGCTTTGTCCAATGCATGATCTGATATGTTTATGATTGGGTCTACCATGGGCACAAGGGAGATCGTGCAAAGGAAGTGTAGAGGTGCCATGCATGTACCTACAAGGAGCCCAAATATTTAGGCATGAAGCTTTTTCCTTTGTGTCAGTGAGGGCCTACGTATGGGTGTGTGTTTTTGTGGGTATGGGTCTATCCATGTGTTTTTCTGAGAGAGAGAGAGAGAGAGAGAGAGAGAGAGAGAGAGAGAGAGAGAGAGAGAGAGAGAGAGAGATAGAGAGAGAGAGATAGGATGCAATGTAGGATTCCTATTCTTCTTAATTATATTGTCTCCACTTATGGGTTTTGTTTCTATCGTGAAGGTGAAATTGTGTGAAATGGGCTTTCCTTGAGTGAATCACAACTCCAATCTCTTTCCACATGGGAAAAATGATGAAAGTACTTTGATTATGTGCAATTTCTCAAGGGAATCATGATTTCCCATAGCAGTCATGATGGATGAGGGCAATCATGATGCCCTAGAATGCTTGCAATGTCTCAATTATTCACAATGACAACAACATATGGCTAATGCCCATGAGCAATCTGTTGGAGCACAACACAATACATAATGTATTAGCAAGTGAATGTACAAAGATAAGTGAATCGTTAGGGTTATATGCATACATACAAGCAAGGGGGAAAAAAACCTCGTAAGAAGGGAAAAAAGTACCTCAATGACATTAAGTTTTATCATACATCACTACTGAAATATATAAAAAAATCCACCTGGAGAGTGATGTGGTGAACAAGGAGCTGGTGCTCATGTATAAGGAAGTTCCAAGCTATGTGGAAAGACATCAATCCACAAAAGGAAGTAAGCCCAAAGCTTTGTGAAAAGCTTCAAAATTCTCCCTAGACACAGCCTTTGTGAGAAGATTTGCAACATTATCTTATGTGGTCACATAATCCAAACTACACTCTCTAGTAAAGAACCCTGGCATAATGGTACTTCACCTCAATGTGCTTTGTGCGATCATGGAACACATGTTTCCTCAAAATTTCTAATGCACTCTGATTGTTAGTGAAGATGGTGGTGGTATCATGCTAACCAAAACCCAAATCATCCAGAAGGCTTCTAAGCCAACACAATCAACAATCACTGTGAAAGCTTCTCTATACTCAACCTTAGAATTAGAAGTGACCATATGTGTACCTAAGTCAAGAAGACTTAAGGACTTGTGCCAAAGAGACTAACTCTCATTTGCCACACAAGTGCGTATAGTGGGGAATTGACACACGCTTATTTGTCAATCCAATGAAACGACCTAACCAAGTGTATGAGGACATGTGCACACGTGATGGGAAATGAAGTGGTTCAGCTTATATGCATGAGAAAAGACTAATCCACCTCTCAAACTCACCTAAATATTGAAAGTGTCTGTCGCGATACCACTTACAGTAGTTTTCACTAAATCAAGGATTTCTCCTAGCTCCGAACTTCGAATATGGACAATAGCGGCTTCATTTTGAAGCTCTCGACGAAATGCATCTATTGGAGGTGTTTCACTCGATTCTCACAACCGTGCTTCAAGTTATGACCAAAACAGTGAATGGCGAGAAACACCCACACTCACTCCAGAAGTTCTACTAGCTCACACACACACTACAGTAGCTCAAAAACAGTGGGGAGGGGTAGACAACAGTCCTATACACACATTCCAAGCATTACACACACATAGAAGATCAAAGAAAAGATGAAAATTTGCAAGAAAGAAGCAATTTCGAAAATGAGGAGCTCTCCTTCTTCACAATGGCAAAAAGTCTCTACAAAGATTCACAAAGTGACTTATATACATGTGCCCTAAAAATGGTCCTTTCACACAAGAGACCGGCACTTTATTAACTAAAAGATGAACTTCCTACTAATTTACAAGGAATATGTTACAATAATTTGGGATTATGCATCTAAAGGACTCCTCTAGTGCATTTACATGGCTTGAGGGAATTTCCTAAGACTTTGAAGAAGAAAAATATGCCCATTAATTTGAAAATTTTGGGGCTCCTCTCTCATGCCTCTTTGCTCTGCAACAATCTCCCCCTCTTTGTCTCTATCGTCACTTGACAGGCTTTTGTCTTTCGTTTGTTGCTCGTCTAAGCTTTCTGAATACATGCACCCAGTGGTCGAAGAAGCGATAAGGACTGTCAGAGAATTTGTTATTTTATCCGAAATATATCCTTTGCTTCTGTTTGCCCCTTGATATCCCGTACATCACAAATCTGGGTTGTTGTATTCAGTCGGGCTGCCACGCACGCCATTAGTGATTAGGAATGTGATGTTCTTAGTCATCCTCTTTAACTTTTTAGCCTCTACCTCTTTCTAACTTTTGGTCTTCTGATTTGTCTTTGTCTTCACATATCTGACCTGTTGTATTGCTTTGAGCCTGTATTCTTTCTGCCATTGCACGCAATCAGCGGGAGGATTATTACCTGCCAAGTATTTTCTTGCACTTCTTCATGGATACTTCCTAGCCTTGGTCCGTCCTTCCCATGAAATGTCCTGGTTCTGATTGTTCTTTAATTCCATTCCTCAAGATCTGGGTGTTTGTCGTTGTTGCCTGATGCGTGCCCCTACAGGGCTTTGGGCAGAGGGTGGTTCTTTTGCTTTATATTCTTTATTCTTTATTGAGCAGTTTTGGTCTTTGATTTTCTTCTTCTTCTTTTCTTACTTGATTCCCCTTCCGTACGTCCCTCCTCCTGAACTCTGTCGTCCCCGACAGGATTTTTGTGGGGACATGAATAAGTTTGAATGGTCGCTTGCTCTCGTTGATTAAGCAAATTGGTGTGACATATCATGAATTCTTTTCACTGGCTGGACTTCACGCCATCCTCTGGTGCTTGTCGGTGATCCGCAAAAAAGCTTGTTTCATAAGCGACCCGCCTTGCATTAAGATTTGAAGTCATTTTAACAAAAATTTCTGAATCGATTTCAAAGAAGCCAGTAAAAAATGCTTCTTCAAATGTCTGCATATACGTGCTCGGCAAAAACATAAGTCGTGAATAGTATGCCATAAGTGTTAATCGGCTTGGGATGGTGGAAAGATAAAAAACGAGTGCTTCAGATCCTTGTGTAATGCCGATGAAGTTCGAAAACGTATATTTTGCATGTTGGAAGACTTTAGTAACAGTGAGTAGCATGCTGAAAATCTTATTCGTCATTTTGACTGCTAAATCCAGAACAGTCGCATATCGAGCAATCCAAAATTCTATGTTTTTACCATGTATTCTTCCGTTGGTAGGTAATTATGCAGTGGACTTGGTAATAATGGATAATTGAGCCATTGATTATTTATGCTACCTTGGTGCTGTCCTTCCCAAAATTGTGACCAGGAGCGTCTGCGGGGTACTGGACAAAAAGATGGGTTCAACTGAAGTGCATATGGCGATGCTTCCCATTGTACCCGCAGTGTAGGGTTCTTTTCCAAAAGTTTTCGCCTCCATATAGGATCAGCCTTCTCGAATTCCTCTTGAGTATAATTGAAAGTACTATTGCTGAACTAGAGGTTGTTGTCAGGCTCCTTATTTGTCGTGGTCTTTATATATTCTCTTGTTTGCTCTTTCAGGAGTCCATATGGTACATTAAATGGCTTCAAAATTTGTTCTAAGTTTTTGCTCAATCTGAGCTTCCTTCATGATCTATATTAATTGATCTTCAAATTCTGCAATGAGTTGGGACACCAGTAGTGCCCTCTCATGTCGGCTCAGTTCTGCAATATCCCGATGATTATGTTCAAATTGGATCTCCATTTCCTCCCTTATCGGCGAATGATGTAAGGGGGGAGAGAGAGGACGTACCTCAATCTCCTCAGTAGCCACTGTGGATTTTGGAACTACTGGTGTCCCCTCAGTTGCCTTCTGCTCTAGCTGCTCTTGTAGCTGCTTTATCATCTCATATTTTTGCTTGATTTCTTCATTGGCCTTAGCAATCGTCTCCTTCTTTTTGAGAATTTCTTCAGCTACGACAGCAAGGTGATCAGTGTTTTCTTTACATTGTGCCATATATCTATTCTCTGCCTTTTTCCACTTTGTCCTTAGAGCCGCGGTGTCATCCATATATCCTTTTTCCCATTCGGCAATGGTTGCCTGCTCCTGCTTGAGCTGATCTTCATACCTAGCCATCTTCTCCTCTATTTCCTTGATGTCTTGTTCTGGCCTTTCCTGAACCTCTATGGGCTGATCACTCAGAAGAGCTGTCATTAGCTCCTTGTTTCCGTTTCTTAGGTTTTCAGCCTCATCCATGTATACCTTTGTTTGAGATTCTAATATTTTGCTTCTTGCATTCATCCGTGTCTTCTTGGCCTCGCTAGCCTCATATTTCTTCTGTAATTCTTGTAGTTGTTCTTTTAATTTGGCATTTTCCATCTCTAAAGTTTTGCACTGCTTCTTGGCCTCTTGAACTTCATTTTCTTTATGTGTTATTTGCTCTCTTGCTAGCTTTAATTCTGCTGAAAGTTTCTTACCCATCTCATGAAGTTCACGCTTTTCTTGCATCGCTTGGTCATAATCCTCATCAGCCTCAAGCATCAACTCTTGCGTATCCATAACAGTTCTAATCATATCTTGCACCACTGGCTTGAGCTGAGTGATGTCCACATTCAACCACGTTCTTGGAATGTTTGGAGCTTCTCCTGTTTGTACATCCTTTCCGTGCTCCACATGGATAGTTTCGTTATGTGGTGTCTTATTTGTAGTTGTATTTTTGGCTCTTTTCTTTCTTCGTCCAGATCAATAATTTTCGTGGCACTCCCTTGAAATGTAACATCCATGGGGGAGGGTTCTGCCACAACCGTTATCGGAGTGAAGGGTTCTGATTCTTCCACTATAGCTTCCCTTGGTTCTTCCTTTGGATTCTTGAGTAATCCCTCTCCTTTAAGCATTGTGTCTTTGATTTGAACTTTTGAAGTCTCACTTATTTGGAGACATGTACCGCTTCTTGATTTGCCTCCTTGCCTGCGGTGTCTTGATTGTGGTTGATGGGGGTGTCATTCATCTTCATGCCCTCTTCTTCTACATTGTAGTTTACTTCATTTAGTTCCTCCCATTGTCCATCGTCTTTGGATTCACTTCGAATATCTGTATTCAATAGGGAGGTTTCAGGCTCTTCATGTGCATCTAAAGAGGAGCTTGAATTGACCAACCCTAATTCTCTATATCGATGTACCTTGGTTAACATCTTTTTTACTTCCCTATCTTGTTGGGCCTACTGGTAATGGTGCCCTTGCACTGGTAGATTAACTTGTCCTTCCGTATATTGGTGTGTGTCTTCCATAGCTCGTGTTAAGTTCTCTTCGGTAATTGGTTGTTGCCCTTCAATTCTTGCCCTTGGGAGCACGTGTGCCCTTTTTGTAGCTGGAACTTCAGCTTCTACTTGCTTTACTTCCTTTAATCTCTTTGTCCCTCTCATTTTGGGTTGAGAGCTAGTTTCTGCCTCCTCAACAACCTTGACTCCTTTTTTCTTTCTTGGGACTGTGGCAATCTTGGCATACTTAGCCATGGCTGTAGATGATGGCATTTCTTGGAGGTGCTCTCTAAGGCATGATATATCAGGATGGTCAGAGCTACACTGCTGTTCAAGAACTCCTTGTGGTTCCATTGCTTCTTTGCTTTGAATAGCCTCTCTTGAATATAAGGGGTCATATTAATTTGATTCCCAATTTGTTTAATAGCATGAGACAACATCTGTACAATGATCTTCTGGGGGGCAGTGTATCTATGCATGTTAGGGAAACAAAAATGCTGATGAATTAGTCTTACTTCTTATTCTATGTCAACTCGATTGATATCAGTAAAGGTCCTTGTCTTAGCTCTGCGGCTTTCCTCCTTCAATACCGTGTTGGCATCTTTTTCCCATCCAAAAGCTTCTTTAATCAAATCATGTGTAAACTGAATCACAACCCATTCACCTACTGCGTCCATGACTCTGGCTTCTGGCACCAATAGATCGTGTAGTGCTGGCTGTAATGTATTCATCTTGTGTGCATCTTTGAAAGTCGGGTTTGTAGATCGACAGTTCAAAATATGTGTATACCCGCTTTCTTCATGATGTCAATTGTAGACGGAAGCTCATGCACCACTTTAAAATCTTTGGACATAATCGGGAACTGATGATCTGTATCCATGATTTTGATAGTCGCTAGAAAGAGATACTCCCCAGTCGGTTGATCTTCTCTAAACCAATGTCCCTTTGCTTTAGTTACGCTTTGTAAGGGGAATTCCAATACTTCTTCTTGAATAGTTGCTTCAGAATCTTCAGAAGCCATTTGCACTTGTAATGAAAAGTGCATCAACTTCAAATAGGAGATATAGCAAGTGTGTTGTGCATTGTAGTGACATGTTGTCATTTGGTCACTCTGTTCCCCTTGCTTGTATAAGTGAGATCTCTTACCACATATTTTTCATTTTCTTTTTTGAAAGAAAACAAGGATTAGTATAGCCGAAGCATTTATTTATTTACATAGTAGGTCCATTCCTAAGGAAGTTGAAGCTATGACCTATTCCCCATTGGAGAATGTGCACCACTAATTTTATTATGTACATCAAGTGTCGAATGCTTGGCCTTGTAATGTGGCCCTATTATGCATACTTTAGGTGCACTGGAATCTTCATGAGTGCAACAAAAATCTTCTTTGTTCTGGTGTTCCATTCCTCGCAGTTGCTTTGGTTTCCAAATCCATTTTGTTTTCGCTGTGTTAGGCCATGTCTTCTCTTTGGTTCCCTGAGTTGCACTTGTTTCTTTTGTTCTTTCTGTTGTCCTAGTGATAGAGGTCTTTTTGTTCATGTTTCTATGACGAGTCTATCTTGGCTTCGTTGTCCGAACGTGTCGATCTAATGCGTCCTCCTGTTTGCTTATCTCTTGAGTGGCTACTTGTCTGACCTTCTTGGGAATCCATATTTGTTGCCGTGCTTGTTGATCTTCCATCAAAGACCTAGGAAGCCATACTTGCAAGAGTCCTTTCGGTTCGGATCTCGGTGAAGAAGAATTCTTCTCCTCCCCTTTCTCCTTATGAGCTGGTGCTGCAATCTCTGATTTCTTCACTTGATCTTTGCGTACCCATCTGAAGTTGACCTTTCCTGGATGCGAGTATTTGATGGTGGTTTTCCACATAGGTGATCCTTCTGTCGTGTGAGAAACTCTAAGAGTGTTGATCTCCTTGGTGTCTTTCTGTTCGTCACTTGAATAGGATGACTCCACTTCTTCCGTTGATGTGTTAGGGTTTGAAATTTTTGCTTCTTTCGGACCTGCTTCTGAGAGATTGGGGCTGGAATCATGTTCTACGTGCTCCTCTTTGAGTTCTTTCACACTTTCGATGGCTTCAAGTTTCGGTGAGGGTTTCTCCCCTAATAGGCTAAAAATTTCCTTGTGCCCTATCTTGGCTGAAATGTATCCTTGCGCTAGGTGGATGCTTACTTCATTCTCAATGATCCAATCCTATCCTAGGATTAAGTCTTCTATTAAGTCTTCATTTTTGCACACTAAGACTCGTTGTTCCATGGAGGAATTTCCTAGGTGGAGGGATACTGTAGTTTCTCCAATGCATTCTATGACTTGACCTCCGATACCTATCATATGTGCTTTCATGGGAGTCATAATCGTTTGAAGATCTTGGATGACCGTATTTCATATGCAACTAAGTCTTGCTCCTGAGTCTATCAAAGCATCTATCAATTGGTACTCTTTCTTGCCTCCTAGGTTTAGGTAGGGTTTCAATATGCTATGATTCTGCCCATTGGAATGTTGAACTTGGTAATTGGCCATGGGAATATGCTCTTCACCTAGTAGGTACCGTTCGTCTCTTTGTCTAATCCACTCTTTCCGTTTCTTAATACGTTCCAAAGCTTCTTGTCGTGCCTAGTCTATAATCCTCTCTTCCTCTTTCTTCCTATTTTGCACACCTACAGGACGTGCTAACATTTGGTCCGTCAATGGCTCCATAAACCGTTTCACTCTACATCCACTTATGTAGTTAGGAAGAATATATCCATCCAAAGTGGCTAGATTAACTGCTCCACTTGTAGAGATCCTATTAATGATTAGAGGTCCATATCTGCGTTTTTGTAACTTCTTGGCATGTTGCTTCAAGGTGTAGACCAGGACTAGGTCTCCTTCTTTTAGTCCTTTGTCTTTTATGTGTGCATCATAATAGGCCTTTTGTCTTCTCTTGGCCGCATAGATTCCTGCAACTGAGTTTCATGAAGTTTCTCGATTTGGTCTAGTTGTTGGGATAATTCATGTCCGGTCCATTCATGCTGCTGGGCTACTCTCAAGGTGGGTATCAAAAAATCAATTGGTAGAATTGCGTTCTATCCATATACTAGATTGAATGGGGTAGTTCCAATGGCCATCTTGTACGCGACTCCGAAGGCCCAAATTGCATGATGCAATTGTTTGTCCCAGTCAGACCTCCCATTATTGACAATCTTTGTCAATACTATGCATAACACTTTATTGGAACTTTCCGCTTGACCATTGGCTTGGGGGTGATATGGGGCTGATTTTTTATGGATCATTAAAAACTCATTCGTTAGAGACTCTATTACTTCATTAATGAAGTGCGTTCCTCGATCACTCACAATCTCGATTGGTAATCCAAAACGAGTGAATATATGCTCAAAAAGAAACTTAGCTGTGGTTTGAGCATCATTTTTCTAGTAGCCTTTGCCTCTACCCATTTTGTCAAGTAATCGGTGGCTACTATGATATATTCGGCATGTGACCCTTTGGTCGGTGGGTTAATGGGTCCTATGAAATCAATGCCCCATTTAGAGAAGGCTCTTGCGCACACCATAGGTCTCAATGGCATATCATCTCTCCGAGTCGGGTATTTAGCCCTTTGGCATGTCTCGCAGCTTCGTACATAGGTCTCTACATCCATATGTAAAGTTGGCCACCACAAGCCCGCAAAGAGGATCATTTTCACGGTTCTCTCAGCTGAGAAATGACCTCTTGCTGCACTTGCGTGTGCCATCTCTAATATGGGTAAATATTCTCCTTCATGCACACATAGTCGTAATTGGTTGTCTTTTCCTCTCCTAAACAGGTTTCTTCCCATGAGTACATAATCCTTGCTCATCTCTCCTAGGGATCGTTTTCTTGCCAAGCTAACTCCTTCCTCATGTTCTCTTGTCTTTAGGAATTTTACCAATGTTTTGCTCCAATTGGGTGCTATTGTGGAGAAGGGTATGGATGTATGATACTCTGGGATAGTCTCCTGGCATTCTACGCAGTTACTCACATAGTCATGGACATCCTTAGGTATGTCAGGCCAGTATACTCCTAATCGTTTTAACTCCCTAATAAATCCATGAGTTCCTTTGTGTGTCCTCCATTTGTTCACATGAGCTTGTTCCATCAGCTTCAATTTTTTGTCCTCCTCAACACATCTTAATAGTACACCGTTAGGTTCCTTATAGTACACACTTCCCGCAATAATGTGCAAGTTCCTTGCGTGTAGAATTTCCTTCTTACTCTCTTTATTGATTGAGTGTTGTGGGCCATGAGTGAGTATAGGAATTAGTTTCTCTGTCCACTTTGGACACACTTCCAGATTGAACAAATAAGTGTCTGGCAGGTCGTCGGGTACTCCACTTGGTGGTTCTCCATGTGTTAATCTAGAGAAGTGATCTGCTCTCACATGAGTATTTCCCTTTTTCACTATTACTTCAAAGTCAAACTCCATCAGTAGTAGAAACCATCTTATCAGTCTTCCTGTATTCCAGGGCTTATTGACTAAGTACAATAAAGCCTGATGGTCTATGAAGAACTTGAACTTGTTGGATAAGAGATAGTGTCTAAATTTTTTCACTACATAGACCATTCCTAATCCCTCTTGCTCTGTAGTTGTATAGTTCCTCTTCGCTTGATTCAGTTGTCTACTCGCATAGGCAATTGGGCGATCTAACTTCCCTTCGTCTGCTGGTTAGGCTAAGATACATCCTATTGCGTAATTAGAAGCATCCACATGAATATGGAAAGGCTTGTTCCAATTCGGTGTTTTTAGAATTGGAGCTGTGCTAAGCCGCTTCTTTAGCTCATTGAATGCCTTCTCGCATTCCTCTGTCCATGTGAATTGAGTTAAAATTCCATACAAGGGTTTGGCGATTATGGCATACATGTGGATAAACCGTCGGTAGTATCCACAATGTCCCATAAATGCTTGCACCTCTTTCGCATTCTTTGGTCTAGGAAGCTCCAATATAACCTGAATCTTATCTTCATCTGTGGATATTCCATTTCTAGGAACTATGTGTCCTAAAATCTTCCCTTGTCTTACCATGAAGACGCACTTCTCTGGGTTCAGGCAAACCCTATATTGACGGCATTTATTAAATATCTTCCGCAATTCAGGGATGTGGTCTTGTCTTTTATTTGAGTATGTACATAGATCATCCACATACACTTTTATACTCTTCTTCAGGAATTCTTTGAACACATGACACATCAATTGTTGGAAAGTAGCAAGCGCATTAGTGAGTCCAAAAGGTATCACTCGAAAAGCGTAGACTCCCCATTCAGTCGCGAATGTGGTCTTATGTTGATCCTCAGTAGCAATAGCTACTTGGTTGTATCCAGAGAATCCGTCTAAGAAGCTATAGACTTCTTTTCCTGCTACTCTTTCCAGTAGATGGTCAGTGATGGGTAATGGGTAGCTCTCACGTATAGTGGTTGCATTCACTTTTTTCAGGTTAATGCATACTCTGAGTTTTCCGTTCTTCTTAGGCACAACTACTAATGGCGATACCCACTTGGTATGCTCTATTTCATATATGAATCCTGCCGCTAGTAGTTTGTCTATTTCATCTTTAATTTTAGAAGCATAGACCTCATTGTATGTATAAGGGCGTTGTTTCGATGGTTTTGCCTCTGTCGTCATTGAATACTAGAGCAAATCGAGGGCTCTACACCCTTGATATCTTTATATGTCCACGCAAATACATCTCTATACTCTCGGATCAATTGTATTAATTCTTCTTCCTCCTCAATTGACACATCTTTACCTATGTATGTACATCTTTCTTCTCCCTCTTCCACTATTATTATGGTCTTTTTTGTTTGTTCCTTGATATCATATGCTTCTTCTCTAGCCTCTCTCTTAGGCATATGGATGGCTATCTTTCTCTCTTCTACTTCGTACCTTTTCAAAAGCTCCGAAACCTCAAAAAGATCTGGATTTGGTCCGATTTTACTCACACTTTCCTCTTGCTCTTGTACTACGGGGGCTGCTTCAATTGCTAATACCTTGGTCACTCCATACTTGTCTTTGGTATGAATAGGTTCTAGGTAACATTCTTCAGAGGCAAACTCCGGTTCCATCTCTATGCTCTCGTATTCCTCTATCCACTCCTTTTCTAAGAGTTCTCCTGCTTCCACCTCTTGTAGGACAACCATGTACAAATTTACATCATAGCCTTCTTCATCCACACATTCATTCATCGTTAAAACTTCTTCATTCACACATACATCCAAGGTAGCTAAGATTTCCATCCATCCATGCGGTTCAAATGTTTCGTCAGGAAAGATTTGAGGCGTATACATTGGGTCCTCTACAGGTCGATAGTTAGAATGTCCTATTGGCCACAACTGCCTGTTATTGCCCTCTTTCTTAGCTTCTTTGCACATCCATAATTGGGCATCCTCGTGTATCCATGATTGATCGCTTGATCCCGCATTATGAATGGATATGTCATCTTCCTCCTTGTGTATGGGATTCCACTGTAGTGGAGGGACATCTCTGTATGAAAATGTATGCAAGTTTATCTTGGTTGTATTTCCTTGATGTTGCAAGTATAATGAATCTCGTCCCCAGTCTTGCACTACCCGCATTTGTCTCATGAAAGGTCGTCCTAATATCATTTCGTAATTGTTAGCCTTTTCAAACTTACAGATGGCTAACGTGTGTTCAAATTCAACTCCACAAGTGGTTAACTTGATTCTTTCTAATATTCCTAAGGGTTTCTCCACATGACCGTCCGCTAATTGGAGCTTCATGCGTGTGGGTCGTAAGGCAGGCTTTCCCCATTTCTCCCAAATCTCCTTGGTGGCAATTCCTACTCCTGCTCATGTGTCTAGTATAGCCTTGGTCATGTACCCATTGTAAGTGACAGGTAGACATGTATTACCTTCGTCTCCTTCACTAAATTCTCCCACCTTATCTACTGGGATTTGTATTTTAGAAGGGTTTTCTTTCTCCTTGGTTTCCTTTTCATCCTTTTCCTATCCTAATTCCAGTTGACTTGCTAATTGCCTCCATAATTGCGGTTTAACATGGAATAGTTCTTCCACAGTTAGTTTGCATTGTACTTTCGTCTTCTTAAGTTCCGTTAGATTGTGTGAATTCTTATCTGATTTTTCTTTTCCTTTTCCATGTACTATGGGTGCTCGAATTATCATAGATTCCTTTTCGTATTCTCCCATGTAATTTGGTAGGGTTGAAATACTCTGAGCTTCTTCTCTGTTTTGGTCTAGTCTTGATACTTCCTCATATACTTCTTCCACGTTGGGATTCGGTTGATAAACTTCCACATCTAATTCCTCAAAGGGAGGTTTAGTCAATCCATTCCTCTTCCATTGTTCTTCTCGGATTCTATTCCATAATTCCTTTGGCCAGTTAGCCTCTAAGTGAGGTATTATTGACATAGGTTCGTCCTGGATTTTCATTCGCTCACACTTCTCATCCTTCTCTTTAAGTTCTTTCTCCTTGGCTTTGACACACTCATTGTATTGCTCCTCGGCTATCCTTGTCTCTGGTAGGGTTGGGATAGTCTTTTCTAGGGTTGCTTGTGCTACCTCTATAAGTTTCCTGCATATAGCAAGCCTCTCTTTCTCTAATTATCCTTGTGGGTAAAGCTTTTCGTGTTGTTCCATATTTGGTCCAGTCTTAATTCTAACTTGGTACGCTTTCAACCACATGTCCAAATCATCCAGTTTTGGGTCAGCTAGAATTGATCCTGGTTTCTCTGCTTCTTGGATAAGCGGTGGAATGGGAACTAGTTCCTGACTCTCTGGTACTTTACGTTCCTTACTGCTTCTTGTTTGTTTCTTATTGTCTTGAATTTTGTTTTTCATCCATTTCTCCTTGAGCTTCTCTCTTCTTTCCTTCCATTTTTGTGCTTTCATGTTCTGGGTATTTTCTCATGTGGTTCCTCTGAATCTTCTACTATTTGGCTTTTGGGATTTATTGTTATATAGTTTTCTTGTTTCCGTTCTGGTTGTTTTTCTTTTTGTTCCTTTGTTTGAGCTCGCGTAATGGCCTTTAAGGGCACGGTGTATTCTTTATCACCTCCAGGTGCTTCTATCACTTCAATTACATTAAGTGGTGTAGTGTTTTGAGCCTTGTTGGGATTTTTTGGGCAATCACGGAAGAGATGTTCCTTTCCACAATCACTGCAATATCCTTCCCAAGTCCTAGGAGGTGGTGGGTTGTAAGGTCGAGTACATTCTCTACTAAAATGGTCTCCTCCGCATCTATAACATGGTCCTATCGGCACAGGTGGTCTAATGGGGGGGTCTCACCGGTGGCTCTGCTTTAGGTGCGGTGTACATTAATGTTTCCACTTCTGGCCCATAAGCATATTCGTATCCTTCGTATCCGTAGTATTGTGGATCATAGGTTTGTTCATACTCAGACATGTTAGTGTCATAGGGGTAGTACTCTCCCTGAGATTTCTCGTAACCTAAGTTTGTAGACTCCACACTGGTTATAGGTGATGCTGGTACAATGGCTCTTTCTAGGTTTTCCTCTGGTTGAGCATACTTAAACGGTACCACATGTTGAGGAATTGGAGGTTGTGGTCCTAACACCGGTTGAGGGTTTCCAAATTGTGCTGGTTCATATGGCCTGGGAGCTCCTGTTGGTGTTGGGTAGGAATTGTATCTGGGCATATCTCTACCTGGCTCTCTAGGTGGATATCCATATGGTCGATACTGAGGTGGTTGGAAGGGTCATGCCTGCCTATTGAATGGGAAGTTTTTTGTAGTGTGATTGGTGTATTTTTGTTCTATGTGTCAATACAAGGCAGCTCCTTGATGGGGTTGTCTATTGTAAGGATGTGTCTGAGGTACACCAGTTCCTCCTCGTGCACACATGTGCGTGGGGTGATCTCCTCCACATAGACTACATCTTTGTAGCATAGGCACTCTTAAGGCTTGGTGTTGGTAGTTTTTGTGTCCTTGGACTCCCAATTTCTTTGCTACCAGCTCCGCTAATTCCTCCACATTACTGGAGTTGGATGTAATTGTACTCCGAGAGTCTTCTGATTTAGTGGGGCTGGGCGTACTCTTTAGATCATCCGCTAGGTTGTCCTCTAAGTCAATACATTCTTGTAGGCATTCGCTCAATGTCTGCAGCCTCTTTATGTATACTAGCGTTCTTAGGGTTCCATTTGTTAATCCATCCAAGAATAATGAAATCATTTTTTGCTGAGTGGGTCTCTCTACTGCTGGACATCTATCAACATACTATTTGAACCTTCACGGAGCCGTTTTTACAGTTTCATTAGGGTTCTATTTAAAGCTATGGATTAAAGACACAAAATTGTGTTTAATCCCTCTCTTAGTGAATTCCCCAATGAATTCTTGAAAGAATTGCTCCATATTTCCAAATTGGTTGGGGTCTAATGGCTGGAACCAAGTCAGAGCCGTTCCTGTGAGTGATGGAGAGTGTTAATCTCCAAAAGAACAAGTTAACCTTGAATTTAGATCACCTCTATATCAAGATTAACCTTAGACTCCACCAAACTTAGAGAACTTTCACCAATTTATCAGAAAATTGATTATTCTGAAAAATTCAGCTTCTTCAGAAAAGTCTGCTGCAGATTAATCACTCATTGACTAATCAATCCTGTAAAGTTTTTGATAAAACTTTGCACAACACTTTGCCTTAAGGTTGCGCAACTTTGCCAAGTTCAATCTCTCAAAAAGATTGAGTACATACTGAGAAATGTGTGAAACACTTTACCTATGTCTGAAAGAGCTTCTCTGCAATGGCGACTTTGACACCTGCAACTTCTTAGCACTGGTTCTCCCAAAGTAAATCCCGTTTGATCAAGATCTTTTAGCCATAGATGGCTTACCTTCCAACTTAGATTTTAAGCCCTCACTTGTGTAAAACTTTACACTGTGGACTGAGCAATGATCATTTCATTGAAGATGAAATGTGCGCCAGATTTTACGACTCTTAGAACATTCTTACATATGAATGTTCCTAATCAAAATTCTCTCAGCCTGATTTCAATTAACCTCTCAAATTCTAGCCATAGATAGATTAGCTATCGACTTAGACACGTGCAGAAGGATTTCTCAAAAGATTAAACACAGAAGGAGCAGACTGCTAAACATCGGGCACAAGTTTCTCGATTTCTTCAGAAAATTTACATACAAGTGAGGATAGATGATTCACTCACTTTCAATGTGTCTAATGACACTAATTTCTCTCTCCCTATTCTCTAATCTTCTTCTGCTCCCTTTGCCCGACATTTTCCAACATATTTATATATGAATATATACAAGTGTATGACTAAACAAAGATATAAGTCAGCTAATGTACATATGTGTACATATCTTTGGATTTTCTGAACATGTCCTTCATTCAACCATCTGACTTTGTTTTCTTCTTGACTCCTTGATTTCATTCCTTCATAATTCTTCAATTTATGATTGTCATGCACCAACAGCTCCCCCTCAATCATTAATTGAGGTTCTTCTCTATCTTCTTTACTCCAGCCATATCCTTGAATCTTTGTAGTTTTGGTCCATCTAGACTTTTTGTCATCATATCTGCAACTTGATCTTTTGTGGGAGTGTGTATGACTTCAATCTCCTTCTCAATGACCTTCTCTCTCACAAAATGATACTGTATTTCGATATGCTTAGTTCTAGCATGAAATACAGGATTAGCTGCCAAGTATAATGAACTCATATTGTCTCCACAAATAATAGGAGTACTCTGAATCACATCAAAAACTTTCAAAAGTGTCTTTAGCCATATTACCTCTTTTGCAGCTTCCACCATACCTTTATATTCTGCTTCTGTAGATGACAAAACAACTGTATGTTGCTTCTTGGAACACCATGAAATCAATTTGTCTCCTACATAGCACAAGTATCCATGTGTTGATCTTCTATCATCCACATTACCTGCCCAATCTACATCACTATATATCTTCACTCTTGTATCAGAAGTAAATCCATAGTACAACCCTTCTCTGAGTGTACCCTTGATGTACCTAAGTACTCTTTGTCCTGCAATCCAATGTTCCTTTCTAGGACAATGCATAAATTGTGAAAGCACACCAACTGCATATGATAAATCAGGCCTTGTCAATGTAGCATAGATCAAGCTACCAACCAAACTTTGATAGAGTTTCATATCTTTGAACTCTTCTCCTCCAAACCTAGATAATTTATGGTTCACTTCCAAAGGTGTAAGTGCAACCCTGCAATCTTCCATTTTAAATTTGGTTAGCAAATTTTTAAGATACCTTTCTTGGGTCACATATACTCCATGTTGAGTATAAGAGATCTCCATTCCCAAGAAGAATGATAGATTCCCCAAATCACTGATTTTAAACTCTTTCTCCATCTGCTTCTTGATCATTTGTATTCCCTTATCATCTGTTCCTGTAAGTATTATGTCATCAACATAAATACACACATAAATGAACCCATCTTCACTTGCTTTGACTAGCAAGCTACTATCTGCCTTTGATGCTTGAAATCCAAGATCATTCAAGAATTTTACAAGCCTATAATTCCAAGCCCTTGGGGCCTGCTTCAACCCATACAAAGCTCTCTTGAGCTTACACACATAATTTGGACTCACTTGATCTTTGAACCCATCTGGTTGCTCCATGTAGACTTCATCTGAAATGTAACCATTCAAGAAAGCATTTTTGACATCTAATTGAGATAACTTCCAACCTTTGCAAGCAGCAATTGCTATGAGTGTCCTGATGGTTGTCATCTTTGCCACAGGACTATAAGTCTCATCATAATCTACTCCATATGTCTGTGCATATCCTTTCACAACAAGTCTAGCTTTGTACCTAGACACACTTCCATCTGCAAATCTTTTAGTCTTGTAAACCCACTTACAACCAATGATTTTCTGACTATTAGGTTTAGGAACCAAATCCCATGTTTGATTCTCTATCAATGCATCATACTCCTCTTGCATAGCATCTTCCCAATTCTTCTTCCCTTTGGCCTCTTCATATGTAGAAGGGTCTTCATCTGCTTTTACCAAATAAGCATAATCTTTAGTAGTTAAGAATGAAGTGTCATAGCTATACCTTGTAGGTTGCCATTTGTGCCTAGATGACCTTCTAACTTCTGCACTTCTTGAAGTTTCTGGTTCATCACATTCTGGATCAAACCTTGGCCTCTCTTCAACTTCAACCTGCACTTCATTGTTCTCACTTTCATCAAGTAATTGAATCTTTGCTTTACCTTTTCTTTGATCCACTACTTCTTCATCATCTGCATGTACATTATATTTACCTGCATACCAAGTACCTTGCTCATCAAATGTAACATCCTTGGATACAATAAATTGCTTTGTGGATGGACTCCACAACCTGTATCCCATTTGCTTATCATCATAGCCAATGAATACATACTTTTCTGCCTTAGGCTCCAACTTATGCCTCAATTGAGATGGCACATATGCATATGCCAAGCATCCAAATATTCTGCAATGATCTAAGGTAGGTTTCTTACCCCACCAAGCTTCATATGGTGTCATGCCCTGCAAAGCTTTACAAGGCAATCTATTGACCAAGTATGTAGCTGTATTTACAGCCTCTGCCCACAAATAATTTGGACAATTCTTCTCTTTCATCATGGACCTTGCAAACTCAACAAGAGTCCTATTTCTTCTTTCTGCTACCCCATTTTGTTGAGGAGAATACCTTAGTCTCTTTAATTTTTGACCTGTAATCCTTTCTGCATATGCATGATAGTGTTTAAATGTATTAAACACTTCTGACTTTTCTTTAATCACATAAATTGTGATCCACCTAATTGACATGCCTCACATCTGTATGTCATGTGTTGACCTGCAATGTTAGGCAATCCAAGCACTGAATCATTGTTAATCATTTCTTTAATACCTCTTTCATTAAAGTGTCCAAGTCTTTTGTGCCAAAGATCCAATTCTGACACCTTTTGCTCTCCATATGTGAACATAGCATGTCCAACATTTCCTTGTACCTTCAATGTGAAAAGCCTTCCTTCTTTCTTTCCTGCAATAATTTGTTTATACCCTTGACTAGGGTCTTCCACATAAACTCCATCATTGGTAAACCTTACCTCATATCCTTTTTCCACAATTTGACCTACACTGATCAAATTCTTTGGAATTGTGGGAACATAAAGAACCTTACTCAGAAGAGTGCTCCCATCCTTAGCTTTGACTGAACCAATTGACTTTACCTTATGCTTTGTATTATCACCTGTCTGAACTGTATGATTAATTGCATTATGATCTAGGTCAGTCATCAAAGCAATATTTCCACTCAAATGATTACTACATCCTGAATCAATATAAAACACTCTCATGTCCTCATGTGAGGTTTCACAAGTATTCATAATGAGAGTCGAGTCCTCTTTTTGATCTGATGCATAGTTGTAGTAGGTGCTATTATAGGATTGATTTTGGAAGCTTCTTCCTCCACCTCTTCCAAAAGAATTCCTACCACCTCTACCTCTGAAGTTTCCTCTCTGAAATCTACCACCTCTTGCTCTTTGATTAAAGTTCTGATAATTACCATTGTTTTGATTATTATGCCAACAATCATGAGATAGATGATTGGTCTTACCACATATCCAACAAGCTCTTGCATTCTCTTTGTTGTTTCTGCCTCTTCCTCTACTTCTGCCATTTCCTCTTCCTCTTATGAAGTTTGCTTGGTTTGAAGTACCTTCTTCTTCACCTGATTGTTGCTTCCCTTTGTTAACTTTCTTCTTGTCTTTAGAATACATTGCATGACCTGCACTCTTATCAACATCTCCTTTGATATCATTCTCAAAAGTTAGCATATGTCCTAACAATTGATTCAAATCAGGAGTAAAATGATCTAATGAAAGTTCTGTAGATAAAATGAAAGGCTTCCACTTCTCATCTCCTCTTAGCCCTGTGAGTATTTGTCTTACCAATTTGTCTTCTTCAATATCTTCATCCACTGCACCTAGAGAGTCTGCAATGTCCTTCATCTTTGTCACATAATCAGAGATTGATTGTGAAGCCTTCTTCTTAAAAGTAGTAAACTCTGCCCATAGTGAAGCTTTCCTTGATTTGGTTGTATTTTGGAAATGCTCTTCCAAAGCATTCCAAATGTCACATGCACTTTCAAGTCCTCTAATGTGAGGAAGCAAATAGTCATTGACTGCCATGTAGATGATACTTCTTGCTTGAGCATCCTTCTTCATCCAATTCTTTAGATCTGACAATTCTTCCCTAGTTGGAACACTAGGATCTCTGAATTTAGGCTTCTCTTCTTCACCTGTAATGTAAGCTATCAAATCTTTGCTCATAAGATGAGCTTCCATCCTCATAGACCATGCAGGATAGTTCTCTCTATCCAACTTTTCAATTTGGAGACTATCTCCCATCCTTGCTTCACCTGTATTTCCAAATCTTTAACCTTTACAGATAATGAATGTACCTTTACTTCGAATGTTGCTCCTTCTGATCCTTTTGATACTCTTTGTATGTCTTCCTTCAATCTTTCTTCACACTTTAACCTTTTGCACCTTCGAGATGTAAAGATTTGTATTTCTGTAGTAGTTGGAGTCTCCTTCACTTCAATTTTGACACAACCTGCTCTGATACCACTGATGGAGAGTGTTAATCTCCAAAAGAACAAGTTAACCTTGAATTTAGATCACCTCTATATCAAGATTAACCTTAGACTCCACCAAACTTAGAGAACTTTCACCAATTTATCAGAAAATTGATTATTCTGAAAAATTCAGCTTCTTCAGAAAAGTCTGCTGCAGATTAATCACTCATTGACTAATCAATCCTGTAAAGTTTTTGATAAAACTTTGCACAACACTTCGCCTTAAGGTTGCGCAACTTTGCCAAGTTCAATCTCTCAAAAAGATTGAGTACATACTGAGAAATGTGTGAAACACTTTACCTATGTCTGAAAGAGCTTCTCTGCAATGGCGACTTTGACACCTGCAACTTCTTAGCACTGGTTCTCCCAAAGTAAATCCCGTTTGATCAAGATCTTTTAGCCATAGATGGCTTACCTTCCAACTTAGATTTTAAGCCCTCACTTGTGTAAAACTTTACACTGTGGACTGAGCAATGATCATTTCATTGAAGATGAAATGTGCGCCAGATTTTACGACTCTTAGAACATTCTTACATATGAATGTTCCTAATCAAAATTCTCTCAGCTTGATTTCAATTAACCTCTCAAATTCTAGCCATAGATAGATTAGCTATGGACTTAGACACGTGCAGAAGGATTTCTCAAAAGATTAAACACAGAAGGAGCAGACTGCTAAACATCGGGTGCAAGTTTCTCGATTTCTTCAGAAAATTTACATACAAGTGAGGATAGATGATTCACTCACTTTCAATGTGTCTAATGACACTAATTTCTCTCTCCCTATTCTCTAATCTTCTTCTGCTCCCTTTGCCTGACATTTTCCAACATATTTATATATGAATATATACAAGTGTATGACTAAACAAAGATATAAGTCAGCTAATGTACATATGTGTACATATCTTTGGATTTTCTGAACATGTCCTTCATTCAACCATCTGACTTTGTTTTCTTCTTGACTCCTTGATTTCATTCCTTCATAATTCTTCAATTTATGATTGTCATGCACCAACAGTGAGGGTGAGTCCGAAAGACTCATACTGCACGAAGAAGTCGTCTACTTGTTCAGCCCTTAGAACTTGTTTACATTCGGCAATATGATCATACGGTTCTCCCAATCCATCATAATGATTCCTCACACATTTGGCCACCTGAATAGATCTCAATCTTCTCATTGGTTCTGGTTGTCTAGGCATTACAGGGAAAGCAAGAACTGCTGGTCTAATTGGGGGTATTCCTTGCTGCCCTCCTACTGGTGGTCGTGGTCTTACTGGTGGTCGGTATTGATTTCCTACTCCTAGTTGGGTCTGATTGTGTGGTTGCACTCCTGGAGTAGCAAATTGTACATGAGTTCGGTTTGGAACACTCCGCTTGCTTGTTTGTCTAGACATTGTGTGCTCTGCCTCTTGTTGTGTTCCAAAGGGGTTCTATGAGGTGGTTGACTGCTCTCTCTGAGGGAATACAGGCAATCCCATGTATTTTAGTTGAGCCCTATCTATGGCATCTACCAGCCAATACCTTCTCTGGTTTCTGTCTAGGTAGGTAACTCTAGACTCGTCTTCCAGATCCTTCAACTCATAAAATCATAGGACTTTCTTCTCTTCCTTGGGTCGGTGAGTCAGTTTGAAGTAACAAGTCAGATCCATGGATCAAATAGACTTCCAGTAAATAGTCGTCTTGAGGTATCAAGTCCCCTCTCAAGACTCACATCACTTGGGACTTGCCTCTAGGGGTGGTCACTAACTCCTCAGGGTTTTGTCTCTCTGAGTTTCCTTGTCCCACTAGCTCTCCCCTCTCATTGATCAAATCAGGAAATTCAATCGCTAAGTAGATGTGACCCATCTTGTCCATGTATGCTCCTCCTTCATACTTAATAGCCCATCTAGGCACAATTGTTGCATCCATGGAAGTCACCATCCTAGCCACATATCTGTTTAATCCATCGAGGTAGATGGGGATATCCTGGGCATTGGTAGAAACATACTGTAAAGAAGTGTGATATTCTCCTTCAACAATGGTCGTGAAGTTTCTTCCGGGAGTGGGTCCCTGCATGTCTTCTGAAGCCATGGGTATCTCCTCCTCTGAGTCACTAGAAGTGTCTGAATAGACTGATCGGTGACTGACCTGAGGGGTACTTCCCATGGAAGATATGACACTTCTCCGGCTACTTAGCACCCTGCCTGACCTCAAGTTCATTCACCCTCCTGGGGCTCCCTAGGTCTCTGAACTCTCCCTAAGTGGCCCCTCAATTGCCTCAAATTTGTCCTTAAAATGCTCCAAATGTTCTAGGCGATACCACTTTTGGCGATATTGCACCAGGCGATACTGCTTTAGGTGATACCAAACTATCCACGATACGATACCACACAAGTTCACGATATGATACCTGAAGACTAAACAATACGATATTGGCTACCCTGGTGATACGATACCTCCAGTGTGGACGATACAATACCAAGTCCAGTCATGATACGATACTAAAATTGGGACGATACGATACGAGAATCTGCACGATACGATACTACCACTAAGCACGATACGATACTGGGCTTCTCACGCGATACAATACCAATGATTTGGACGATATGATCTTGGTTGCACGATACGATACCAACTCTGTGGACGATACGATACCAAATTCAGCCGCGACACGATACTAAAATTTGGCACGATACGACAGCCGAGTTTTACACGATACGATACTACTGCAGGTGGCGATACGATACCACCGACTTGCGCGATATGATACGGGAATCGGGATGCTCTGGTGATACGATACCAGAGTAAGGCATGATACAATACTAGTAGTCACGCGATACAATATCGCACAACTGCACGATACGATACCAATGCAAGTGGCAATACAATACCACCAACTTTCACGATACGATACTAGTATGGTATCGCGATACGATACTGGGATGAGAGACGATACGATACCAAAAAGTGGACCGCGATACGATACCACTCTAGTAAAGTGTGATCGTGATACCAACCAAGCGATATGATACCACAAGTGGTATCGCCATACCACAGTCGGTAATCGACGATACGATACTTCGGCGAGTATCGCTATACAAGGGAATTTTTGGTATCACGATACCAAAAACTCAACCGATCGCGATACTCAAGCCAAAATACCTCCAAATTCAAAAATTTTTCTTCCCCCTTGCTCTTCTCTCACCCTTCTTCACTCCTAGCCTACTATCTCACTCAAAGCAATCCAAAAAACACTCTGTCCCACCCCGCGATATTGTGCACTTCTAATGTGTTTTTGCCATTGAAATCTTATGGAATCTTACCTCTGAGGTGTCGTGCTTGTGCCTTGAACTCAATAACTAGCTTCGAAGGCCTGGAAAGCGCGATACTACCCCGAAGATACCGATCACTGCACTCAAACGATACTGCTTTCTGAACAAATGAGAACTGACCTAACATTTTTGGTTTTTATACTTTTTTGGAGACTGAACTTTAGTACACTAATTTAACAATTTTTTTGGGATTTTTCTTGGTGATCTTGGCTTACTCCTACTTCACTCCTCTTCTCCTCTTCTCCTAACCTAACCCTAACTCTTCCTTCTCTCCCTTCCTACTAACCCTAAACCTAAAAACTCATTACACACACCTTTGGGATGTGAAGTAACAAGTGCTGAAGTGGTTGACTACTTGCCACTAAATGAATTCACTTCTACAAGTACGATTTTGTCACTCTCGAACTATAACCATCACGAAGGCACCTTGGTTGAGATTTTCCCTAACAACGGCACCAAAAACATGTGTACCTAAGTCAAGAAGACTTAAGGACTTGTGCCAAAGAGACTAACTCTCATTTGCCACACAAGTGCGTATAGTGGGGAATTGACACATGCTTATTTGTCAATCCGATGAAATGACCTAACCAAGTGTATGAGGACATGTGCACACATGATGGGAAATGAAGTGGTTCAGCTTATATGCATGAGAAAAGACTAATCCACCTCTCAAACTCACCTAAATACTGAAAGTGTCTGTCGCGATACCACTTACAATAGTTTTCACTAAATTGAGGATTTCTCCTAGCTCCGAACTCCGAATATGGGCAATACCAGATTTATTTTGAAGCTCTCGACAAGCCACATCTATTGGAGGTGGTTTCACTCGATTCTGACAACCGTACTTCAAGTTATGACCAAAACAGTGAATGGCAAGAAACACCCACACTCACTCCACAACTTCTACTAGCTCACACACACACTACAGTAGCTCAAAAACAATGGGGAGGGGTAGACAACAGTCCTACACACCCATTCCAAGCATTAGACACACATAGAAGATCAAAGAAAAGATGAAAATCTGCAAGAAAGAAGCAATTTCGAAAATTAGCAGCTCTCCTTCTTCACAATGGCAAAAAGTCTCTACAAAGAGTCACAAAGTGACTTATATACATGTGCCCTAAAAATGGTCCTTTCACACAAGAGACTAGCACTTTATTAACTAAAAGATGAATTTCCTACTAATTTACAAGGAATATGTTACAATAATTTGGGATTATGCATCTAGAGGACTCCTGTAGTGCATTTACATGGCTTGAGGGAATTTCCTAAGACTTTGAAGAAGAAAAAGATGCCCATTAATTTGAAAATTTTGGGGCTCCTCTCTCATGCCTCTGCTCTGCAACACCATATTAGGCTGCTTCTTGCTCAACCAAAGTATGCATGAGCTACCAAGCATTAAGCCAAAACCATTGGGGGACACACAAGTGTCATAATAATCAATCAACTTTGAGTTAGAAAAAGCATATGAATTTGGCAATGATAATGATCCCCCCTTGGGATAAAACAACCCAAGTAGTAGGGTACCATTGAACTAGTGAAAGATGTGCTTAACTACCTACTAATGCTTTGAGAGGAATTGGAGAAGCTAGAGGTAGAAAAGTGAGTTGTCGAGTGATGAATTTTGGTTCAACCAACTAGCACAAGACTAGCCCTTGCGTTTTTGAAGAATCTAATATACCTTATGGTCTTTCCAATGAATGCTCACTCGTCTAGTTTGGAGCTCTATAGAGAGAGAACCCGCTTCTACGAGATAGCTACTATTGAAGATGATGGTGCAAAGAAATGAAGGAGCAACACAATGATGACCAAAGTGTATGTATATTGCTTCAATGTAATGTATAGTTCATTGGGAGTCTTTATCTAGACTCTTGAAGCTTTTCATGCCTCTTTCAAGTGTTTTTTGAATTTGAATCAAAGCGGGATAGTTTGTTGCAATGAGAATCATTTCCCTATAATCTAGGAAAGTAGTAATCAAGTTTGGGGACTTGATTTAGGTGACTAATTTATCACCAACAACTACCAACTTCAAAATTTCATGTATTCCTTTCGATTACCTTTTGGCTGTAGTAAAAAGCTAAGAACTCATTGGATAAGAAATCTCCATAAGATGCCATAAGTGATCATAAAATTTTACAAAGAATAATGAACCTTTATGAAATCTTTTTCACTAAAGATCATCTAAATGGAAACTTAGGGTCTTGAACAAATATTTCCAATCATGATGTAAGCTTGGTCTCCTAGCAACTCCCCCTCAAGCTAAAGCATGCTTGAGTCTTAATTCTCTAATAGGTTGTATACCTACCATCGAATTAAACCTGAAAATCCCATCAAGTACCTTTGTCATCATATCTACTACTTTCTTTTTAGTTGGAACAAAAGATATGTGAATCTCTTTTGCCATGAGCTTCTCATTGATGAAGTGATAATGAACCTCTATGTGTTTGGTTCTTGCATGAAATATAGGGTTTGCTGCTAAGTGCATAGATCTTACATTGTCTCCAAATATGTGAGGTTTGGGACTCACAAATCCAAAATCTGAGTACAATGCTCTTAACCATATTGACTCTTAAGTTTCTATGGCCAAACCTATATATTCTACTTCAATTGAGGATAAAGCAACTGTTGGTTTCTTCTTGAAACTCCATGACACTAGCTTTGAACATGCAAATGCTAAGTAACAAGAGGTACTTCTTCTATCATCCTTAGCTCCTACCCAAACTGCATCTAAATATACCTTGAGATCCAAATCTGATGAGTAAGGATAGAATATACCTTCATTGAGTGCTCCATTGAGGTACTTAGGTACTCTCTTAGTAGCATCCATGTGTGGTCTTTTTGGAGAGTGCATGAATTGGCTTAGTGCTCCTACACAATATGGTATATCTACCATTGTATGAATAACATAGATCAAGCTACCAACCAAGCTTTGATACTCTTTAATGTCTTCAATTTTTTCACCTTCATAAACACTAATTGTATGATTCATCTCCAAAGGTGTACCTATAGGTTTCACATTCTCCATCTTGAACTTAAGGAGTAGATCCTGAATGTACCTCCTTTGAGTCAAATACATTCCTTCATCTATGTATATGACTTGCATAAGAAGAATGTGAGCTCACCTAAATCACTAATTTTGAACTCCTCTTGCATATGCCTTTTGATCCTTTGTATGCCATTCAAGTCATCTCCTGTCACAATTATGTCATCTACATATATACACTAATAGATAACTTCATTATTGTGGTTGTAGTTGTCTCCACCATTGTTGTACCTGCCTCTTGTTTGACCATAGCCTCCTCTATGGAAGACTCTTCCCCCTTTGGTTCCTTGTATTTTTGTAACATTCTTCAGTAGTGTGGTTGTTGAGACCACATATGTTGCATGTGTGAGTGGTTGTAGGGTCTTCCCCTACCTTGCTTACCTCATTTTCCCATACCTCTAGTACCTCTTCCTGCATAATTGGCTTGAGAGGTACTAGCCTCTTCATCTTTTTTATTACTTTTACCTTTATCCTTAGCTTTATTATTATTTGTATAAAGGGCACAAGATTGGTTACCTCTTGAGTTGTCACCATTTTTGTTGAGCTTTTCTTCATGGGTAAAGAGTTGTCCCATCAAGGTGTTGAAATCAGGTATCTGCATATCCATGTAGAGATCCATTGTAGTGGTGAAGGATATCCACTTATCATCAGCTTTAATCCCATTGATGATCTGCCTCACTATATGCTCTTCCTATATCTCCTCTCCAATACTTGCAAGTTGGTCTGCAACATCCTTCATTTTGGTTACATAGTCATCTACTCCTTGCTTTGATTGCTTCTTGAGAGCTATGAATTCCATCCACAACTGATTCTTCCTAGCCCTTGTGTTGGAGGAGAAGTATCATGAAAGCACTTCCCGAGTCTCTTGGGAGGTTTTATAGTTTCTTCCTAGCTCTGATACCACTATTGGAGGAGATGGTGGATAATCACAAGAGATGAGATGGTGTAGCTAAATCCTAATACAATTGATGGATGGAGAGTGTTGTGAGCCTCCTTAGCTAGATAATAAGCATGAATGATCATATATGTTGCTTGGAAGATGATGTACAAATGATAGGATCAAAACAGATAGGTAGGCAAATAATCAAATGCACAAAACTTGCTATTTTGGTTGAGACACCTGCTGAGTGTTTCACTTAATTCTCTTTGTATAGTAGCAATTAGCAAAATTCCTATCGGGGAACTTTAATTAGCTTGATAAGCTACCATTCATGAGTAGAATCATAAAAAATGATGAACCATGTGCAGAGAATTAAGTTTAGCAAGTAGAGCAACACTCCGGACTTTTACGGGCTTACACAGTCACAGACCAATGAGCAATCTTCGATTAATATCTGACGATTGAGTGAATCAAAGTAGATGAAAATTTGTAGGAGTAACGTAGAGTGTATGTTGAAGATGTCATGCTTTGAATCATGCAAAATGATGCACTACATAGTGAGAACCAGTTCATACAAGATCACTGTTATGATAGAGTGTGACAGAGATATGAGAGTAGGAAGTAATGAACATGTATAGATTAAATCATGTACAAATACAAGACCATTGGCAATAATGCATTGCTCAATGAGTGTAGGATGAGAAAGCTATAGTATGAGCTCCTCTTCACTATGAAAGAACAAAGGAATGATCTCTGAACTTCGAGATAACACGCCGGATTTACATCTCATCTTTTATAGCATTTTTGGAGGCAAGCACTTGAATTCAAATTCAAATGCGCACCTAAAAGCGATCCTAAAGTGTAGGATAGATTCTCACTTGATTTCAACTATCAAATGGTACGATTTTGATGCTTCCTAACTCCTTGTGGGTATGCTTCACTTTTACTAAGAGTAATTATACTCAAAGTTACAAGAGGTTGTACATATGAGACTCTTTAAGTAATATGCCATTACATCAAGCTTGTGTGTGTACATCAAGTATGTAGGCTTGGTCTTAATTTGCACCAACAATTTGCACAAATCTTGAGTTGATGGAACAAAAGTAGTAAAAGGAGAGAAATCACAATTGCCCTTGGAAATTGCATTTTGGCAAATTGTGTTTTGGTGAATCACATTTCTGGTAAATCATGATTGCCCATGGGAAATCGTATTTTGAGAAATGGTGTTTTTGGAAAACTATAATTGCATGTTTTTAGGAAATAAAAAAAAATCACACTTTGGAAAATCACCATCGTAAACAAAAAAATTGCATTTCGGGAAATCTTGTTTTGTAAAATTGTATTTTGGGAAATCCCAATTGTATATTTATAGGGACATCAAAAATCATGTTTTAGGACATCACAATCTTTTTTTCTTAAGAAATTGAAAATCGTATTTCATGAAATTGTGATTGCTCCAAACAAATCATGATTGCCCTAGGGAAATCGTGATGGCTCATAGGATATCACAACTACCCCAAACAAATGCTGTTTTTTAGGAAATCACCTTTTTACTAGGATTTCTTCAGAAATTTTTGCAGATTTTTTATCCTTCCCACTAGCTATAAGGATGTAGCCTCATATTGGGTTTTCAAACGACTAAGAAAGTGCAAAATTTCAAAAGAAGAATCTTTGGAGGTAGGATACATGCACTATTCAAGTTGTGAAAAAGCAATCCAATTATTATAGTATTGTGTCACTTGAAGTTTGTCACTCTAGCACAATGATGAGTATCAACATGAGGAGATCCACCTCATAATTGTCAATCCGAGGGGACATGAGGGTGGTATGACAACCATGAGCAAGTGAGAGTACAAATGTGTGAGTGAGAAGCACACCAACATACACACACATGACAAGACAAAAAGATGGAGCAATGAAATCTTTGATTTGCCAAAAATAAGATTACAATGTCTTTTTTCACTTCAATTCCCAAGATGCCAACCTCAAAAATGATCTCTCTAGCTCTTTTTATAGTTCTTCACTAGCTTTGGCACTATCTAGATGGCATGTCCGACCTAGTTAAAAATTAGGTTTCTAGGCTATTTTGGAGGCTCAAATGAGCTCTAAAAATTACAAAAATCGGTATGTATATAGTTCTAGTACTCCTCAAGCTGAAGGACTCCTTGATTTGAAAAAAATTGATTTGGGATTATAAAAAATGGAATTTATGATGAAGTGTAATGATTAAGATCACTTTTTCACACGAATTAGGACTTGGAAATTTGATAGGCCTAGTTGTAGAATCTTCATTGACTTCATTGTTTGCTCTTTCTTGCTTGGCCTTGCTCTATCTTGACTCTCTTTTACTAGTTTGTTGCATGCTTCCTTGCCTTTTCAGGTTGTCTGGACCTCCTTTGCTAATGTCAACACCCCCTCCCCCCCTCTTGTGTCTTTCATCCCTCACAAACCTTTGTTGTGTAGGGTGTGCAATGTAGTATTCAATGACATCAGTAGCTAAAAGATATTCCTTGAGTTAGAGGCCTCTTTCTAGATGTGGAATACGTAATCGACTCAATCTGGTAAGTCTAGATGTGGAATACGTAGTTGTTCTACATGCAAGGCCTATTCTATGACAAATAATTGCAATAAATGTGTGGGTCTAGGAATGAAGATCTTTGAGTGGTATTCTTTGAACCCTATGGAGAAGATTTCCTCAAAATTTTGCTTATAACAGAGGGGGCCTTGCACATATCATATGCCAAGTCAAGATCAACTTCATTGAAGCCAAAAGCAGAGATATACGGGGCTTTAACATTCTTGAAGGTTTTGAATACCACCATCATTAACTTGAAAATCTTCATACACATTTTGGCAACAATGTCAGGCACATTTTTGAAGTGGGAAGATGAGTTGCATATGATTGATATCATGTAGGTAACATTGGGTGGTCCTCTCAGTGGAGCTAAGTAAGGATAGTTGATCCAATTGGAGCAGCCCTTAGTTGTGTTCACCTTGACTGTGAATTTGGGCCATGGCCGTTGGCACGGTACAAGGCAATAGCAAGGATTATATTTGATATATAATGATGTGTTGGACCATGTCCACATCATTTTCAGATAGGTCAGGAGTCACCATGCATGTTAGTTAGGTTGAAATATGATACCTTTTCTTGGTGTCTTGGGAAGGTCTTTGGGATCAAGTTGAGTTGCAAAAGTCAGTTCATTGCCCATCACTCTTTTCATTGATTGCATTGTAGTATGCAAGAAGTACAAAGTAAGGCATATATTGCAATTCTGATGTGGTGATGAGCCATTGACGAAAGAGGTTCTAAAAATAGGTAGACTTGAGTGCGGTGTCTTTGAGATTTTCCAATGGTTGAAGTTGAATGGCTACTTGGTCATCATGTGTTCTGCCTATTTGTTCTACCCTTTTCAGATATTTGGGCACTTTGATTTGAAAGATGTCTTGGCCTTCCTCTATACTGTGTCCCCCTAGTACTAGGATTGGCTCATAGGGATCCTCAAAATTTTCTTCCACAGAGATCTTGACCACTTCTTTGGATTTGGGTTCCACTAGTGGAGAGGGGGGTCTTTCATATTGTAGTAATTGTGCTTGAAGTTCATCAACTTGTTTCTAGATATTTTCTAATTCTTATGTGTTTTGTGGGAGAGGGATGGCCTCTAATACTTGTGTGATGGGCCTCGCTAGCTCCTTCTTGAGATCTGCACATTCCTCTTCCAACTTGGTGTGTGACTCCAAAAATTTAGCATGCTCTTTGGTTGCTATCTAAAGGAACGACTTGGTATCGAGTTGGACTGATGGTTGTTCTTGGATTTCCTACCATGGTTGTCCTGATTTTGTTGTTGGAGATGCTTTTTCTCCTCCGTTGAAGTTGACATGTGTCTTTGTAGAAGGCCTAAGTTCTTTTATAGTTTGGCATTCCTTGCAATCTATTCACACAACATTTCCTCCAAGTTTTGGACTGCTTCTTTATCCAATCCTTGTACCTTGGTATTTAGTTCATCATGTGCTTGTTGGAGGGTAAGGTATACCACTTGTAGTCTATGGTTATCTTCTTCTAGTGTGGTCACTCTAGTTTGTAATTGTTAAGACTCACTCAGAAGGATTAAGTTTATTTCTTCTAATTGTTGATAATCTTGTTGGACTTGCAATACACATTGAATCATCATATTAAATGTATTATGTATAGATAGAGATGCAAGAGTCATAGGGGTGAATGCAGGGGGGATGGGAGGGGGTATGGAGTTGTGAATGTTATGCTTGATAGTGGTGATGTGGGTGGAGGGGGGATAGGGGAGTGTGGAAGTGTGGGGGGAGGGGGTGGTACCATGGGTAGTGATATATCCATAGGATCACACAGTGTCATGTGTGTGGGTTCTACCATGAAGATGGGTATGATAGGTGTAGTGTGTGTGATATCCGTGTAAAGTGATGTGGTTGCTATTGTACATGAGTAGGAAGGAAATTTTGTGGGGTAGCAAGTGAAGCCTTCCATAAATGAAATATAGTGTTGTGGGGCAGTGGTGGCAATGGCTGCATATGGGAAAATGGAAGAAGAGAATGGAAATTAGGGATCCCTAGTGAATGGGACTTGGGTGTGGGGGCTTATAGGGAAATGGCTATTTCCTTCAACAGGTCTGGGTGGCCTGCAATATTGGCTATGATTGGGTGACCAATGGATGGTTCCAAAAGTTCAGTAATGGTGGTGTAGGGAGGGTTAGTGATGGAAGAAAAGAGGGTGGCTTGGGAGATGGGTTTGCAGAAGCTAAAGGAGGGTAAGTTGAAGGAGGTTGTGGTGTAACAATTTGGGTAGTGGTGATGACTAGGATGGTATGAGGTGGTGATTAGGGAGGGATCTAGTAGATGGGTCCTCTTGTTTCCATGGTGGCGCTAGTTTCAATGGCAGTATATACATCAATCATGGTGGGAGGGGGTGGAGATTGCTGAGATGAGATCGGAAATGTTTGAACAAATGTTTAAATCAAATCAATGGTCACAATTGAGGAAGCCTCTTGCACTATAGTGGCTTCGTGTTCAGATATAGGAATTTGGATGTTTTTGCGAGTGCGTTCTCTTGTCTCCACACACCTTTGATCATAGCAAGATGTGGGCTTTTGTAGCATGGTGTAAATTTTTTCGATGAATCCCAATGATTTAGTTAGAAGTTGGAGTGTTTTGATGAAATGTGGGTCCAAGATGGTCTCATTCTTGCACACTCATGATTGTGTCATAAAGCCTTTGTAATTGTGCACTATAAGAAAGGGCTCCTGTAGCTTCTCCTTATTGTTCATCATGTTGTTCTTCTTTGACCTCTTCATCTTCCTCATGTTCTTCTTCTCCAATTGGCTCTTGTTGTCCTTCTTCATGTTGTTGCTGCTAATCACCTTCTCCTTCTTCTCCTAACTCAAGATTTACCTTCTTAAGGATTCATTCAAAATCCACATTATGGAGGTCTTGCAAGAGAACTCCTCCAAAGAATTCTAGATCCGATGGCACTGATGGGAAAATTAAACTGGATCCATCAGTACTTTGCCTTGGTATTTTGAGTGTAAAGGGCCTGACTACCCTTTTTGGTGTGAGAGATACATCTAGTGTCAAGGTGGCACCCATGGGTTGTGCACAAGGTATCGGTCCCCTCATCCTCTTGGAGGGTGGAGCCAAAGATTTCCTGCTTTTAAACTATTGCACTTTGTTCCATGAAAGAGCCCACTGAATCAAAACATCATATGCAAGGCACTGATAGATGATTCTACTGAGGGCACAACATCCACGTAACACTCATTTGCATGACCACCTCCTACGTGCCTGATGAATCTGATCGATAATCCAATGTAGAAGATTGATCTTCATGTTCTTTGTGTCAACTAAATGCAAGCTAAGCCAAACCTTTTTGTGTGGCATCATGAATCTGTATTGCCTTGGGAATGCAGAATGTTGCATGCACATTCTCAAACGCACCGCCATATTTGGACTCATAGTTACCATGCCTTTGAGCTTCATCCGATTCTGATTCTTCATGTTTTCTAGGACCAATCCTTCTTTTGCAGTGGGAATATGCATATCTCTTGTATCTAGGGATTCTTGAGCTAAGTTATTGGTCACAAAAAATCATTTTAACTCATTCCCACGTGTTAATGATGGAACCACAAAGGTGCTTGGAGCTCTGGGGTCCTAGGTGGGAGTTAGTGAGTCGATGAGGTAAACGCATTGCATGAAATCAGATTTCCATAATCTAGCATCAAAGAATTCTAGCAAGCCCGCTTTGTGCCACACAAGCCTTAAGTCTATTGCATTCTATAACTTCTCAAATTCTCTAGTAAAGAAATGGTACTTTCCCCACGTGTTGTTGTATTTAGTCTTGACTTTCCACATGTATGTGCCTTCTCCTAACGGTCATGCCATCACATTGAACCAATGTGAGTTCTTACTAACTCTCATAGTGTGGCCCATGGGTGGATTTTATATCGGGATAATCAGTATTGTGTGCATATCTTTGGGTTGCTCCTTTGGTTCTGCTGAATAGGCAATCTTTCTATATCGACCGTTTGATAAGCAGTCCCAACCTGCAAATTGGTTCCTATTGTATCTACCATGGTGCTAGCCACTATTGTTGCAGTTGAATCTTGTAGAAGTAAGAAGATCATATAAGCATTGCATTGGAAACTAGATGATGTCTTTTCCCCTTTACAATACCAACATGATCTTCATTGTGGTTAGTGAGTTAGTAATGGTGTCTTGTAATGCAGATGTGAAAGTATGTTAAGTGGTTAGTCACTTCCCTAGGTGCATACTCTGTAAGTGCAATGTACTCAAAATGCATCTATCCTTTGCAAGGGAATTTTTACATGGTCAATTTAGGGGTTTTGACTTGCCAAATGTCCCTTATGGGGTTACAAATCTTAACATTCGTGACCTTTAAAGGTGTCCACGATAATTCTATCAAGATTTGGGGCTTCTCCAGTACCCATTTCCAAGTAGTCTTAGGTGTAATTTTATGTGTTGACATGGTGATAATGGATGTCCATTGTGAAGTCTTTGAAGTGAGTGCTCATGAGTATCAATTCAGGCCTATGAGCTCATGTGTAGCTAATTGAGCATGTAAGCAAGTCTTAGGCACTTAGATTTATCACACATTGGGGTCAGCCTTCGTCAATCCCTTTGGTATCCAAATAGAAACAAATCATTGAGGTTGACTCCTATAGCCTTCAGCTTTGGTTTTCTCTTATTGCATTCTTTGTTTGGTGGTACTGGTGGTTCTGTTGAGGGAGCCGAGGACTGCTCACTCTTATATATCCCAATTGGTTTCACTATAGTGATCACCTTATTTCGAACTGGTTTTTATCATAAGATTTGGTGATCTTCTCGGTTTTCTTATTGGGCTTCCTTACTTGTTGTGACTTGATCATCTTTGGAAAAGAAGGGAGTTCCCTATTGAATTTTTCTACTTCCTCATAAGTTTCCTTGCTCTGCACCAGAGAACTTTGGACAAGAATAGCATTGTTATTTTCATGTGTGCTCCTAGAAGGACCAAGAGTTGCTGCCTTTCCTAGTTCCTTTAGTGTTTGATTTTCTAGTTCAACTGTGATCTTTTGTTGGTTCACCCAAGCCTGAAGAAGTCCACTTCGTAGATCTAAGATCGTAGATCCAATCTTAACCTAAGATAAGATGGTTCGTAAGGTCCTCATCTTGACACACTAGTACTTTTACTTTCATTAGGACATTATTAATGGAGATGGGAAATTTCACTTCACTTAGGCAAGGGTTTCCACTCCTCTCAAACCTACAAGATAAGGTTCAATAGGATGGATGTTCAATTGCAAGTTTTGACAGTAGGAAAATCTAACCTCATTAGTGGGCGAGCATGAGTCAATCAAGGCTTTATAGTCCTTGCCTTCTTTCCTTGTCCTATTTCCAAGGTCACAAAAGGACATCTATCTATGATTCTGTGATGGGTTCCACTCATCGTTTGGCACATAGCCATGGGGTATCTTGATACCTCATAAGCATCTTGCCTAGGTTGATTTCTACCTTATCTTCTTAACTTCATATGTCGAATGCATTCTAAGCCTTCTGCCTAAGCCTCTTTTCTAATCTCGATTTCTTCTTTGCATTTCTTGGCATTTCCTCTGTGAGGGGTTCTTGATATAATTTTTCTCTACATCCACTAATGTAACTAGGTAGGATATCACCTTCTAGAGTGGTTAATTGAACAGCTCCACTAGTGGAGATTCTATTAATAACCATGGGTCCATAGCCACACTTTTCCAATTTCCTTGCACATTGTGTTATTCTATACACAAAGACTAAGTTTCCCGCCTTTAATCCCTTATCTTTCACATGTACATCAAAGTAGGCCTTTGTCTTTTCTTGGGTGTGTAAATCCTAGTGACTACTCTTAATCTAGTTTCTCCTAGTCATTCTAAGTCAAAAATCTAGAGGAGGGCTCGTGGATAGTTGATGCTTGTGCCACTTTTAAAGTGGGTATCAAGAAATCTAAGGGCACCACTACATTCTATCCACATACCATATAAAAGATTGTGGCTTGAAGTACCATTTTATAGGCCACTCTGTATGCCCAAACAGCATGATGTAATTGTTTGTCCCAATTAGAATGTTTATTATTTGCCAACTTCATTAGCACAATGCACAAGAGCTTATTTGTGATTTTGATTTGTCTGTTGGCTTGTGGGTAGTATGGGGCTAACTTCTTGAGGATGACCATGCAACAAGTGTTCAATGCGTTCATTCAAGAAATGGGCACCACAATGGCTGACCAATTCTATTGGAAAACCATATCTTGTAAACACATTCTAGAAGAGAAACTTGGTAGTAGTTTGTGCATTGTTCTTCTTAGTGGCTTTCACTTCTACCCATTTCGTTAGATAATCTGTGGCAACAATAATGTATTCAACATGTGAACTCTTAGCTAGGGGATTAATAGGACCAACAAAGTCTATTCATCACTTGGAGAATGCACGTCCTCCCATGATGGGTCTCAATGACGTCTCATCCTTACATATGGTACACTAAGTTCATTGACAAATGTCGCACCTCCTCACATAGGTATGTGCATCCATGTGGAGGGTTGTCCACCAAAGACCTACAAATAGTATAGCTTTGATCACATGGTCTAGTCGAAAATGTCCTCCTGCCACACCTTGGTGGGTAGATTCTAAGATCTTAAGATATTCACTCTCATGAACACACAGTCTTAGGTATCCGTCTCTTCCACTTTTGTATAATTTATGTTCGATGATAGTATAGTCTAGTGATTTCTGTTAAAAAGATAAAAAACGATCTAGAAAATGGAGCCGAATTGGATTGTCAGGTAGAGTAATAAGAACTAGAATAGACTAACAATAATTGTACACAGATAGAGAGATAGAGAACTCTGATTCTCAAAATGCTCGCAATAATGTACAATGATGATACTATCCACCCGTGCGCTCCGACTATGGAGCTTCAATGGCAATATAGACAAAATCTAGATGAAGGGCTTTATAGTGTGTGTATCCGTGGTTTCTCCTTAGTGATTTGTCCTTCCTAACTCTGATTTAGGCATGATCTCTGGGTCCACCTAATGCTATGTTTTAGGCGTAATGGTTGGGATCATCTGTAATTTCATAACAACCTAAATTACATAATCGTGGGACTGATTAAACCATCGGACTGGACTTCCACTAGACTGCCACCGGACCAGACTTCCACTGGACTAGTTACCATAATTCCAGTCGCGTGGAACCAAACTCCCAATGCACCGAAACTTTCACCCATCATATTACCATGATTCCAGATTGGTTTACTACCAAACTGTCATACCTCCAAAATCTTGGAAAAGCCACCGTAATTCTGGATTGGTTGACTTCCAAACTCTCATACCTCCAGAATTCGGATGTGACTAAAGTATATGCCCTGGCTAGCCTTCTCACTAGACTCACATAGATCATCTAGAACTATTGTTGATCTCATATAGACCTCATAAAAAATGTCCGGACTCTCATACTCGCTTCTCCTCATAAAGGGGGGCCATACAACTAAGAGTATCATGGATCATTTGCGGTCAATTGCGAGTGGAGTATTGAGTATATCTAACACCCCCCCTCAATGTCCACTTGCGGTGAACTACTTTCTTGGTCCAATAACAAGCTTCGGAGATGTCGATACAGATGCTCTTTTCCTAGGGCCTTGGTGAAAATATCTACTCCATTTTCTTTGGTTCGACAATAGGATAACTCCACAATTCCTTATTCTATCAACTCTCTAACATAGTGGAACCAGATTTCTATGTGCTTAGTACATGCATGACAAATAGGATCCTTGGCGATGGCTATACATCTCTGGTCAATGCATCGCAACCTTGTAGCCTCCTTTCCTTGAATTCCTATATGCCATAGGACCCTTCTCAACCATACTGCTTCACATGCAGCAAAACATGTTGCTTTGTACTCAGCTTTGGTAGAAGATAGTGTTACAGCCGGTTGCTTCTTACTAATCCAAGAAACAATTCTGGAACCTAAAGAGAAGCAATACCCAGAAACAGATTTTCTAGAATCAATATCCCTACCCAGTCTGAGTCACAGTACCCCACTTAGAGATGATCCTTCACCATAAAGAATACCATACTCAATGGTTCCTTTGACATACTTGAGTATCCACGTGCATGCCTTCCAATGTGTTAGGCATGGCTTGTTAGAGAACCTAGTTACTATGCCAGCAACATAAGAGATATTTGGTATGCTATTACACAAGTAAACAAGACTTCCCACTAATCTCCTGTATCTTCCAATATCTATTGGATCTTCCCTAGTTCTTGCCGGACTTCAAGACCTAAACAGTAATGCATTAAGCCCAAATCCGTCATCTCAAATTCTAAACTCAAGGCATCTTTTGTTTGTTTGAGAAGTGCATCATCATTTTTGGAGATTACAAGATCCTCAACATAGAGTACAGACACAATTCTCCTCCGTCCTTTCTTAAGAACATACAAATTAGCATCAAAAGCACATCTTTTGAATCCTATATCCAAAAGATACCTATCTATTTGTTGGTACCATGACCTCGAGACTTGTTTTAGCTTGTATAATACCTTTTTTAGCTTACATACTTTGTTCTCTAAATGGGAAGTGTCAAACCCTAGTCGTTGAGACACATATACCTCCTCCTTGAGGTTTTAGGAATGCTAATTTCACATCCATATGATATACTGCCCATTGTTTATGTGCAACCACAGCTAGTACTAGTCAAATAGTAGTCATCCTTGTTGTCAGGGCAAAAGATTCATCGAAGTCAATGCCTTCAACTTGGGAATAGCCATGTGCAACAAGTCTAGTTTTGTACTTTTCTAAAGTACCATTTGCCTTGTATTTTAGCCTCTAGATCCACTTGGTGCCAATGATCTTTCGTTTTAGAGGTCACTCCACTAGCTCCCAAGTTCCATTCTTCATGATGTTATTGTATTCTATTTGCATCGCAGTTCTCTAGTCCGGATTTTGGAGTGCTTCTTCCACACTTGTTGGATTCTTTGATTATTTGCCAATAATCTCAGCCATCAATGCTGAGTTTACAATATGGGCCTCTACCCATTTCTGTTCCTCTATTCTTTGTGATTGCCTTGGACCATCTACAATCTGTTTAATTGACTGTGGAATGGGATTTACAGAATCAAAGAATTGCCTCACCCACCATGGAAATGGCTTTTCCACTTGAGTGACAGCAGATTGGTGACTTACAGTGTCATCATCTAAGGATGATGCTTCCTTCTCTTCCATAGAAGTGCTAGCTCTTAGGTCATGTTCATAGTGGATTACTTCTTCATCTGATGATAGAGTGGAATTTCTCTTCTCTTCCTCCACCGCATGTGGGTGCTCCTCCTTGAACACCACATCGTGACTCGCTATGATCTTCTTTGCCTCCGGGTCATAAAGCTTGTAAGCTTTCTTCTCTTTGTTGTACACTAAGAAGATACGTTTGGTGCTTTTTAGTTGAAGCTTGTTTCTCTCTTTGTATAGAATGTGTACATAACACTCACTTCCAAACACCTTGAAATGGGAAACAAAAGGCTTTCTACCAGTGTAGGCTTCATGTGGAGTTTTTCCATCAAGTGCCTTTGTGTAGCTATGATTCAAGATGTAAATTGCTGTATTTATGGCCTCTCCCCAAAAATGATTTGGGAGCCCTTTTCCCTTCAACATACACCTTTCCATTTCCATAATGGTTCGATTTCGGTGTTCAGAAATACCATAATGTTGAGGGCTATGCATCATTGTGAGTTTGTGTTTGATTCCTTTGCCCCTACAGAAATCATCAAAATCATTTGATGTGAACTCACCTCCACTGTCCATCCTGAACTTCTTCATATTTTTCTCGATTTTTGTTTCAACAAGTTGAATCCATTCTTTGAACTTACTAAAAGCTTGAGCCTTATCATGAAGAAAATACACCCACATCTTCCTGTTGTAGTCATCGATGAGTAACATAAAGTAGGAAGATCCTCCCAAGGCTTGTGTAGGCATTTTGAGCACAAGTCAGCATGCACCAACCCAAGAGGACCACTTGCTCTATTCTTGCTTGCTTATGGAATCACCTTCCTCTGCTGCTAGCCCATCATGCAAGCTTCACACCATTCTTTCATTTCTGCAACTAGAGGGAGGTGAGCAACCATACCTTTCTGGTGCATTTCTTTCAATACCAGGTATCTAATGTGGTAGAATCTTTCATGCCAAAGCTTACTTGTGCCCACATTGATCATGGTTGTAAGAGCACACAACTCGTAAAAGTTGTTCCTCCTTATTCCGATCCCAAAAACATTATTATTTCAGTCGAGAATTTCAGCCCTTGTCTAACTAAAAGACACCTAATGACCTTGATCAGTTATAGAAGCTATCGAAATTAAATTTCCTTTGATTTGTGGAACATACAACACATATCTAAGCTTTCTAATATCTCGTTTACTATTAATGAAAGACACCATACCTTTGTCCTTCGTGCGACACCTTGCATTATTGCCTACCTTTACCATGATGGGTTCCTCTAGAGATTTTAGGGAATTGTAAAGGTATTTTCTGCTTATGATATGACAAGAGGAACCACTATCCAAAACCCATGAGCCATCGGTGGTTGAATCTTCAGCCAAAAAACACATTTCTTCTATCATAACAAAGAGCTCAAGCTCAGTTTTGATAGTGTTAACAACCTCCTTGCCCTTACACTTTTTGAAGAACCACTCTTCTCCTCTGCCTTCTTAATGCGATAGTCTTGGATTTTGTGGCCTTTCTTCTTATAGTGGAAACATTTACCCTTGAATTTATTCTTGTCCTTCTTCTTTTTGCCCCCATCTTTTGAAGAATCGGTCTTAGTACCTTTGGCATTTACCATGAATGCAGCTTCTCCTCGACTATTGTCATTCCTTGCCTTGAGCCACAGCTCCTCCTCCCATGAGTAAGGCACTGAATTCTTCAAAGGTTAATAGTTGAGGTCTGATCTAGGTGTTAAGGGCAGTTACTAGACCATCAAACTTCAGTGGACAAATTTGAAGACAATGTTGAGCTAGCTCCTCACTTGACTTTGGTGCACCTGCTCCCACCATTTGATCCCATAGACTCTTTATGGAAGTGATAAACACTTCAACAGTCTCCCCATCAGCAAACCTCTCTATTGCTAATTGATTCGAATCCGTATTTGATTTCGAGTTTCATATTGATTTCTCAATATGTTCCAAGCCTCACACGCCTTTGTGGTGTGCTGGATAAGAGTTAGAACACTATCAGAAGTACTTGTTACTAAAGTACAGAATGCATCCACATTCCTTCACTTCCAAGCATGTAAAAGATCAGCATCAAGAGGAATCATCCGATCGGGATTATTTGAGTCAGGTGTTTCTTTGGGCTCACAGTCAGTCCAAAGTACATTCTCGAGTAGCTCATAGGAGTCAATGATGGAAGTGATGTTAAACTTCCACAGGGATTCATTAATACCATCAAGTTTACCTTCTGAGAATGTTGGAGGCCGTACCCGTAATGTTTGTATGATCGGCATTATTACTGTTTCGATTTGTGTTTCACATACTCTTGCTGATGAATCACCTTGATTCCCAATAGTAGATGAAGACACACCACTTTACATCTTCTCTCTTAAGTCATTCAAAGACCTCTCCGTGATTGAAATATACACCCTAGCTAGCCTTCTAACCAGACTCACATATATCATCTAGGACTATTTTTGGTCTCATGTATGATGGAGAGTGTTAATCTCCAAAATAACAAGCTATCCTTGATGTTAGACCACCTCTATATCAAGAATAACTTTAAACTCCAACCAATTTTGGAAGACAAGCACCAAATTATCAAGAAATTAACTAACTGTGAAGAAAGTCATTTCTCAGAAAAGTCTGCTGCACCTTAATCACTCATTGACTAATCATTCATGTAAAGTTTTTGATAAAACTTTGTAGAATGTTTTGCCTAGTGATTGCGCACCTCCTCCAAGTTAAAACACTTCAAAAGCTTGAGTACATTATGAGAAATGATTCAAACCATCTACCTATTTCTGAAACTGTCTCTCTGTATAGTCGACTTTGACACCTGCAACTTCTAAGACATGGTTCTCCAAAACTAGAACCCCTTTAAGCAAATGCTTTTAGCCATAGATGGCTTACCTCTCAACTTAGATTTTGAGTCCTCACTCATACAAAGCTTTAATCTGTGCAGTGAGAAATGATCAAATCATTGACCATCAAAAATGCGCCTGTTTCAGAAAACTGTGAACACTCTTTTACATATGAATGTTCCTACTCATAATTCTCATAGCCTGTTTACAATTAAGCTCTCAAACTTTAACCATAAACTCATTAACTATAAACTTAGACATCTACAAAAGGATTCTTGAAATGATCAAGCACAAAAGGAGAATGCACAGAAACATCAGGCGCAACTTCTCTTCATTTCTGGAAAAGATTACATCTGGATGAGAGAGCTATTCTAATCTCTTCATAAGTGTCTAATGACTTCTAATTCTACTCAATTCTCATGCTCTACATTCTCTCTCATACTTGTCCCGACATTTTCCAAGTATATATATAGACAGAATTTTAGAAGCTTATGACTACTCAAAGATATAAGTGAACTATCTCTGAAATAATGTGCATATGTGTACACATCTTCCAAGTTCTGAATGTGTCCTTCCTTCATGCTTCACAACTTGTTCTCTTCTCAAATCCTTGATTTCATTTCCATGTCAAAACATCAATTGGTGATTGTCCTGCACCAACAACTCCCCCTCAATCATCAATTGAGGTTTTCTCTATCTTCTTTATGCCTGCCATGTCTTTGAATTTCTATAGCTTTGGTCCATCTAAGCTTTTGGTAAGCATATCAGCTATCTGATCTTTTGTTGAAGTATGTATGACTTCAATCTCTTTATCCATCACCTTCTCTCTCAAAAAGTGATGCTGAATCTCAATGTGTTTAGTCCTTGCATGAAACACAGGATTAGCAGCTAAATACAATGAACTCATGTTATCTCCATAAATGATAGGTGTACTCTGTATGGTGTCAAAAATCTTCATGAGAGTCTTAAGCCATATCACTTCCTTTGCAGCTTCAACCATACCTTTGTACTCAGCTTCTGTAGATGATAAAGCAACTGTGTGTTGCTTCTTTGAACACCAAGAGATTAACTTATCTCCCACATAACACAAGTATCCATATGTTGATCTCCTATCATCAGGATTACCTGCCCAATCTGCATCACTATATATTTTGATGTTTGTATCTGATGTAAAACCATAATACAAACCCTCTTTGAGTGTACCCTTAATGTACCTCAACACTCTTTGACCTGCAATCCAATGTTCTTTCCTAGGACAATGCATGAATTGAGACAAAACTCCAACTGCATATGATAAATCAGGCCTAGTTAATGTAGCATAGATAAGACTACCAACCAAACTCTGATATAGCTTCATCTCCTTGAATTCTTCTCCACCATATCTGCTCAATTTGTGATTCACCTCCATTGGAGTAGGTGCTACCCTGCAATCATTCATTTTAAACTTGATTAACAAGTTTCTCAAATACCTTTCTTGAGTCACATACACTCCATGTTGAGTGTATGAAATCTCCATGCCCAAGAAATATGACAAGTCTCCCAAATCACTGATTTTGAACTCTTTCTCCATTTGCTTCTTTAGGCTTTGAATGCCTTTCTCATCTGTACCTGTAAGAATTATATCATCAACATATATGCACATATAAATGAGCTCATCATCACTTGCTTTAACAAGCAAGCTACTATCTGCCTTAGATACTTGAAATCCAAGTTCTTTCAAGAACTTCACAAGTCTATAATTCCATGCCCTTGGGGCCTGCTTCAACCCATACAAAGCTCTCTTAAGCTTACATACATGATCTGGATACCTTCTATCTCTGAATCCTTGAGGTTGCTCCATGAAAACATCATCTGAAATGTAACCATTTAAAAAAGCATTCTTCACATCTAATTGACATAATTTGCAACCTTTACATGCAGCAATAGCTATGAGTGTCCTAATGGTTGTCATCTTTGCCACAAGACTATAGGTCTCATCATAATCAATACCATATGTTTGAGCAAACCCTTTCACAACAAGTCTAGCTTTATACCTAGACACACTTCCATATGCAAATCTCTTTGTTTTGTAGACCCACTTGCATCCAATGATCTTCTGACTATTTGGTTTAGGAACCAAATCCCATGTTTGATTCTCCATTAATGCATCATATTCTTCCTGCATAGCTTTCTCCCAATTTTCCTTACCTTTTGCCTCTTCATATGTGGAAGGGTCTTCATCTGCCTTTATCATGTAAGCATAATCTTTGGTAGCCAAAAAAGAAGTATCATAGCTATACCTTGTAGGTTGCCACTTGTGTCTTGATGACCTTCTGAGTTCTCCACTCCTTGAGGTTTCTGGTTCTTCACACTCAGGATCAAATCTTGGCATTTCTTCAACTTCAACCTGCACTTCATTATTATCCTCTTCATCAAATATATGAACCTTTGATTTACCCTTCTTTTGACTCACAGCTTCTTCATCACATGTATTAATATTGATACTACCTGCATACCAAGTACCTTGCTCATCAAATGTAACATCCTTAGACACAATGAATTGCTTTGTGGATGGACTCCACAATCTATAACCCATCTGCTTGTCATCATAACCAATGAATACATACTTTTCAGCTTTAGGTTCTAACTTGTGTCTTAATTGTGATGGCACATATGCATATGCCAAACATCCAAATACTTTGCAATGATCCAAGGTAGGTCTCTTACTCCATCATGCCTCATATGGTGTCATACCCTGCAAAGCTTTACATGGTAGCCTATTGACCAAATAAGTAGCTGTATTTACAGCCTCAACCCACAAATAATTTGGGCAATTTTTCTCCTTCATCATTGACCTTGAAAACTCAACAAGAGTTCTATTTCTTCTCTCTGTTACACCATTTTGTTGAGGAGAGTACCTTCAAGTGATTTCCCTTTTTATACCTGCATTCCACAAGTAATCACTGAACTCATTAGAAAAATACTCTCCCACTCCATCTGACCTTAGTCTCTTCAATTTATGACCTGTAATTCTTTCTGCATACACATGATAATGTTTGAATGTATTGAATACTTCTGACTTATCTTTGATCACATAGATAGTGATCCATCTGGTAGCGTCATCAACATAAATCACATAGTACCTTGAACCATTGATACTGAAATCCTTTGATGGTCCCCACACATCTGTGTGTACCAACTCAAGCTTCTCTGAATACATGAAACCATGCTTGGAGTAAGATTGCTTATGAGCCTTACCTAATTGACATGCCTCACATCTGTATGTCATATGTTGACCTGCAACATTAGGCAATCCAAGCACTGAACCATTGTTAATCATATCTTTGATAACTCTTTCATTGAAGTGTCCAAGCCTCTTGTGCCAAAGATCTAATTCAGAGATCTTATGTCCTCCATAAGTGAACAAGGCATGACCAACATTACCTTGAATCTTCAATGTGAACAACCTTCCTTCTTTCTTCCCTGAAACAATTTGTTTATACCCATTGCTAGGGTCTTCCACAAACACTCCTTCATTAGTGAATCTAACTTCATAACCTTTTTCAACAATTTGTCCTACACTTATCAGATTCTTAGGAATTGTAGGAACATACAAGACCTACTCAAGAGAGTACTTCCATCCTTGGCCTTCACTGATCCAATTGACTTCACATTATGCTTTGTATTGTCACCTTTTTGAACAACATGATTAGATACCTTGTTTTACAAATTAGTCATCAATGCTATGTTACCACTCAGGTGATTGCTACACCCTGAGTCAATGTAGAAGACTCTTTGGTCTTCACTTTGCCTTTCACAAGTTGCATTCATTATCAATGTTGAATCCTCCTTCTGATCTGAATCATAATTGTAGTAGGTATTATTGTATTGTTGACTTTGGAATCCTCTACCTGCATTTCTTCCAAAGTAACCCCCACTACTTCTTCCTCTGAAGTTACCTCTTTGATTTCTGCCACCTCTTCCTCTTGAATTAAAGTTCTGATTATATCCACCATTACTCTGAGTATTATGCCAACAATCATTAGCTAAGTGATTTGTCTTACCACAAATCCAGCAAGCTTTGACTCCATTCGTGCCTCTTCCTCTACCTTTGCCACCTCCTCTTCCTCTTAGGAAGTTGGCTTGACTAGTTGTGCCTTCATCTTCATTTGCTTGTTGTTTTCCTTTGCTATTTTTCTTCTTATCCTTTGAGTACATTGCATGACCTGTACTCTTGTCACCTTCACCTTTGACATCATGCTCAAAGGTTAACATATGTCCTAGCAACTGATTTAAGTCAGGAGTAAAATGATCAAGTGATAATTCAGTAGATAGAATGAATGGCTTCCATTTGTCATCACCTCTCAAACCTGTGAGGATTTGCCTTACCAATTTATCCTCCTCAACGTCTTCATCAACAGCTCCTAATGCATCTGCAATGTCCTTCATTCTGGTTACATAATCTGAGATGGATTGAGAGGCCTTCTTCTTGAATGTAGTAAATTCTGCCCACAAGGATGCCTTCCTAGACTTTGTGGTATTTTGGAAATGCTCCTCCAAAGCATTCCATATATCACTTGCACTTTCAAGACCTCTAATGTGAGGTAGCAAGTAATCATTGACTGCCATATAGATAATGCTCCTAGCTTGAGCATCTCTCTTCATCCAATTCTTCAAATCTGATAATTCCTCCCTAGTTGGAACACTAGGATCTCTGAATTGAGGCTTTCTTCTTCACCTGTAATATAACCTATCAAGTCTTTGCTCATTAGATGAGCTTCCATCCTCATTGACCATGCTGGATAGTTCTCTCTATCCAATTTCTCTATCTGAAGAGAATCTCCCATCTTTTCTTCACCTGTATATTGAATTCTTCAATCTTTATAAAGTATAAGGTTACCTTTACTTTGAATGACACTCCTTTTGTCTTCCTTGGTGTCATATGACCTCCTTCTCAAGCTTTGCCCTCAAGCTTTCACCTTTTGAACCTTCAGATGTTGAATTTTGTATGTCTGCAGCAGTCGGAGTCTTCCTTTCCTCAATTTTGATACTTCCTGCTCTGATACCACTGATGGAGAGTGTTAATCTCCAAAAGAACAAGCTATCCTTGATGTTAGACCACCTCTATATCAAGAATAACTTTAAACTCCAACCAATTTTGGAAGACAAGCACCAAATTATCAAGAAATTAACTAACTGTGAAGAAAGTCATTTCTCAGAAAAGTCTGCTGCACCTTAATCACTCATTGAATAATCATTCGTGTAAAGTTTTTTTATAAAACTTAGTAGAATGTTTTGCCTAGTGATTATGCACCTCCTCCAAGTTAAAACTCTTCAAAAGATTGAGTAAATTATGAGAAATGATTCAAACAATCTACCTATGTCTGAAACTGTCTCTCTGTATAGTCGACTTTGACACCTGCAACTTCTAAGACATGGTTCTCCAAAACTAGAACCCGTTTAAGCAAATGCTTTTAGCCATAGATGGCTTACCTCTCAACTTAGGTTTTGAGTCCTCACTCATACAAAACTTTAATCTGTGCAGTGAGAAATGATCAAATCATTGACCATCAAAAATGCGCCTGTTTTAGAAAACTGTGAACACTCTTTTACATATGAATGTTCCTACTCATAATTCTCACAGCATGTTTACAATTAAGCTATCAAACTTTAACCATAGACTCATTGACTATAGACTTAGACATCTACAAAAGGATTCTTGAAATGATCAAGCACAGAAGGAGAATGCAAAGAAACATCGGACGCAACTTCTCTTCATTTCTGGAAAAGATTACATCTGGAAGAGAGCTATTCTAATCTCTTCATAAGTGTCTTATGACTTCTAATTCTACTCAATTCTCATGCTTTACATTCTCTCTCATACTTGTCCCGACATTTTCCAAGTATATATATAGACAAAAATTTAGAAGCTTATGACTACTCAAAGATATAAGTGAACTATCTCTGACATAATGTAAATATGTGTACACATCTTCCAAATTCTGAATGTGTCCTTCCTTCATGCTTCAAAACTTGTTGTCTTCTCAAATCCTTGACTTCATTTCCATGTCAAAACATCAATTGGTGATTGTCCTGCACCAACAATGTAGACCTCATCACAAATGTTCGGACTCTCATATTGGCTTCTCCTCATAAAGGGGGGTCATACAACTTAGAGTATCATGGATCATTGGCGTTCAATTGCGGCTGGAGTATTGAGTATATCTAACACTTCTTGCTCTAAGCTCTTTCATCTATCCTATGTTATCTCTCGAGGGAATGTTTTCCTCCTTAATTTTACCAAAGGTTCACTCCAATCTGGTACTAAAGATACTTGATACAGAGTGGCATTTTCCACTAGTGGTCAAACACGATAGATTGGGCATTCTTTGCAAATCCTATGGACATTTTCTTGCATTGTTGGATAGCATAGAACTAATCTTCATAGAGTCTATAGGGTTTGATGCTTAGAATGATGTTGATTCAATGCACCTATATGTGCTATTTGAAACCACTTTGCATGCTCATTCTCATCTAGACAACAAGCCAATATGCCTTAATTGTGCTTATACACACTGTCTACCATTATGTGATATTTTTAAGAACTCACTACTTCTTTAGGAATCAACCTAAATGCAAAAATACCCCACTTTGTGGCAAAAGCCATCTTATGTTGGTCTTCAGGGCGATAGCTACTTGATTGTATCTAGAAAATCTATCAGCAAAGCCATAGACTTGCCTGGTACACATTCCAACAAGTGTTCAATGATAGAAAGTGGATAGCTATCTGTGATAGTAGCTATGTTAGCCTTCTTCAAGTTAATGCACCCTTGTAGTTTTCCATTCTTTTTGGGAACTACCACAATGGGGCATACCCATTTAGTATGCTCAATTTCAAAGATAAATCCAGCTTCTATGAAGCACTCTATCTCTTCTTTGATCTTTGCTTCATAATTATCATTATATGTATATGGTTTCTAATCCGTTGGCTTGTCATCAGAGGGCATGGGAATTCTATGTGAACAAATGTCTGGGTTGACTCCATTCAATTCTTTATAGCTCCAAGCAAACACATCTCTATATTCTCTTCACAATGCTATCAATTCTTTCTCTTCATCTTCGATTAGGTTGTGTCCTATATACATGCATCCTTCTTCATCATGTTCTATGATCACAACAATTTTCTTACTTCTCTTTGTTGTCGTATTGTGGATCAATCTTTCTTATCTATTCATAAGGGCAAAGGTAAATGGAACCCATCAACTAGTAACCAAAATCTACTAATGTTGCACAATCAAAGAAGGAAGAAAAAGATAGAAAAGTAAACACAATTTTGTAGGTATTATAAGGCAAACGATCATGTCATTAAGAGTTGACCTAAACTTGCTACAAAAGAGGCAAAGAAGAAAGAGATTGGAATGGTTGTTGCAAAGGCATCTACACCTAAACTACAATCTACTAACCCTGTAGACTATATTTTAGGTGAAGAATCAAGAAAGAAGGATGGGCATTTACTATTGTTTATAGCTATGATCCATCTTCTCATCAATAGTGTATGTATGTAGTAGATTTGGATGTTTGGTACTTTGATAGTGGTGCAACCAAACATTTTACCTTGGAGTGCAGTTTCTTCACCTCACTTGAGCATGCTCATATAGGCAATACTATCATGTGTTCTAAAAATCCTCTTATCTTGTCATAGGAGTTGGAGAAATCATTTTGATTACTGCCAACATTGGCATTAGACCAGATTGGCTTGGTTGTCAAAGTTTTTGATACCAAATGTACATTTCATGATCTCTCAAATTATGATGTTATCATCACGTCTGACATTTTATGTTGTGGGCTATATAAGCTCATAGATTATGCAAAAAAAAAAAAAAAAAAAAAATCTGAGAATGATTGAGCATTTGTAGTTCATGATTCTCATGCTATTTCAAATGCAAAGCTTTGGCATGTATGCTTTGGTGACATGAATTTTTCTAGTTTGCTTCGCCTACAAAAATCTGAAATTGTTTCCTCTCTCCCCAAAACTTGAGGCATCCTCTAAGCATGTCTATGAAAGTTGTATTTTGTGAAAAATCCAACGTTTTTCCTTCCCAAAGGATGGTTCAATTAGAGCTACACATAAATTGTAGCTTGCTTATAGTGAAAATTATGGTCCTATATAGACACCTTCATTAGGGAATTACCTATACTTTGTGACCTCCATTGATGACTTCTTCTAGGCGTGCATGGGTCTATCCACTGAAAGAAAATTCCTAAGTGTTTGTGTTTTAAATAGCTCTTGGTTATGGTTGAAAATTCATCATGTAAAATGGGAAGCCTTAATTTGGATCAAGGGGGCAATATATGTCTTTTGAGTTTAATGCTTTTTTTTTACTTGGGGATAAAAAACAATATATACTACTATATATAACTCAAAAAAGTGGATTTTTTGAGAGGAAGAATAGGTCTCTCATGGAAATGGCAAGGTGTATGGCCAAAATTCAAGTTTTACCACATGGCTTTTGGATTGAGGTTGCTATGTTTGCAACATATTTTTTACCTATTTCAGTAGTGATGTGTGTGAACACACTTAGGACTATCGGGAATTTTTTTCCCTCGTTAGGAGGTTTCTTTCCTACAACTTGTATATATGCCTATAACCCTAATGGATTATTCATCTTTGTACATTCACTTGGTAGTACATCCAGTATTGTGTTGTGCTCTAATCTTCTTCTTTTTCCATGTGCTATCCTTGTGCTACTACAGATCTTGAACTCCAACAATTGGTATCAGAGCATGAAAAATATTGAGCATACTCACACAATTAAGAAAATAACTTCACAATGTGGCATCAAATTTTGATTTGAGCTCGTTTCAGCCTCGAAAAACACTATTGCAGTGACTATGTAGGAAGTCTTGCCTTTTGTATCTCACATTATTCTACATGTTTAGCCAAGATTGGCATGGCATTTTTTTCATGAGGAAGGAGATAAGGAAAAGAGCTCACACACTCACTCTCACAATCAAAGAGGAGAACACACACAGATTGAGGAAACGAAGAATGATCTTCTTCTTCTTCTATTACATAAAAGGAATGTACAAGAATGACCTAAAACAACAATACAACAAGTGCAATATATAAAGAAATAGTACATAAGAAAAATCCTAATATCCACGAATGAGTGAGCTATCAAGAAACAAATGCACCATCACTCTCGATAGATAAATCTAGTAAAGCTCAATGAAGTATGCCTAACATATACCGGCTTGACCACTATACATGTCAGAGAAATGAAAAGTGATACATGTCATTCTGGATCATTAGGTGCTGAGCTTGATATCTCAACACTATCCCTCAAGCTCAATGTCATGTCCTCTAAACCAAGCATCATCTGAAAGTTCTTCAACTTCTTTGGTCCAAGTGCTTTAGTAAAAATATCAACAACTTGCTCATTTGTACTTATATAAACAAGATCAATATCACCTACTAAAATCTTCTCTCTGATGAAGTGATAATGTACCTCGGTATGCTTTGTTCTAGCATGAAAAAATAGGGTTTCATGCTAGCTGTATGCTGTTAAGATTATCACAACAGATGGTGATACGCCTTTGCACTTCCACACCTAAATCAGGAAGCAACATCTCTAGCCAGGATGCTTCACATGCTACCATTGCAAAAGCTCTATACTCAGCCTCTATACTCCACAAAGTAACAGTGGGTTTCTTCTTATTGCTCCATGTAATAGCTGCACTCCCAAGTGAGAATGGAAAGCCACTAGTAAAAGCTTTGGTCCTGTCCAGACCTAGTGTCCGACCTAGTTAAAAATTAGGTTCCTAGGCTAATTTGGAGGTTCAAACGAGCTCTAAAAATTATGAAAATTGACACATAAATACTTCTAATACTCCTCAAGCTCAAGGACTCCTCGGCTTGAACAAAATGGAGTCGAATCTACCAAAAACGGTATTTACAATGTTCATGTGGTGATGAAAATCACTATAGAAAAGAGATTGGGTTGGAAAATTTGACTGGCCTACTTGCCGGATCTGCATTGATTGCTTTGCCTACTTTTTCCTTCTCTCTGCTCTAACTCCCTGCATTGACTTCCTTGTCGTGTAGGTCTTTGAGTGCCCTGACTGCTACCAACACCCCCCCTCTCTCGCGTCTGTCGTCTTTGACAGACCCTTGGTGGGTTGAATGTTTGACATAATATTCGATGACATCGGTAGCCACGTGATGCTCTTCTAGCCTCAATCCCTTTGCTAAATCTGTTATTAAGGCATCCCAATCGACTGGCCTTGAAACGTCCGGATGTGGCAAATGCAATTGTTCCGAATGTAAGGTTCTCTCCACAGCAAAAAGTTGGACGAGATGTGAGGGTCTGGGGACGAATATCTCGGAATGATACTCCTAGAACCCTCTAATGAACATCTCTTCGAAAGTCTATTTGTAGCATGTTGGGAGGTACTTTATTCTTGTGTGCCATGCATATATCACATTAATCAAGGGGGTTGTGCTCATGTCATATACCAAGTCGAGGTTGCTTGTAGTGAAACCGACTCCTGAGAAATGCGCATCTTTAATATTCTTGAAGGTTCTGAAGGTGACCAGCATTAATTTGAATATTTTCATACACATCTGTGTCATCACCTCAGGAACATTTCGTAGTCTGACACCCTAGTGGCAGATGGTGGATATCATGTATGCCACTCTGGCCGGTTCGTGGTGATGCTAGGTACATGTAATTTAGCCATTTTGCACAGCCTTTAACATTCTTCACAGTAATGGCAAAATCGGGCCATGTGTGTCTTTTGAGTACCGGGACGTAGCATGGATTGTACTTGATGAATAGTGGCATGTTATTCCATGTACAAACCATTTCTGGATAAGTTTCTAGGAGACGCAACCTCCAGGTAGGTTGGAAGATGGACCCTTGTGTAGCTCTTTCAGGTATGTCATCGGGACTAAATTGGGTGGTGAAAGCTGGAGCCTTGCCACATCGTCGTTGAATTTTTGCATTACAATCTGCTAAGAGCACACAATAGGGCACATATTGATCGTCATTCGTGCCTATCCATCGGTGATGGGACATGCATCGAAAGTATTTTGATTTTATAATAGTGTCCTCAATCTTAGACATGGACTCAATTTGTACCACTACTCTATCATCATGCATATTCTCTGTTTTTTCGAGCGTCTACAACCATTTTGGGGCTTCTACCTCAAGTGTGTCCAATCCTTCAGAGGTTTGTTGGCCACCCGGCATTGGCATAGGAACATATGGTTCCTCATATGACTCATCTACTTCTATGGGCACCAACTCTTCCAGTTCTGGCTCTATGACCGAGGAGGGTTGTTGTTTGTACTGAAGTAATTTTCCTTGTAATTCGGCAACATGTTCCCTTAGTGCATTCACCTCCTCCGTATTTGTTGTAGAATCCGAGACTTTTGTTTGTTCTTCTTGCGCCCCTAGATGTTGGCAAAGAGTATCCCATTCTTTTTCCACTTTGTCGTGCCCTGCCAAAAGATCCGCATAGCTTTCAAGAATGTTTTTCATGGTCTCTGAAGGGACAGCCTTAAACATTTCTGGGTCGATCTCATGAGGGGAACCTTCCATTGCTGCCTCTAGGTTCCCTTTCTTCTGCTTTTGAAGTCATTTGTTTTCTTCTAGAGCCGTGGCCATGTGCTTCCTTAGTAATGTCAGATTACGACGGACTTTGACATTCTCGGACTGATAAAGTTCAAGTAAAGCTATTATTTTTTTAACTTCGAAAGAGTCTGATTGCTGAGGAGCTTCCAATAGGGACTAGTGGGCGTATTCTAGCATAGTATAACGGTGATTTAGGTTGATGTTCTCTTCTTCTAGGGTTGCAAGCCGCTTCTATAATTGTTGGTGGTCCGCAATTATATGGCGATGATGATCTTCTAAGGTTTGATTCGTTTTGCAACTGATATACACATTGATGTAATATAGAAAACATATTATTTACATTGAGGGATGCTAGGAAAGTGGAGGATGCAGGGGGGATGGGGAAGGGGAAAGGGATCGTGAATGGAGTGGAAACAATAGGTGATGTGGGGGGAGGGGGTATGGGGGATTGTGGGAGTGTGGGGGGTGGGAGTGGTGCCATAGCTGGTGATGTTTCCATACTCTCAAAAGTGTGTGTTACTGTGTAAATGGGAACAGAGGGTGCGATGGATATGGTGTCAGTGAATAGTGTTGTGAATGTGGGTGTGGCAGTCCCGCCAAGTTGGGTGCCTAAAGAAAGAGGAATTCCTATAACATATGTGGTGGTGGTGAGGTTAGGGGGTAGTGTGGAGAAATGAATGGTGCAGTGAGAGGTGAGGAGTGTTGTGATAGCAGTGCCTTGTGGTGTTCTTCTGTCTGTGTAGTGTCTCTTGGTGCCATGTGAATTTGCTTCCCAGAGCAAAGGGGACGAGTAGGCACTGGTTGCTGAATGTAAGCAAGAGCTGAATGAATGGCTTCATCCAGGCCAAGGGCATCTATGTGAAGGTTCAGGAACTCAATAAACTGGTTGTCTACCCCTTCTTCTCCCAACATTTGACTTATTAGCATCTTCTCTGTTTCTAGTGACAACTTGTGATGCTCCTGGACTCTTTTCATGGTCTCATATAATCTTTTGATCTGTGCAGTATAGGTTGGGGCACTCGCTAGTTTTGAAGTTTCCTCTTGCTCTTGGTTGTGTTCCTCGTCTGAGTCTGCTTTGTCGGTCTCTTCCTCATCTTTGTCTACTTCCACTATTTCAGGTTGGGTAGGAGTTGAAGTCCCTATGGTTGGTTGTGGTCCTCGGGTCTGCTCTTCTTCGGTCTCAAGATTAACCTCATTAACCATCCTGGCAATTTCTTCATCTGTTAAATCATCCAGAGTGTAGCCCTGTGGGAACTCCAAGTCAGAGGGAATCGGAGGGAAAACAAGATTGGGTCCTTCTGCACTTAGTTTGGGTAAGCAAATCATAAATGGACAGACACATTTTGTTTGAGGTGGCATCACCTCTGGTGTGAGGGTGGCACCCCTTGCTTGGGCACAAGGTATTTGGACTACTCCTCTCATTTTATTAGATGGTGGCCCTGTTGTTGATGGCCATCTCTGGAACTCTTGGACTCTGGACCACACCAATGCTCTTTGAATGGTCACATCGTAAGCTAAGCACCTGTAAATGATCCGTGTAAGCGTGCAACATCCATGAAGCATGTTCTTATGTTTCTTGTTCCAGCGCTGATGTGCTAAGTGGATTTGATCAATGATCCAATGGGGTGGATTGAGTGTGAGATTTTCTATCTCCACCAAGTACAAGCTCAACCAGATTCTCTTTGGTGGCATGGTGAAGCGTTCTTGAGCCGGGAAGGCAAAGTGTTGCATGACTATGCGTAAATGAAGGACAATGGTCGGCGTCATAGCTACCATATCTTTCAATTTGTTGAGATCTTTGTGCTTCATTCTTTTGGGAATCAATGTTTCTTTCTCTATGGGAATGTGCATACCTTCATGTCCAGGGCCTCCCTTACTAAGTTGAGGGTAAGTTTAAACCGTTTTAGTTCATGGCTTGGTGTTAATGAGGGGAGCACAAAGGTAATATCTCCTCCTTTGGCTCTGCTAGGGGTGATAGTGCTGATAGGTAGGAATAGCACAAAAAGTCAGGTTTAGGTAATTGTGCTCTAAAGTAGCTGTCCAGGACAGCTTTGGTCCATAATGATCTCATCACTTCTGCGTTCTGATAATTTGCGAACTCCCGAGTACAGAAATGGTACCTTCCCCACTTGCCATTAAACTTTATTTTAGTTTCCTAGAAGTATGTGCCCTCTCCTAGTGGGCCTGCGATGTCATTGAACCAGTGTGCATGTTTGCCGACTTGTGATGTGTGCCCGTGAAGAGGGTTCTGAATTGGAAGGGCACGCACTACCCAAAGTTCTTGAGGTCTCTCGGTTGGTTGAGGTTCGAGGAGGAGAGGTTCAATGTCCACTATTTGGGCGCTAGATCCTGCCTGGGAACTGGTTCCTCCTACTTTTGCCATGTTAGTGCTTGCTTGCTGATTCTGTGAGAATATAGAAACACATGTTAACATTGTAGTGGATAAGATATGCCAATTTGTCCTTATTACAACATTAACATGAGGCATCATGACAAGTTAGTGAGTCAGTTGGTGCTCGGTGATTGTGTGTGTAGTTAGTGAGTGAAGAGTTTCATGTGCTAAGTGGAATTGTGTGGTGTGAGGATGATGTAGTTAGTAGGTGGAGAGGAATTTAGAATGTGGGGTCAGGGGGTTTATTACAAGCTTTTTGTTGCGAAATGTAATGCGTGGTTTTACAATATGACCGTCGATGGGCTATGGGAGACTTTACATGAGCATCTATTTGAAAATGAGGCATTTTAGGGACCCAATTACAATTGATCCTATTAGTGTCAGCTGGAACATGTGTGATGGTGTTTGAATGGAGCTTTGTCTCGTGAAGCTTAAGGGTGGCTACTTGAGCCCACAAGCAAGCCTTAGGCACCCAAATTTGTCTTCATTATGGGTCGGCCTTCATCGACTTCTTGGGTACCCAGATGAGTGCTACTTTTGTGGGCGAATCCTTGGAAGATTTCTTATTAGTGTCCTATCATTGTTCACTAGCATGATGTTTAGCCAGAGGCTTTATCTTGGCCACAACAGGATGCTCGCCTTTCCGTACCCATCTCTGTTTTGATGGCTGAGACACCTTGCTTTGTCCTCTCCTTTGGCTTTGAGCATAGGCCGCCTGCTTCCTCTGCATTCCATACTCCTTTGGTTGCCATGTCTTGATCACCTTTGGAAAAGAAGGGAGTTCCATCGTATCTATAACTTCATGGTTGAAAACATCATCCCTCTACATCATAGATTTTTGGACAAGAACAACATATTTATCTTCGTGTGTACTCCTGGAAGGACTAGGAGTTGGTGCCTTTCCTATTTCCTTGAGTGCTTGATTTTCTAACTCGATGGTAATGCGATTTTGACCTACCTGGACTTGATGAAGTTCACTTCTTAGGTTCAGGTTGACTGCATGATCATATATCCAGACAAGAGGTTCAATGAGATCCTCATCTTGACACACTAGTATCTTAACTATCATTACAAGATTTTGAATGTACAGGGGAAGCTCCACCTCGCCCGTGCAAGGGGTTTCCACACCTCCCAATCCTATAAGGTTTGCTTATATAGGATTGACACTTAATTTCAACTCTTGATAGTAAGAAAGTTTGATCGCACTAGTGGCGGCACCTGAGTCAATCAAGGCACGTACAGTCCTTGCACTATTTCCTTGTCCTATCCTTAAGGTCACAAAAGGACGTCGATCAATTATTCTATGGGAACTTACACCTGAGACTTCACACATAGCCAAATGATAACCTGGAGCTGCATAAGCATCTGTCCTAGGCTGATCTCTACCTTGTTTTCTCAATTTCATTCTTCGGATGTGTTCCAGAGCTTCTGCATGTGCTTCTTCTCGGACTCGTTTTTCCTCTTCTTTGCATTTCTTGGCCGTACTGAGTCGGTTAAGCATTTCCTCCATGAGGGGTTCTTGGTATAATTTGACTCGGCATCCACTAATATAACTTGGTAGGACGTCGCCTTCTAAAGTGGCTAACTGGACTACCTCACTTGTTGATATTCTATTAATAATCATGGATCCATAGCCACGCTTCTCTAGCTTTCTTGCATGTTGTTTCAGGGTATATACCAAAACTAAGTCTCCTGCCTTCAGGTCTTTATCCTTCACATGGGCATCGAAGTATGCCTTTTGTCTCTTCTTAGCTGCATAAATTCCTGTGATAGCTCTCAGTCTCATTTCACCTAGCCGTTCAAGATCAAAGATTCTTGAAGAGAGTTCATGCCTTGTCCACTCATGCTCCCGTGCTACTCTCAGTGTAGGTATCAAAAATTCCAAAGGTAGCACTGCATTTTGGCCAAATACCATCTGAAAGGGTGTGGCTTGGAGTACCGTTTTATAGGCAACTCTATATGCCCAAAAACATGGTGTAGCTATTTTTCCCAATCAGAGCGTTTACTATTCACTAATTTGGTACTTTCACCTTGTCCATTAGCTTGTGGATGATAGGGGGCAGACTTCTTGTGTACTACCAAGAACTCTTGGAGAAGATTTTCAATTACTTCATTCAAGAAGTGAGTGCCTCCATCACTTACTAGCTCTATAGGTAGCCCATATCTAGTAACACATTCTCAAATAAAAACTAGGCTATCGTTTGAGCATCATTCTTCATTGTGGCTTTCACTTCTACCCACTTGGTTAGATAATCTGCGGCCACAATAATATATTCAGCATGTGAACTCTTAGCTGGGGGGTTAATATGACCTAGAAAGTCTATTCCCCACTTAGAGAATGCACGTCCACCCATCATAGGTTTCAATGGCATCTCATCTTTATGAATGGGATAATGAGTTTGTTGACAAACATCGCACCTCTTCACATAGGTATGTGCGTCCATGTGGAGGGTTGGCCACCACAAGCCTGCAAATAGGATGGCCTTAGTCACACGGTCTGGTCCAAAGTGTCCTCCTGCTACACCTTGGTGAGCAGTTTCCAAGATCTTAAGATATTCACTCTCATGGACACATAGCCTTAGATATCCATCTTTTCCATGCTTGTATAGGTTATCACCAATGAGTGAGTAATCTAGCGCTTCTTGTTCTAGACTTCTTCTCCTAGCTAGGATCATCTCTTGAGGGAATGTTTTCGTCCTCAGGAACGTTGCCAATGGTTCACTCCAATCTGGTATTAGAGACACTTGGTATAGTGTAGCGTGCTCCACAGGTGGTCTAATATGACAAATTGGGCATTCCTTGCACAACTTATGGACATCTGCTTCCATCATTGGCCAGTGCACTCGGAGTCTCCTTAGTTCTTGTCAGGTTCTTTGCCTTGAGTAGTGTTGCTCTAATGCATCCACATGTGCTAATTGCAACCATTTCGTGTACTCATCCTCTTCCACACAACAAGCAAATATCCCTTGATCTGTATGCTTGTACATACTCCCTGCCATGATATTGTACTTTTGGGCTTTTACTACCTCCCTATCTTGAGTGTTTATTACTAGGTGGTTAGGCCTGAATATCAATACTGGCACTAATGTCTTGGCCCGCTGAGGTACAACTTCCAAATTAAACAAGTAAGCATCAAGAAGATCATCTGATACTCCTTGTGGGGCCTCTCCAGATGTGAGCCTCGAGAGATGTTCTGCTCTCAGGTGAGTCTTACCTTTCCTCACCACTACCTCAAAGCCATATTCCATTAGTAAGAGGAACCATCTTACTAATCTTCCTGTATTGCATGGCTTGTTTACCAGGTATAACAAAGCTTGATGATCAGTGAAAATTTTAAACTTATTTTCAAGCAAATAGTGTCTAAACTTTTTAACCACATATACCAAGTCTAATCCTTCTCATTCGGTGGTGGTATAGTTCCATTCAGCTGCATTCAACTATCTACTGGCATAAGCAATTGGGAGATCCATATTGCCTTTACCCGTAGGTTGTGCAAGTACACATCCAATAGCATAATTGGATGCATCCACGTGAACATGAAAGGGCTTGTTCCAATCGAGGGTAGTCAAGATTGGTGCAGAACACAATCTTCTCTTGAGCTCCTTAAAGGAGTTCTCACATTCTTCAGTCCACTCAAAGTTAGTCAAAAGGGAGTATAGAGGCTTTGCAATGATTGCATACATATGAATGAATCGACGATAATAGCCACAATGCCCCATGAAAGCTTGTACTTCCTTGACATTATTGGGCCTAGGTAGCTTTGCAATAGCTCTAACTTTTTCCTCATCCGTAGATATGCCATTCTTTGACACTATGTGTCCTAAAATCTTGCCTTGCCTGACCATGAAAAGACACTTTTCTCGGTTCAAGCACACTTGATATTCTCTATTTGTCAAAGATAGCTCTCAACTCAGGGATATGGGTTTGCCTAATGTTGGAATGAGCACAAAGATCATCAACATAGACCTCCAAATTTTTCCTCAAGAATTCTTTAAACACATGGCACATCAGCCTCTGAAAGGTAGCTGGTGCATTGGAAAGACCAAATGGCATTACCCGAAAAGCAAATATGCCCCACTCTATGCCAAAAGCCGTCTTATGCTGATCTTCTGGAGCAATGGCTACCTGATTGTAACCAGAAAGTCCAGTGCCTAACTCCACTGAACTAGAAACCTCTTCTTCTATGAATCGGTATTCACCAAAATTCCTACGAGAGATTCAAGAAGAGAAATGGGCTAAGGAAAGTGAAGCTCCTCCTCCCATTGAACTTGTCGATGATGCGCATGATCAATTCCCAAAAGACATTCCTTCCATTTATAAGGAGGAAGAGAGTGCTCAATCTCATGAGAGATTAGACTTTGAGTCTAATTCCTTACAGGAATTGCCCCATTTCATAGGCCCATGGGAAGCTAAGTCTACTTTATGAGAGCACCCATGGTCATGATAAGAAACGAAGACTCATTCATACCTAGGAACACAGAGGTCGTAAAGAACACTAAGGTGCAGTGCAATCTCACTTTAGAAGAACTACTCAAGGTTAGGCCAGAACTATGGAAACATGTAGCCAATCAAGTGCCAGAGGTAGCAAAACCTCATTCCTATGTAGGTTCACATAGAACAGTGCCAGAAATACCCTTGGACAAGATAGGAAACATGAGTGAAGGAGAGGAAGGAAACACCTATCTTCCCATTACCCATCAGCGATACACAACCAAGACAATTTTGGACTCAGGTGCAGGAGTTGCAATTGCTACCACTTCCCTATGGAAGCGTTGGGGCAAGCCAACACTCAAGCCAACAATAATGAAATTGCAAATGGCCGATGGTCACATTGAAAGACCCTTAGGACTGCTAGAAGGAATAACTCTCGCTACATGTGGTGTAGAGTTTGAGCATACTTTTGCTATATGTGACTTTAGCAAAAACCAGGCCTATGAGATGATTTGGGGAGACCATTTATGCAGCAATTGCAAGTGGTACAAGATTGGGGAACCAATTTCTTGTAATTGCAACATTTAGGTGTTACAATCAAAGTCAATCTCAAGGATTACTCTCATAGAGACGTACCACCTATTCAATGGAATCCCATCCATAGAACCAAAGATGATACTGAGTCAGTGTATTCCATAGGATCACAATCCTCATGGATGCATGAAGACACCCATTTATGGACATGTAAAGTAGCAGTAGAAGAAGAGAAGAGGGAAAAAGCCAGAGAGGTAGGTGCAAAAGAAACCCATAGATCAGTTCAAGAACCTGCCTATGCACCTTGGGTATTTCCTGACGAAGAATTTGAACCTCATGGTTGGGCGGAGATTTTAGCAACAATGGATGTAGCCATCAATGAAGAACAATGGACACCCCATTTGTGATGAGGATGGTCATGACATTTCAGTCTTCTCAATAGAGCCAATTATGTGTGATTCAGTTACTGAAGAATGTGAACCTAGCACGGATGCTTTCGAGGATGCAAGTGACTCCGATCTAGAGTAAATCATTATGGACCCACCTTTTGCATCAGAAGAAGAATACTTCTATGAAGTAGAAGCTCACCCTCAGAGACATGAAGAAATTACTAATGATGTGAGGTTAACCACACAAGTGACCGCCAAAAGTGAAGGCAAGAAAAGAAAGAAGAAAGAAACCACATCAAAGAGGAAGAATCTTTGTTTGAGGTCCTTGAAAATTTTAAGAAGTATGAGATAGAAGATAGGAGAGTCATGATAAGAATGCCTAAATGTGATGCATAATCCGGAGAGGCCTATGATAACAAAGAAACCACCAAGAAAATTGTGGTAGCCATAGAAGAAGGAGAAGAAAGATGCACTTATATAGGACATGACCTAACTGAGGAAGAGGAGCACGAGTTGATAGCCTTGCTAAGAGAATATAGAGATGTATTCGCTTGGAGCTACAAGGACTTGAAAGGTGTAGATCCTGACATATGCTCACACACAATTCCCATGACCTTAGATGCCAAACCCTCTAAGCAAAAGCCATACATATATAACGATAACTATGCTGCTAAGATCAAACAGGAGATAGATAGACTGGTGGAAGTTGGATTCATTTATAAAATTGAGCACACTGAATGGGTATCCCCATTGTAGTACTGCCCAAGAAGAATGGAAAGTTACGCGTATGCATTAATTTGAAGAAAGTTAACGCAACCACCATTCAAGGTAATTATCCGCTTCTGATTACCGAGCATCTACTAGAAAGAGTAGCAGGCAAGGAAGTGTATAGCTTCCTTGACACCGAAAACAAACAACGCACAAGCACACAAACAGAATAACGATTAACAAGAAAAGAAACAAGATTAAGTAGTCACACAGGTAACATTAGGCGGTCGAAAACCCTAATCATCGCGTGGTATTGGAAAGATATCCGTCATAATTATGGCATGCATGCAGGAGAAGAAACAGTAACACAAGGCGGCGATTAATCATATTTAGATACCATAAAGAGGAGATTACGGTCAGTGGTCAATCGAAATGCGGGGATAAAAAGAAAACAAGTGACACACAAAAAAGACGAGGAACACGTCAGTGGTGATCGGGCAGTTGGTGATATGGGCGTAGCTTAGAACCATTAATTACTTTGGGCAAGAGAACACCTGTTAAAGTTACCAACCGAAAAGTTGCTGGTCCCACTTGGTCAATAATCCGGTATGGACCAAACCACCGTAATTTAAATTTTCCAGCAAGCCAATTTGCTTTAGCATTGTAGAATAACACAAGTTGCCCCACCGTAAACACAGGGGTCTTGAGGAAACGATCATGGGTACGAGCTTGATGCAGTTGAACTTCTTGAAGAACCATAAAACTTTCCCAGCGATGTTCATCCAATGATCTAAGGGCAGCCAACTGAAATGGCAAAGATTCTTCCGGCAACAATTTCTGAGCTAAGGCCACGCGAAGGCTCGGCACTACTACTTCCATCGGTGCCATAGCTTCCAATCCATAAGCTAGTTTGAACGGGGTCATGCCAGTAGCTACCTTGTACGTAGTCCGGTAAGCCCACAAAACTGTAGGTACTAACTGGTCCCAACGTTCCGGAGATTCCAAAAGCAATTTGCGGAGCATAGTCAACAAGGTCTTATTGGTACTCTTCGCCAAACCATTGGCACGGGGATAATAAGGCGAGCTGAATTTGTGGATAATCTGAAATGTCTCGATCAATACTTGCATTAAGTGGTTAGCAAAGTGTGTACCTTGGTCCATAACGATTTCCAGAGGCAACCCATAACGAGGAAAAACGTCCTTCATCAAACATTTTGCCACCGAAATAGCTGTGGCAGAACGCAAAGCCCAAGCTTCCGCCCACCTGGTGGCATAATCTGCACAAGTCAATATATAGCGATTGTTGGTGAGGGTTGCTGGTGGTGTTATTGGGCCAATAAAATCTAGACCCCACTTCTGAAAGGTTCCAAAGGTAAGACAGGTTGAAGGGGAAAGAAGTGTCACTGCAAGGGCTGTCCAAACAGTTGACAGTCATCACACTGCTACACAAACTGAGTCACATCTTTGTACATTGTAGGCCACCAAAGCCCACTTTGCAGAATTTTACGGTGAGTAGTATCAGCTGTGAAATTTCCACCCAAGGGTAATGAATGAGCCATAGCAATAACCGATTCTGCTTCATGTGGAGGGATACAGCGAAGTAAAACACCAGTATGATCCATGTAGTACAGTTGACCTACGATTAACCAGAATCTTCGACTGTAAACTGCAAGTTTCTGCCGCAGAGCAAGGGGAATATGAGGAGGAAGACAACCGTCAGTGAGGAAAGTGAGTAACGTATCGTAGTATGTAGGAGTAACAAGAGGTATTGTAGATTCTTCAATAGTTTGCTCAATAACGTAAATTGCCGGTGTAGTGTTATCAACCCCTATCGGAGACTCACCGGAATCCAATCGAGAGAGGAAATCCGCCAAAGCATGTGCTGTGCCGGGTCGATGAATAACTTCATAGTCGAACTCCTATAATAATAAAACCCATCAAGCCAATCTCCCACCTAAATGTTGCTGCCGGACCAAATACACGAGTGCGGCATGATCCACGTGGAAGGTGAACTTTCGGCCCAACAAATAATGTTGGAACCGGTCGAACTGGTATAATTGGTTGCGGTTGTTGCTATTGTTGCTGCTGAAACTGCGGTTGCAGCTGAGGGGGTGTCTGCTGTTGAGACTCTGAACCACTCATAGTGCTAGTGTGAGTAATGTTGTTGCTATCTGTCTGTGGAGGAGGTGTTTCTTGTCCTTCAAAATCTGTATTGTCAGACTGCTCACCTTCAGGTTCAAAGATGGCGTTGAATCTCTTACTTATCTCCAAATCAAATAAATTGTCCTCTGCTTTGGTATCGGGACTAGAGAGGTTCTCCTCGAACAGTGGTGAACGTAATAAGGGTCCACCAGGTAGCACTGCACTGTCACCAAAAAACTTCAAATTCCCACTAAATGGTACCGAACTCCCACCGAAATTTACTGAACTTTCACCACACCAAGTTATCTTTTCACCGAAAATGGTCTCACTTGGTAACACAGCTTTATCACCGAAAATAGTCGGATTCTGACTAGATAATGTCGAACCAACTGTGCACTGCGTCTCTGTACACTTAGAAGTCATTGTACCTTCTTCAGAACGTACCGGAATCTACTGAAATCTCATCATGTGTCACCGAACTGGTACCGGAATCACTGCTAATTGGCTCTGATCCTTCGACAACTGGGCTTAAATGGCCTGCACTTCTACCTCCTGGGGGTGTCCCTAATAGATTTGGAACTTCCCAGGGATGCTGGTCTCTCCTATACTTCGGATAAGACTCGCCAGACCGACTAACCGGCATATATCACCTTTGCACCGCTTGCCTTATGCACTGCTCTACCTTTACTGATTATTCTCAATCTATTGCCATCTTCCCACAGACGGCGCCAGTGTTAAAAAGGGACTTCCGTCCAGTCGCCTTTTAATCTCTTTTTGGGTTCTTGGGGATGGTAGGGGTCTTACAATGTAGAGGCCCTTTATCTATTTTCCCAATTAACTAATTACCCAAACACTTTTTATATGCCCAGACATTAACTTCTGTTACACAGTTATAATCCTCTGTTTATGGTATCCTCACACAGTAGATATCGTGCAGTTGTTCAATCACATTATCGAACGACTTATTAATGTTACGACAATATTACTGTGTAATAGTAACTTACGACAATTCAATAAGAATAGACTTAACAGTACTTCAGATATCTGCAAACTCTGCACTACGACACCTCCGCAAGGTCGCAAGTCGCCCAGACAGACAGGCTGGCGATCCCGTCTCCTCTACTGCCAGAGAACACCGTAATGTCTCTTCATTAATAAGTAAAAGGGTTACATCACTTCACTACGCCCTTTCGGTGCGTGCGGTATATGAAAAATGTAAAATTACATTGTGCCAATCCGGCGGCCTAACAGGTGGCTGCATGTAGTAATCATGGGGGCTATCAATATGTGTAGAATCAAAACTTTGATCGTTGGGGTCACCTTCTGAAAGTAATGGAGTTACTGGGACTATGGCTCTATTTAGATTTTCTTCTGTAGCTGCGTACTTCACTAGGATCACATTAGCTAGGGCAGGTGGTTGATGTGCTAAGACTAGTTGAGGTCTCTGCTGCCCTTGATAGGGTGGCTGATAGGGTTGTTGGGGCCTACCGTACTACTGTGGTGGGTATTGGTTCTAGTATCTGCCTTGTTGTGGATATGGCTGAGGGTAATTTTGTCTGATAGTTTGTTTGTTATAAGGGAAGTCTTGTGCGGTTTGGTTGGTGTATCTTCGCTCTATGGTGCAGTATTGGCTACTAGGATTCACTTGGGGTTGAGCCATAATGGGACACACACTCGTCATATGGTCACCTCCACAAGTATAGCACTACCTCACTGGGGTAAATCGGGGTATCTGTTTGCTTGAGACACCTAATTTCTGAGCTACGTTCTCTGTGAGTTCCTCAATAGACATTGATTGCCTGGAAGAGAGGCTGGTAGATTATCCTCTATGTCTATGCACATGCGTACACACTCTTCTATTGTTCTGGGGTCCTTCAGGTACACATATGATCTTAACTTGGTACTCAGCAATCCATCTAAGAATAAAGCCACTTGTTTGGCTGGTGTGGGTAACACCGAAAGAGGACATCTTTCTAGGCATTGCCTAAACCTTCTTCCTGCCAGTCTACCGGTCTCTTGAGGTGTTTGCTTGAAACTATGAATCAGTGAGGAAGTACTATGACGTATACCACTCTTAGAGAATTCGGTAATGAAAGCCTCTAGAAGTTGGTCTATGTTTCTGAACTGCCGCTCATGTAGTGGTTGAAACCATGTAAGGGCTGTGTTCCTATGGGTTAGACCAAAAGCATTGTTCTGCATGAATAGGTCCTCAACTTGTTCAGCTCCCAAGACTTGCCTAAACTCGGCCACATGATCGTATGGGTCTCCCGTGCCATCGAAGTAATTCTTCATGGACTTAACCAGTTGGGTTGGGCTCAAGGTCCTAGTGTGTTCTCTAGGACTTGGCAAAGGAAAATCATCAACATTTTTTTGGTTTCTTGGGGCTCTAGGTCTCTTAGTTTCTTCTCTATACATCTCTATTCTCATCCTTTCTCTTCCCAAAGGGTTGGCAAAACTTACTTCTGGCCTATCTCTACTTTTGTCCCTATGAGCTCCATGAGCTTGGGATGTCCCAACTCCTTGGTGACTATAGGAGACATTAGATCTTGGATGGGGAAAAACAAACCTTCCCTTCCAAGTGTAGGCATGCCTGCCATGCTCTGTGACCACAAAGATCCTCTCGGAAGTATTGTCTAGGTAGGTCACTTTGCCTGGACTATCAGGGTCTTTAAACTCATAGATCATGAGTGTTCCTACCTCATTAGGTTGGTCAGGCTCATATCTCCAAAAAGCTTTGTGAGTCTGTTAGTTTAAAAGCAGGTCTATGCTCTTATTGTCCTGGGGAACCCACTCGAGATTGATGATTCTTGTCAGGACTGATTTACCTCGAGGGGTTCTAGGCTCTCCTCCTACGTTCCCTTGCTCTATGTCACCTATGTCCATTTTTGGGATCACATTACCAAATTCGTCTGTCATATCTGGGTGGATGGTGACCACATACATGGTTCCTTCTTTGTCCTAGTGTGCACCATTTTCGAACTTGACTGTTGGATGTTTGAGTCCAATGGGTTGATCAGGGTTTTTTATCTGGACCACAGATCTTCTTAGGCCGTCTTCATAGATGCAAGCACCTAATCGGTTGGTCCTAAGGTATTCCAGTTGAGTCTTGTAAGGGCCTTCGACCTTTTGTAAGTAGGCCACACCTGAACTTCCTGTAGGTCTCTCCATTCTGTGAGACATCTCTGATTCGCTAGTTTTAGAGCTAGGGTAGTGCGAATAAGCACTCAATTGTTGGGCCCAAGATCTAGCGGTGTGACCGACACTCGCCTTTGAGGACCTAAGGCTTTGTCTATCTCTCCCTAGGTGTCGTCCTGATCTACGGTTCATATGCCTAAGTGAACAATCCCATTTTTTTTCCCAAGGTACAACCTCGTTGCTGATTCCTTCTTATCAATCACTGGGTTCTTTTCATTTTGTTATCATGTTTATGATCTTGTCTGATTTGCGTCGTCAAGAATATTTGAATAAATTTTTGCACTTGGAGTTGATCGCGATAAAATTAGTTCTTTTCCTTTAAAGTCATTGTCACATGCACAAGTTATCTCTTGACTTGAACTTGATTACTTAGATATTCTTCAACTTGTCTCGTGCCTATCGTCACCCTAACTTACTTCCAATGCTATGCGTTCTTAGCCTAAGCTAGGAATTAACAAAGGGAGTTGAGAATGATCCAACCTCACTTGCTTATCCCTTGCTCGTTGGTGCTCAAGAACCCCGTTCTCAAGCTTGCAGAATGCCCTTGCTGTGGATGCCCTCTAGTGCTCTCAATGGACCTGTAAGAGTCCCAAAGTTAGCTCAAGATTTAAATTCAAATGATAAAACAAACCATTTTCATTCATGTACTTCAGAGCCCATATTGCCCTTTGTCTTTATGGAAAACAGTCCTAGAGATCCCTCAGTTTGCTTCCCCTTCGTTATGGTCAACTTCAAAATACCCTATCTATAACTCCACGTATTATTTTTACAAAAACCAATCGATGTTTTAGTGCGATTTGAAACAAGCTTTCCAACAAGACCAAAATCACTAAAAATGAAGTTCGTATGAGGAAGTTATATCTATTCAGGGTTTTAGGGCTAAAACAGGATCACAATAGGCTAACAGGCCAACAGAAATAGCTCAAAGTGTTTTCTAAGGCTTCATTATGCTCTAATGGCCCTTAATTTTCCCAATTTTTGGCCAAAAATAGGTTAGACTTCTTTTGCCCTAAAAAATGCCAAATTTGCCCGTCAATCGCAATCGAGTGGTCTGTCAGTCGCGATCGACACATCAGTCGCGATTGACAGGTCCATCGTGGCTGTCGTGTTGGAGATAGACATCTATGGAAGCACACGAACACCACAAGGAAGAAGAACAAGCTTGGAGCACAACACACAATACTAAATGTATAGAGAATGTACAAAGATAAGTAGCCCATTAGGGCAATAGGCGTATATACAAGCCGGGGGAAAAAAAACCTCCTAAAGAGGGAAAAAAGTGCCCCGGTGGTCCTAGTGTGTTCACACACATCACTACCTAAATATTTCAACAAATCCCCCCTGGGAGTGACGCGATGAACAAGGAGCTGGCACTCATGTATAAGGAAGTGCCAAGCTATGTGGAAATCACTCCACAAAAGGAAGTAAGCTCAAAGCTTTGCAGAAAGCTTCAAACTTCTCCCTAGGCAGAGCCTTCATGAAAAGGTCTACAATGTTCTCCTGCATGGGCACATTTGCCAAGCTGATCTCCCCAGCAAAGAACCTCTCCCTGAAATAGTGATAATGCACCTCAATGTGCTTAGTGCGAGCATGGAACACATGGTTCCTTGCAACTGCCAATGCGCTCTGACTATCAGTGAAGATGGTGGTGGCAGAAGTCTGACCAACACCCAAATCATCCATAAGCCGTCTGAGCCACACACACTCAACAGTCGCTATGAAAGCTGCCCTATACTCAGCCTCACAACTGGAAGTGGCCACAATAGGCTGCTTCTTGCTCAACCAAGATATACATGAGCTACCAAGAATGAAGCAAAGACCACTAGTGGACACATGAGTGTCATAGCAACTAGCCCAATCAAAGTCTAAAAAAGCATGCAAATATGGTGGTAGTAATCCCCCCTTGGGATAAAACAACCCAAGTAGCCGAGTACCACTCAAATAGCGAAAGATGTGCTTAACTGCCTACCAATGCTTGACTCCTAGGCAATGCATAAACCTGCTCATCTGTGAGATAGCAAACTGAATATCTCGCCGAGTAATGCATAAGTAAATCAAGCATCTAACAGCTTGCAGCATCATGAAGACTCAATCGTAAACATGTCTCCATAGGAGTGGCAATAGGCTTACAGTCTTCAAGGCCAAAACGCTGCAATAATGTGTCAATGTATTTTGTTTGACACAAAGCCATTCCACCATCAACTTGCATAAACGGAATGCCCAAATAGTGATGCAAATGCCCCAAATCAGACATCTCAAATGAGGCATGCAAATCAGCCTTAAAATCAGCAATATGCTTCTGAATAGCCAGTGAGCAGCATGTCGTCAACATAGACAACAATGATCAAAAGCGTATCATTACCACGCTTAACATATAAGGTGCTTTCAGTTGGACTGTTCTCAAAACCATGTGCAATCAGATAGGCATGTATCTTCTCATACCAAGCACGTGGTGCTTGCTTTAAACCATATAATGCCTTCTTTAACCTACACACCTGGTTTTCATGTCCTTTCTGCACAAAGCCATGGGGCTTAAAAACATACACTTCTTCATGCAAGTCACCATTCAGAAATGTTGTTTTAATGTCCAACTGATGTACATTCCAACCATGATGAGCTGCAAGTGCACAGATGCTCCGAATAGTAGTCATATGGCATGTAGGTGCAAAGGTCTCATCAAAATCAATGCCTCTTTTCCTGTGCATAACCCTTTGCAACAAGCCTACACTTATACCTGTCAATTGTACCATCTGATTTATGCTTCAGCTTGTATACCCACTTAGTGCCAATGGCCTTCTTGCTGGGAGGCAAGTCACATAAAGGCCAAGTACCATTTTCATTATAGCATCATATTCAGATTGCATAGCAACCATCCAATTTTCTGAATTTTGTGCTTCATCAAACGAAACAGGCTCATTCTCATCACAAAGACTAGATGCAGCCATAGCATAGCAATCTGATGCAAAAGAGGCACTATGAGAGCCTGAACGAGTACAATATGACAGAGGTGCATCTAATTTGCTGTCACGCAAAGTCTGCACCAGCCATTTTGGCATAGTTTTTGTCTGCTCAATATCAGCTCTCTCATCAACTAGTGCATCATGTAAATCTGCATCAGAAATGGAATGATCTGTATCATCACATGAAACCTGCAAAGGCTAAGAAGTTGCCTCATTGGGACAAGCACTAGACTATCCACCTGTAAAAAGAGGCAGCAAAGTATCATACATGTCTTTGGAGCTAACAGATGTCTCCTTAGTACATGAAAACAATGGCTAAATAGCATCTTTCACAAAAACAGCATCACGGCTAACCAGAATGCTTTTAGTCTGTGGATGATACAGACGGTAGCCTTTACTTTCAGAACTATACCCAACAAAAATACATTTTACTGCTTTATCATCCAATTTTTTGCGATGTTGTTCAGGCACTAATGCATATGCCGAAAAACCAAAAACATGCAGATGAGCAACAGATAGCTTGCGATCATGCCAAGCCTCATATAGAGTGATAGACTGCAGCGCTTTAGTGGGATACCTGTTTAGCACATATGCTACACACATGACAGCCTCAAGCCAGAAACTATGTGGTAAAGCTTGACTGTTGACCATACACCTCGCCATCTCCATGAGTGACCTGTTCTTTCCTTCAGCAACTCCATTCTGTTGAGGTGTATACGGCACTGTACACTGGTGTTTTATCCCACGTTCAGCCAAAAATGCATTAAAATGCTTCAAACAGTATACCCTCGATCAGAACAGAGGGTATACTGTTTGAAGCACATGAACACTTCGAACTTTGCCTTCAATGGATATACCCACGCATGCCCGGAAAAATCATTGATGAAAGTCACAAAGTACAGATAATTCCCAAAAGAAGTTGTCTGCATAGGACCACAGACATCACTATGTACAAGCTGCAATTTCTGAGTAGCCCGAACTGAACCATCTTTTGGAAAGGATGAACGCTGCATTTTGCCCAAAATACAGCCTTCACAAACATGTTTTCCAAGTGTCACTTACCAACTCCCATAACAGGATAAGAGGAGTTGTTGGCGCATGTAATAGTATTCCTTGTAGGGGTAGGCTTGAGTGAAGAGAAGAAACTACGCTGCGAGGTAATATGCTTGGTCACCCCACTATCAAAATACCAAACATCTGAGTCTACTGTAGACATGCACTGCTCATGAGAAGATGGGTCAAAACATAGACAGTAGTAAACGCCCATTCTTCTTCCTACAGAAGATTAGCACACTCTGTTTTTGGTGTAGAGGGCTCTGCAACAACCATTCTAGCCTCTTTCTTCTTTGCCATTTTAGAAGCCAGTTTTGGACAGTTCTTTATGATATGATCATTCCCTTTACAGTACTTACAAAACAATTTCTACTTTTAAGATTTCTTCTCATCTTTATCTTCCTTCTTCGAATGTGCAGAATTAGCAGATTTCGGCTTACTAGTTGAAGAGCTCCATTTTCCTTTGCCCTTCTGACTGCCAGGAAAGCTTAATCTGCAACTCGCATAATGGACTTGTTCTACCTGGACTGATCTTCCTACAACAGAACAGAGAGTAACTCCTCAAATGATAAGGCATTTGGATTGCCTTTCATCATCAACCAAAGAGTAGAAGCAAAACCTTGATATGAATCAAGAAGACTATTCAGAACGGTCTGCACAAGTGAGCTATCTGGTATAACCTCATCAACAGAAATCAATTGTTCCTTCAAGTCTTTGATCTTCGTTAGGAAACTATCCATAGAATCACCTTCATTCATGTGCTCACTCTCCAACTGTTTTCGGAGGTAAGCAATACGAGCCTCATTCCTAGCTTGGTACAATGTGGTAAGTGTATCCCAAGCATCCTTAGCTGTTCTACAAGAGCGAATGTGAGGAATCATGGCACATTTGACAGACAAAGCTATCAATGCATGTGCCTGGGCATCTCTGCCATCCCAGCGAATTTGCTTTGCTATAGGTGCAACAGAAACCACAGCACAACTAGGAATATGCAGAATACCATCATCTTCGACACCTTCTGCATCAGGTTCAGTACATGCAGTTGTAACAGTTGCAGGTGTGATAGGACGTTTTTCGACACCCTGCACAATGTTCCACAATCCTTTTGCAATCAACACATGTCGCATCATACAAGCCCATAACGGGTAGTTGGTACCATCCAACTTATCCTCACAGCCAACATACGGAATACATCACTGCTTTCAGCCATGGCCAGTGACTAAAATACCTTGATGCAAAAAGTTGACTATATCTCAAAAAGTTGAACAGAATTGCCCGGACAAATTTCGCTAGACCTATAGTAGACTTCGAGACGCTTGTACTGGCGAACAAAAACTGGTATATACCTTTGGCACAAAAAGATAAAATAGCCTGCACAAGCGCTACGATAGTGCGTTCGGAGGCCAAAACGAGCTCAGATCGCGATTTTAACACCATAGAATGAAGATGTTTTGATCTAGGAAACATGCTGAGTATGCTCACCAAAATTTGTGTGATTCTGAGACGGCAAACGGAGGAGTGTCGACGGTGCCCTAGATGAAACGACGACCTGCTCTGATACCAATTGTTGGAGATAGACATCTGTGGAAGCATGCAAACAACACAAGGAAGAAGAAGAAGCTTGGAGCACAACACATAATACTAAATGTATTACTACATAATGTACAAAGATAAGTAGCCCACTAGGGCAATAGGCATATATACAAGACGGGGGGAAAAAAACCTCTCAAAGAGGGAAAAAAGTGCCCCGACGGTCCTAGTGTGTTCACACACATCACTACCTAAATATATCAACATGTCAGTTGCAATTGATGGGTCAATCATGATTGACAGGTGGACCTAAAACTCCGTCAGTCGTGGTCAAACAATCGTTGATTGGGTCGGTCACGATCGACAGGTCCGTCGAGGCTGTCAGTTGCGATTGATGGGTCAATCGTGCTTGACTGGGTCAATCGTGATTGACTGGGTCGATCGCGATTGACACATGGCACGTGAAGGTTCTGTCGGTCGTGTCAATCAGTCATTGACTCTATCGATCACGATCGACATGTCGATCGCGATTGACAGGTCCGTCGGGAAGTGTTCGTCATCGTTTGTCAGTCGCGATTGACGTGTCGATCGTGATTGATAAAAAATAGCAGAATTTCAAAATTTTAAACACACTTTTAGGATGCTTTAGGCCTACACATCATGTTTATGGACTTGCTTTAGCAAAATGGTTGATTTTTTTGTCAGTCGCGATTGACAGATGTCAATGCCTCGGGACCTGCATAGTCAAAAATTTTACCTGCTAGAGCTTGTACAGCTAATGGGGATGCCAGTTCCTGTAGAAAATCTCAAAAAACACACAAAAGCACAAGCACAACTCGCTCTCTCTCACAAGTGAAATGAGGGGAATAGTATGGAAAGGTGATATGACCAAAAAACTGAAAATGTCGCGATGATGGAGATGGAGGTGGAAGATGGTGATGATAATGATGGTGGTAAAGATGGTGAAGAAAACAAAAGGAAATAGATAAAAGTAAAGAAAATACCTATGACTCCAACATCTCAACTCTACATCTTACCATCACACGCTCGTCCTCAAGGTTGGATCCTCGACAACGACGCGCGAGAAAAGATGAGTCATTTCCAAAACTAATGATGGAGACAAAGGTGTTGGTGGAAAAGCTATCGACGGCTCTACGAGATTACTTAATAAAGAAATTGCTAGAAAAGTTGCTTTCGATGAGCACTAGGCACAAGCTCCGGGACTTGTTAGCACCAAGTTCTTCAATCAAAGATTTCATCTCCATGGCCACAAGAATTGAATAGGCCATAGCTCACTTTAAAAACACCCCATCATGAACTTGCTACTGTAGAATAAGAAGTAGTGGCTAAGTTGCGAAGAGAACTTGAGGAACTAAGGGAGCAAGAGACAAGGACAAGTCTTTGGTGTACAGTATGTCACCAACAGGGGCACCCACAAACTGAGTGTTCGACCAAAATAGTCTTCCAATTCTATGGGAAATAAATTATTACTACTTGAAAGGGATGGCGGAACCCCAAGCATCTGCATTCTGGAGACAACTAACTAGAAAAGCACCACCCATGATACTGATGACATAGATGATGGCAGATTGAGGAACTACTTTGGGTAATGTTCTCATAGCCCCTACTTTCTATGCTACTCCCACTAACATAGGTATGTAGAACAACATGAACGATCTAGCCTTAATGTTTAGGAATATGCATCTAATGCCTATAGTATGTTTTAGATGTGGAGAATATGGCCATGTGAAAGCTCACGTTCTTTTACCAGAAAATGCACCAACATGCTCCAAAGATCTAGAATCTAGGGACCACTACCTAAGAGATTACTCAAATCAAGCGATGGCAACCTAGAACATGGCAAACAATACATTCCATGTTTCACTAGAATTGTTTCCAATGATAGACACACTATGAAGGTCGCCTACTGATTAGGGGGTGTGACCTCAAGAGATTTCTCCATTAAGAGTTTGGATTAGGGCCCATACCATAGAAGCAAGAATGGATGTGGCAATGAATGAAGAAATCAGATGACAGTAGAGAAATGATATGCGTCAGGTGCCTAGTCTTGAGGAACGACCTTCACTAAGTTGCAAAAGAAGGATGAGATAGAAGAAACAGAGGTGAACTCAAAAACTACCAAGAATAAGGATACAAAAACCAAGAAAGGAACAACACTAGTGGCAAAAGAAGGGGAGCTAATGAGGAATGCATAAAGGGAAGTGCAAAGGTCAGATGCTTTAATATTAAGCGAGGCCACATGAGCACCTATGGATAAGGAAAAGGAGTCAAGGAAAGAATGATAAAGGATGCATATCAAATAGCCAAACATGAACTTAGAGGTAAGATTATGGAACTTATGAAAAGCATCTTGACAACAACTCTCTCTATAAAACATATCTTCAGGAATACCTACGACCAAGTCAACCTATACAAACAGTCGAGGAAAGAAAGAATGATAGAGGATGCATATCAAATAGCCCAACATGAACTTAGAGGTAAGATTATGGAACTTATGAAAAGCATCTTGACAACAACTCTCTCTGTAAAATAGATCTTAAGGAATACCTACGACCAAGTCAGCCTGTACAAACTACTACACATGGAGAGCATATTCCAAAGTGAGAGGGTCAGCATTGTTTTCTCCCTTGGAGCATTAGTCTCCATAAAGAGTAGCTTAAATAATTTCTTTATAGCACATGCACCATTGAATGATTATCGTCATATGTGAATCACAATTAACGTAGTTGGGTAGGAAATTTTAGGAGTTATCATAGATGGTGGGTCCGAGATCAACATGATGTCGAAGTCAATTATGAAAAAGTTAAGACTCCACAAAACGAAGGAAGCACAATTCATAATAACTATGGCAAATCAAAGTAGGGTGAAGCTAGTCAGAGTAGTCGAAAGAATTGTAGTAATAGCACAAGGATCTAAATTTATCCTGAATTTTGCCATACTTAGATTTGTGCTTGAACCAGGAGGTTTTCCATTACTTCTAGGATGACCTTGGCTTAGACATGTGCAATTCATCCACAATTAGGCACAGAATTACATGTGGATATACAATTAGGAAAAATTAAAGTAACCACAAATGGAAGATGTCCTAAATTATGCACCCAATGATATTGCCTCCTTGATAGTGGAAGTAGATGATCCACAAATTATTCACACAGAACAAGGCCATCAAAGGAGGAGAACTGAGATGGAAGGAAGAGGTCATGCGGGAACTCACACTTGCTATATCATTACATGCATCAAGGACATTCAGAAAGAGAGCAATGGGTTAGGCATATTGAGATGTAGCATCATGGGACAAATATGGTGGTCTCAAGGGAGGAGCTTGATGAGAATAGAATGCTAGAAAAGGGCAACAAAGGGAAGATGGACACAACAGTTCGAGTTAGAGAAGATCTCTCCATGGCATATCCAATACCAAGGTAGAGAATACATGCAGCATGATGGAGTGAATGAACGATTAACAGGATCTAGAAAAGTCAAGTTCAGGCACTTAATGGAGTTGGAACCAACCATGCAAGGTGGAAACCCTTGAACTAGAACACCTATTCCCCTGGAGCTAGGGAGAGGGAATAGGGAACTGCATCCGGTGACAACTGGATTATGGAAAGAGTTTACAAAGTCTACAAAAACTCTTGGGCATGGGGAAGAGCTCCAAAACCTTACTCAGATGGGGATATGAGAAACTAACAGCTCGCATAGCTAGAGGGAAAGATGAGCCCCTTCATTTGGTAAATGTATCCACGCTCAACGTATACCACACCTAAAATAGAGAGAAAACACCATTGTACATATCTCAATTTTTGGATAAAGGTAGAAATCTAGATAAAACCCATCAATCCCCCTCTTTTGGTCCTTGAGTATAGACTAGAATCTCTCTTCAAACATCTCTTTTGTTCCATACTCTTGTTTTATCTGCTCCAAGGTAGAGCAAACTTTGGAAGTGGGCACTATACATCCAGTGGATGTTCAAGATACTGAATAACCACAAGAAAGTCTTTTCCCAACAAGTTCGGATTATTTCTAGATTCATGTCACTCCCAAAATTTTTGGGGGTTAGCCAGTCTAAAGCAAACGGCATCCCCAACTATGGAGAACTTTTCCTATGGATTCTAGAAGCAATGATCAACTGGTGTAAGTATGTGTCTGCCCAAATATTTTTATGCACCCGTGAGTATTTCAATTATGTAGGAGCATTGATATGCAAAGCATTAACTGCATCCAATATCCATGCTACCAACTTAAGGTCACCCTCTATAACACCTTTCTTGGGGTGAAAACCCAAGATCTCAATATAGTTCCCTTGTGAAAATGGACAGATCAAAGCTAACATGATACTGCATGGCGAAGTGAGACAATACTAGTATATAAGGAACCATATAGAGAGGGGAAGACATAAAGATACATATGGGGGGAGAGATACACAGTGCACATAGAGGGGAGACACTCCACACATGTAGGGGAGAGAAGGGGTAGATAAAGATAGACATACATACCCAATTAGGGGAGGTGGGGGAGGGAAATAGACAGACCCACATAGGGGGCATCAAGATGGTCGGAAGGAGGCATTGTTGTGGCTATTAGGAGAATACAAAGGAAAGGGGAGGATATATATGCACATATTGATGGGTAGCAAGAGAGTGATATGCCATCAATGAGGTAGCCCTCTCTATGAAGCACGACAAGATACAAGCAAACAGATGCATGTAGATATAGGAACTCTAGAAGGAAATAGAAGCATGCAAAAGATGGGGAATGTAGTGGGAGCATAGAGCCACATAGCAACAAGAGCAAATGTTAAGGAAGGGGATTCAAGGAAGTTCACAAATGAGACTGGAAGCGACACAATAGAGAAGGTGAACAACTAGGTGGTAGTATGGTCGATGATTCTAGTGGGATTGGAGAAGCTCCCTAGAGTGTGAAGGAGGAAGATGACTAGGTTGGTAATGGTTAATAAGTGTTGACTGAGGGGGATGGAACTTGGCTACCACACACTCTTGGAGGCGAGAACTCAGGAGGAAGAATGGAAACACAAGCTCGATCATCAACATCGGGAGGCAAGGCAGCTATTGGATCTAGACCCTCAAAGTGTGAAGGCTATCATGGTTGAAAGCTTTGGGGAGTCTACACCCAAGATGCCAATGCATCATCATGGAACTATAGGAGGTTGGGGAATAGCATGATGGTGATCCTATGGAAGGATAGGCATCAGAGGCAATCAATGGATGACATGTAGGGGAAGGTTCAGTAGACTTCCTCTTCTGCTCCTAAGACTCAGACACATATAAGATTTGATCCTTCCTTGGTGTCTTGAACTGCTTGATCCAGAGATGGAAAGGGCACTGAGGTTGGGGAGGTGATAGAAGTTGTAATATCTTAGGCACATACACCTGCATTACTTTACTATAGTTTTCTAAAGCATCTGTATTACTTTACTACCATGCATATATTCAATGAAGATAGAATTTCTAGGTGTATGCTTTAGGACAAAAGGGCCTTTCTCCCTTGGAAATTGTGTAAGAAGACCTTGGAGGATTCACTTAGTTTTAATTTCCTTTTTCGAATTAATATAAATCTCAGTTGGTTCACTTATTGCGTACTTGTCATCACATATGTACGAATTGTTTTTCGGTTCAATACGAGTCCTCTTTTACCATCATCATGCAATGAAGTCTAGTGACACATGAGGTTGTGAGGGAAAAGGGTCTAGGGGTTCAGAGTCGTGGTAGCCGTTGTGCATATGTGGCTTCCTCATAATCGACTCCAATTGCACAGCTAAGCATGTACACATAGTCAAGTAGCTCCTAGGATTTTAGCACTCTTTTTGAATGGCCATTCAAAGTGTGAATGGAAATGATTTTGGGCACTTGTATATGAGTCATTTTGAACTCATTTGTAAAGACTCTTGTCATTTTGAATAGAAGAACTAACTTGAGCAAGTGAAGTACCTTCACTTCTTCTTCTTGATCTCTTATCTTCTTCCTTGTGAACTCATGTGCATGGCTATGGCTTACAATGTGTTAAGCAGTGTTTTCTACCATTGTCACGCCTTCTTTCATTGTTTTCTTGCTTGTGTGAAGTGTAGGGAGTCTTGGAAGTGTATATAGTTGATTCCCAACACTAGTTCTTTTTACCATAACTTTGCATAGAAAACTCAAAATGGTTCAAGACCACTTACAATGGATGTCTCTCATCATGAAATTCGAAATGAAAAGGTAAATCAATATATTTGGGACAGTTTAGCCCAACATGTGAAGTCACATGAAGAAGCCATTTTAAACACCACCTCTACTCAAGCTAGATCTTTTGCAAAACAAATTTCATTGCATAAGATTGGAAATTATAGTGAAGGTGATGAGGGAAACACATGTTTGCCAGTCCTCTACAATTATTACACAACCAAAGCAATACTAAAATTAGGTGTAGGAGTGGCCATAGCAACTAAAGAGCTTTGGGTGGAATGGGGTAAGCCTACTTTGAGGTCTACATGAATGAAATTGCAATTAGCAAATGGGCATATAGAGCATCATCTTTGAATTTTAGAAGGAATAGTACTATGTATGTGTGAAGTTAGATTTGATCATATGCTAGCTATTTGTTAATTTGGAAAAATAGGAAATTATGAAATGATCTTAAGAAGACCTTTCATGAGACAAATCAAAGTGGTTCAAGATTGGGGACTCAATGTCTTATACTTGCAACACTTAGGTTGTAACCACAAATATTAATCTAAATTAAGAATCCCTCGAGATGATAAAAAGGAAGAAATAGTGGCAAAGATAACACGATGAAAGGATTTGACTAGAGGAACAGCCAAAACAAGTACCAATTTCCACTTACACCTCTCTCAAACATACAATCCTAGATAGAAGACCTTACTTGAATATGGGTCTAGGATACACCATGTCCTTATTATTAGTATTGATAGATGTAGAAGCTACACTCAACACTATCAGGAGGTCTATTGTAGAGAAGTTCCAAGGAAAGATAATGCCCATTGAATCTTACATAGTAGGCATAGGGAGGAATCATATCAGATGCTTAGGAGAAGTTGAATTGCCCATTCACCTTGGAAATGTTTATCCATGGATGCTAGTTTCCTAGTATGTGATGGTGAAGAACTCATAGAAGCAATCATGTTAGGGAAATATTGGCTTTATCAACACCACATGAAACTTAACCTTGCTCCACTCACACTATTAACAATGGCCTATGGAAGATTAGATTTCACTTTTCTAGAAGAACAAGAACCATATACAAGCTCAACCTATTGACAAATCATAGAGACAGATAAAGAATGCCTAGAGTCAAAAGATAGACTCATTCTAGTCAGCATGGAAGGATATAGCCTCTTGTTTAACCATAGAGACTAAGGACACTAGTTCACAGCATCCATGGAAGCACACAAAGTTCTCAAAACAACCAAGGCCAATCAAAATACTATTCCATTAGGCTTGAAGGAAGTTTTAAAGTCATGACATCAAACCACCTCTTAAAACACAAAAGAGATTCAAGATCTAAGCACATTTGGGTGGTTAAGGAATCATTGCCCTTTTCCACCAAGGAAGCAGAAACTAGTCAAAGTCAACAATAGAAACCAAAGAAGAACCACAAGAAATCAATTAGTGGAAAGTGGAATATCTAGAATTTAGGAGAACAAAATCACAAAATTTGACAAGTGTGTGTACCCAAAAGTATATTACAAGCACAAAACAATAGAGGCAAAGCCTTGATGCCAAAAATCAGTCCATCAAGTATGCAAAACCAAACACAATAAAATAGGAAGCAATCACGTGCAACACACACACTATCTATTTATCATTCACCTTTGGCATGGAAGCTTGAACCATTGTACACTACACAATTACTAAGATACACTACCATTTCACATCATTCACATAAGACTCACAACACTTCAATCACTCACATCAAACATTGTACATACCACAAACATACCGCATTAGCACACTCTTGGAAATGAAGGAACAAGGAAAAAAGCCTCATCCACAAAAAATATTTGATGCATTGTCAAGGATCCATCATACTCACACCATAAGTAATCATGCACATAAAGTGATCCTACATAGGGCCACATTACACAACCATGCACAAGGCACCCAAATTTCTTAACCCATGCACACTTATGAAAGCCTCCAAGAAGGGGGGGAGAAATTACAAAAAAGAAAAGCACATATGTCAAAAACCCTAAAAAATTTATAAAGAACCCCAAAATTCAAAAACATATGTGTACAAGCAATGTACATATATAAACTATGAGTCTTGTATATGCTACAACTTTCTTTGAGTCGGAGTGACTTTTCCTCTTAGTACTTGTTTGCTTATATCTGGGTTTTCAAACACAAGCACTGATACGTTGAGTCTTGAACTTACACTTGGACAACACGAGTCTCTTCGAACCCCAATTATGTATGATTGTTGGAAGCAGTCAGAGGCACAGACGCCACGGAAGCATGTGAAGACGAAGCAGGGAGCCAGGCGGATCAATCTTTTAAACAAATACATGTCTTATTAATTTTCCCAAAACATTCAACAGTGATTATTATCACTAATTGTAACATATGTATCATAGAAAACCCCATTTTGTAATCCATAGCTCCATTTTGTGCAAGCCGAGGAGTCCTCGAGCTTGAGGAGCTTAGGTAGAATGCTCGTACCAAATTTCGTTATTTTTAGACATCGTTTACCCTTCCAAATAGCCTCTAGGACCTATTTTTTAACTAGGCCGGTCATTAGATGTGAAACCGGTCAAAACTAGTCTAGAAACTATAAAAAGAGCTAGAGAGCTCATTTTTGAGGTTAGCTTGTTGGAGCAAAGAAGAGAGTAGAGCTAGTTTGAGCTTGTAAGAGTATTCTTGAGTAATAGAGCTAATTTCCCACCTTCCATTGTGTCTTGCTTGTCTCTTCATTGTGTGTGTGTATGTGTGTGTGCACCTTTGTGCTTCTCACCTTCACTCTCACTTCATCTCACATTCACGATCTTCATATCACTCCTACCTCTCCCTCGGATTGACATTAAGGAGGTGAAGCTTCTTAACGTGGTTCTCACCATTGTGCTAGAGCAACACCAAAATTTGGCGCCGTTGCCGGGGATCGAGTCTAGGACGAATGTGTGATGGTAAGAGTATAGCAAGAAGTGGCGTTGGAAGGTAAAAATTTCAGTTTTTGTTGTTGTTTTTACTTAGTTTTTAGTGTTTTTCACCTTCCCCACACTCCATCTTCATCATCGCATCATCATCTCCATTTCCAAAAAAATCAGAAAATTCACCATATCCACCCATTCACCTCATTTCCCCTCATTTGTGCATGCGAGAGAGCGAGAGAGAGTTTTTGCGCTTGTATGCACTTGTGTTTTCTTGAGTTTTCTTGCAGGTACAGAGCTTCAGAGCATCAGGAAAGCTTCCAAAAGGTAAAAAATGTACTTTCTGTCAGAAATTTCCGACTGTGTCGGACCATCGCGATGGTCCGCCAAGTTCGGATTTTGAGGTAGGCGACCACACCACGAGGTAGGCGATACTTGCGCATTCACGGAACCACAATCGCATTTCAAAAATTCGTTGTTTGGTGGACCATCGCGATTGGCTCGGACCATCGCGATTGTGTCGCACCATCGCGATTGGCTCACGCCATCGCGACGGCTCGGCCGGACCATCGTGACGGTTCGCTTTTTCGGACCATCGCGACGGTTCACTTGAGCCATCGCGACGGTCCACTTGGACCATCGCGACGGTTCATTTGACCCCGGACCATCGCGATTGGCTTATGCCATCGCCACGACAGTGCCACGTGTCACGATAGACCATCGCGACGGTTCATTTTTTGGACCATCGCGACAGCCCAAAATCGGACCATCGCGATTGGCTCAAGCCATCGCATCGCGGACCATCGCGACGGTTCACTTCGGACCATCGCGATTGTCCACCGTTGACCGTTGACCGCGCCATCGCGATTGTCCGCCCGATCACGCCATCGCGACGGTTCAATTTTTGGACCATCGCGACGGTTCGACCTCACGCCATCGCGATCGTTCACTTCGAGCCATCGCGACGGTTCGCTTTTTCGGGCCATCGCGATTGTCCAAATTCCACGCCATCGCAACGGTTCGCTCGGACCATCGCGACGGTCCCAGACCATCGCGATTGCCCACCCCCATCGCAAATTTTGGACTTCAATTTTTGACCAATTTTGAGGGTATTTTTGGAAAATTTTTGGACCATTAGACTCATAGGAGACCCCTTAGCTCATATTTGAGGGAAAATTGGATTGTCAGTTTTTACCCCCCCAGGGCCTGAACGCTCATAACTTTTTCATCCGGAGTCCGTTTTTTGAGCTTAATAGCTCGTTAGAAAGCTCGCGACGAGTACTACGTGACCTCAACTGTTTTTTTCATAAAGGATACGTCTATCTTTGGATAAGCTATTTTGAGGTTCACCTAGTCTGGGACTAGGAAGTCAGGGGGCACACATTGAAAATTTGAGCTTAAAAGGTGTATATACTCAAGTGTTTAATCATCTTGTGAATTGGTCTAACATTGGAATTTTCCAGGTCTAGCAAGGGCAATCCAAGGCAAGCAAGCAAGGCAGTGAAGACAGCAGAGCTTGGGAAGCACGGCTTCTTAGGCAACAGGGCATCAGAGCAACCAGAAAAGCCGACTCGAGGTTGGAAGATTACTCAACCCCCTCAGTCAATTTTTAGCTTAGGCTAAACGGTAGTTGTGGATTAACGACGATAGGAACGCCTCAAGTTCAAGATACCTAACTCTATCAAGTTTAAGACTTAAAGTAAAGGTGTGTGTGACGCGAAAACCTAAAGAAACGAACCTAAGTCTGACGGAACGAGAACTCAAAATCATCACGAAAGTCGAATTCCTGACGCATAAATTAAGACAAGAATCCAGAGAAAAATTAAAAAGAATCAAGAGAATAATAACAAAGGACCATTGACGATCTAAGTGTGTAATTGAGTGAGCAAGGAAGAAAATTAATGAACCTTAGATCGGGTAAACATATAGGTAAGTCGGACAGACGAAGCCTTAGATCATCAGAAGCTAGTGTAAGAACTACCGCTCGATCTTGGGCTCAGCAATTGAATAGCAATTACCCCTACGAGAGCTCAGAAACTAGCGAGTCAGAAATGGCATTCAGCACAGACAGACCAGCAGGAGGATCTCATGTAGCATACCTAGAAAAACCTGAAGGACCCTATAGAACGCAGCTAGAGTTTCTCCGAACCAACCGACTAGGTGCTCGCATCTATGAGGATGGTTTGCAAAGGCAAGTGGTGCAACTGCACAACCCTGATCAACCCTTTGGCTTGGAAAGACCAGTGGTGAAATTTGAGAGAGACGCTTACATAGACAAAGAAGGAACCATGTATATCTTGAGTACGCAGCCAAACGATACTAATGAGTTTGGCACAATCCAATTAGAGACAGAAGGGAAATTTCAAGGAAAAGAACCGTTAGAAGAACCTAGGACACCTAGAGGGAAATCCGTATTAACAAGAGTACTCATCCCAGAGTGGATCCCTCAAGATAACAGGAGCACCGAGTTGTTCATAAATAAAGAGACAGACGAAGCCTTTTGGAGGTACAGAAAGGAAAACCCTGGTGAGGTAGGCATCATTACAATCTATGAATTCAAGGACCCAGATACACCTGGAAAGGTTGTATACCTGGATGAGACTTCAGAAAGAGTCTTCGTGGTGCCTGAACGCGCTAAAAACACATACACTTGGAGAGGTGAATTGATATTCCCTCCATCCAGAACAAACATGAATGCAAATCAACAAGGGGCAGGAACATCCTCAGCCCATGGGAATCAAAGAGAAGGAAATCACGAGAGACCGGAAGTAAGCTTCAATCACCCCATAGGGAGAGATAGAACAACCACGAACACTAATAGGACGGATAGACAAAGAGAACATGGAATACCAGGTGGTAGAGATGATTTTCCTCTACCTAGACCACGTGAACACGCAAGAGTATTGAGACCCACACAGTTGGTAAAATCAATGAAAAATTATTTTGATGGGACAGGAGATCCCTATGACCATGTCGCAGAATTCAAGCAAGTACTAAGAGCAGAACAAGTCGAGGACATGTTCACGCAGTACAACGCATTTGGACTAACGTTAAAGAATACAGCTTTAACTTGGTTCCAACCATTGCAACAAAGGCAATTTAGAGACATCCATCACTTTTTAGAGTCATTCATTACTGAATTCTCTAAAAGTGGGGTTAGACATGACACGTCTTCGTTGATTCATAGTTTTAAGCAAACCCCTCAGGAAACAGTAAGACTGGCAGGACGTAGGTTCAGACAATATGTGGAACGATGTCCAATGCAAGAGCTACCCTCACAAGCTAAGCAAGTGTCCTTGTTTTTAGATGGCTTGTTGAGCGCTAAACTACGCTCCTATGTGTACCTAAAAGAACCCAGAACGCTAGAAGAGTGTGTAAGAATATGTATAGACATCGAGGACAACCTAGGAGATGAATTAGAACTCTCAAAGGTCTATAAGGACTCAGATTGTTCTTCTCTAGCATCCACAAAATTGTCTAATTCGATAGAGGACCTAGCAGAAAAAGTGGCCCAGAAACTAGGAGTTTCTAGTAAACAGGTGCCCAAGCTACCGATGAACGTACGTTGTTACACTTGTGGCGGAAATCATTTGGCAAACGTGTGCCCCAATGCACCTCAACCTCATGTCAACCCTAGTGGCCAATATTGTACAATTGAGAGAAGGTACACGAATCATACGGCTCAGGACTGCCCATACAATAAACAAACCGTGAGACAGAACTACCCGCAAACATACCAGCAGCCAGGTAGGTATCAAGGCCAATACAACGCTCAGCCTTATTACTATAGGCCTCCTCAGAACTACCCATACCAGGCTCAACAGAGACCTCAACCCGTCTTAGCTCAACAGCCACCCCCACCAGCGAATGTCATCTCAGTCAAATATGCGGCTGCAGAAGAGAACCTAAGTAGGGCCTTAGTGCCTTCTTCACCCCTGATCACCGAAAGTGACCCAAACTCAAACAGTTTTGACTCCACTCATGTAACTAGTCCACCCGCTTATTACACGGAGTCACCAGAGCATGTGGAGACATATCATTATGATAGTCCACCAATGGAACCTAGTTGGGAGCCAGACTATACTAATGTGATGTACGCAAACCCAAACCCACGGCCCCAATTGAGACAACAGAGACCACAGGGCCCTAGAGGACCATGCTTTAGGTGCCAAGGAGATCACTTCATAAAGGATTGTCCACATCCCCCAATAGCAAGGCAATCACAGTACTATAACATACAAGGCTTTTGTGCCGATTGTGGCAAAGAGCACATAATCAAAGATTGTCCTAAGAACCCAGTTAACACTACAAATGTGACACCGATCAACGTGATAGGTATTGTAAACAACGCAGATGGATCCAACCCTACATACGTGCCTATCCAAGCTATAACTAGAGCCCAGGCACTTTTACAAAACCAACAGCTTAATCATGAGAAAATAGCCGAAACTAGTGAAGTTGCGGAATCGAGTAGTAAAAAGACGAAATCTTGGAAAGATTCCAGAGAAAGAATAAAGAGAAAATGGAGTAAAAAGATAAGTGAGTTGGAAGGAAGTCTAAGAGAATCTAGAGCCAAAATACAAGAATTGGCTTCACAAGAATTAAATCAAGAAAACCCAGCTCAGAAATCAGGATCGGTTTTAGCGGAACCCATACCGGAAGATCTAGACATGCTGTTTCGTGCATATCAGGCTAGAATAAAAGAGGGACCTCAAGTCACGGAAATGAGTAAAAACTACCCTCGAGCTGATCTAGAAATTGAGAGAACTAAACTTTGCATGAAGATGGTAGAACTAGCCCAAGCGTTGTTCGAAGCCTCTAGATATCTTAATTGGAACAACATGGCAAAACCGGAATTACACTTTCAAGGACTAATGGAGAGGCTAGAACACTTGATTGAAAGCAAAGAGAAAAAGGATCAGTCTAGGAACCCTACTGTCCCAGAGACACAGGAAAGGAATCCACCATCCCTGTCTCAAGTACCCAATACAGAGAGTCAAGATAACCTATCTTCCATACATAAGTACTCACATGAATTTTTAAGAGAAATCCAAGAAGAGAAATGGAGAAAAGAACAAGGAACTCATCCTCCTATTCAAGAAATAGACGACTTGCAGGAACAATTTCCCCAAGACATCCCCTCTATATATGGTGATGTAGAGGTGGAACGACTGAGTGAACCCACAGGATTTGAATCTAATTCTTTACAAGAATTAGCTCAGTTCACAGGACCTTGGGAAGCAAAGTCTATTAGTATGAGAGCACCCACAATAATAGTGAGGAATGAAGAATCAGTGATCCCTAGAAATACGGAAGTGATCAAGAATACCAAAGTACAATGTAATCTCACTCTGGAGGAATTGTTAAAGGTAAAACCAGAATTGTGGAAGCACGTAGCAAATCAATTCCCTGAGCTAGCTACCACACCCCCTCAGATAGGATCACAGAAGAAGGTACCAGAGATACCCGTGGAAAAGATTGGAGACGTAAGCGAAGGAGAGGAAGGTAACACATATCTTCCTATAACCCATCAGGGCTACACCACGAAAGCCATCTTAGATTCAGGAGCCGGAGTAGCCATCGCTACTACCGCCTTATGGAAACGTTGGGGTAAGCCAGCACTCAGACCCACCAGGATGAAGCTACAAATGGCCGATGGACACATAGAAAAACCATTAGGCTTACTAGAAGGCATATCCCTCACCACTTGTGGCGTAGAATTTGAGCATACCTTTGCCATTTGTGACTTCGCGAAAAATCATGCATATGAGATGATATTGGGACGACCCTTCATGCGTCAGTTGCAAATTGTACAAGATTGGGGAACTAATTCTTTGTACTTGCAACATTTAGGAGTGACTACCAAAGTCAACCTTCAAGACTATTCACATAGAGACGTACCCCCAATACAATGGAATACCATCCATAAGACACCAGCAGAGACGGAATCCGTGCACTCATTAGAATCAGATCCTTCTTGGTTGCATGAGGACACCCATTTATGGATGTGTAAAGCAGCCAAACAAGAGGAAGAACGATTAGAATCCAGGACCTTAGGTGCGGAACAACATCCACGAACCCTTCAAGATCCAGCCTACGCACCTGTAGTATTCCCTGACGAGGAGTTTGAACCCCATGGTTGGGCGGAAATACTAGCAACCATGGATGTAGCCATCAATGAAGAACAATGGACACCCCACTGTGACGAGGATGGCTATGACATTTCAGTTTTCACGATAGAGCCAATCATGGGCGATGCAATTTTAGAAGAGTGCGAACCAAACACTGATGCATTTGAGGACGCAAGCGAATTTGATTTAGAATCAATTATCATGGACCCACCCTTTGCATCAGAGGAAGAATATTTCTACGAAGTAGAGACTCACACTCAGAGTCACGAGGAAATTACGAACGAGGTAAGGTTAGCCACTCAAGTGACTGATAAGAGTGAAGGCAAGAAGAGAAAGAAGAAAGAAACCATGTCGGAAAAAGAAGAATCTTTATTTGAAGTACCCGAGAATTTCAAGAAATACGAAATCGACGATAGAAGAATCATGGTACGAATGCCTAATAGAAAAGAGAAGGATGGACAAGTATATGATAACCGGGAGAAAACCAAGAAAGTCATAGTTGCCATAGAGGGAGAAGAAGAAAAATGCACCTACATAGGGCACGATTTGACGACTGAAGAAGAAGAAGAGTTAGTTGCCCTATTGCGCGAATATAGAGATGTTTTTGCTTGGAGTTACGAAGATTTGAAAGGAGTAGACCCAGATATATGTTCTCATAGAATCCCTATGACTCCAGATGCAAAACCGACAAAACAAAAACCTTACACGTATAATGATAATTACGCTGCGAAGATTAAAGAGGAGATAGATCGCTTGATAGAAGCAGGATTTATCTACGAAATTGAGCATACCGAATGGGTATCCCCCATTGTGGTTGTGCCCAAGAAGAATGGAAAATTGCGTGTGTGTATTAACCTTAAAAAAGTTAATGCCGCCACGATTAGAGATAGTTATCCTCTTCCTATCACGGAACACCTATTGGAAAGAGTTGCAGGCAAGGAAGTTTACAGTTTTCTTGATGGATTCTCAGGCTATAACCAAGTAGCCATTGCTCCAGAAGACCAACACAAAACGGCTTTTGCCACAGAATGGGGCATATTTGCATTTCGTGTAATGCCATTTGGCTTGACAAATGCACCCGCTACTTTCCAGCGACTCATGTGTCATGTTTTTAAGGAATTTTTACGCAAGAGCTTGGAAGTTTATGTCGATGACCTATGTGCGCACTCAAATGTAAGACAGACACATATCCCAGAGTTGAGACAAATATTTGACAAATGTCGAGAATATCAGGTTTGTTTGAACCCAGAAAAATGCGTTTTCATGGTCAGACAAGGCAAAATTCTAGGACACATTGTGTCAAAAAATGGAATCTCTACGGACGAGGAAAAGGTGAAGGTAATTGCAGAATTACCAAGACCAACTAATGTGAAAGAGGTACAGGCATTTATGGGCCATTGCGGTTATTATAGGAGATTCATACACATGTATGCAATCATAGCCAAGCCTCTGTACTCTCTTTTAACCAATTTTGAATGGACAGAAGAATGTGAAAATTCATTCAATGAACTTAAACGACGTTTGTGTTCAGCACCTATATTGACCACTCCAGATTGGAGTAAGCCATTCCATGTACATGTGGATGCATCCAATTACGCCATAGGATGTGTATTAGCACAACCCACGAATGAAGGTAACATAGATCTCCCCATAGCTTACGCTAGCAGACAATTAAACGCAGCAGAAAGAAATTATACCACGACGGAACGAGAAGGATTAGGGATGATCTACGCGGTAAAGAAGTTTAGGCACTACTTGTTGGCCAACAAATTCAAGTTCTTTACAGATCATCAAGCCCTATTATATTTAGTCAACAAACCATGTAACACCGGACGACTAATACGTTGGTTTCTACTGCTCATGGAGTATGACTTTGAAGTGGTAGTTAGGAAAGGAAAGACGCATCTTAGAGCTGACCACCTCTCAAGATTAACCTCGGGAGAAGCTCCTCAAGGAGTAGCTGATGATCTACCAGATGCATACTTATTCAACCTTGAGATAGCACCAGAATGGGCTAAGCCGTTAGTCCCTATTCTGACATACGGACCCAAGAGTCCTAGAATAAAGATCAAAGAAGGAGAGATTACCAAATCTCAGAGGTACCAAATAATAGCAGGAAGCATATATAAACAAGATAATCAAAAGATTCTTGCTTGTTGTGTAGATGAATCAGAACATGCGAATTGGTTGCAATTAGCACACTTAGGTGCACTAAAGCAACATCATTCAAAACATAGAACACTACAGACTCTGCATAGATTAGGAGTATATTGGCCTTCTATGGAAGCAGATGTCCACAAGTTGTGTAAAGAATGTCAGGTGTGTTGTGAAAGACCACCAGTAGAGCATGCGACATTATATCATGTGTCTCTCACACCAGACTGGAGTGAACCATTAGTGACCTACTTGAGGACGAACACATTCCCTCAAGGAATGACCTTAGCTCAACAACGTAGTCTAGAGCAGGAAGCTCACGACTATTCACTAATTGGCGATAACTTATACAAAAGAGGACGAGATGGATATCTAAGACAATGTGTTCATGAGAGCGATTATCTGAGAATACTAGAGACTGCACACCAAGGTGTTGCAGGAGGTCATTTTGGACCAGATAGGATAATCAAAGCCATCCTCTTTGCAGGATTATGGTGGCCCACTCTTCACATGGATGCACATACCTATGTAAAGAGATGTGACGTGTGCCAAAGAACTCAGTTTCCTACTCGCAGAGATGAAATGCCATTGAAACCCATGATGGGCGGACGTGCATTTTCTAAGTGGGGTATAGACTTTGTAGGACCCATTAACCCCCCTGCAAAAGGTACACATGCGGAATATATTATTGTTGCCACCGATTATCTTACGAAATGGGTAGAGGCAAAAGCCACAAAAAAGAATGATGCTCACACTACTGCAAAATTCTTATTTGAAAATGTCTTTACAAGATATGGATTGCCTATAGAGTTAGTGAGCGATCGAGGCACTCACTTTCTAAACCAAGTCATTGAATATTTGTTACAGGATTTTATGGTGATTCACAAGAAATCTGCACCATATCATCCTCAGGCCAATGGTCAGGCTGAAAGCACTAACAAGATACTTTGTACCGTACTGACGAAACTCGTGAACAATAAACGTTCAGATTGGGACAAACAGCTACACCACGCTGTTTGGGCATATCGAGTGGCCTACAAGACCGTACTCAATGCAACTCCCTTTCAGATGGTTTTTGGTCAGAATGCAGTGCTTCCTTTGGACTTCTTGATACCGACCCTTAAGGTTGCACAAGAACATCAGTGGACCGGCCATGAATTATCAGCAAGAATATTGGACTTGGAACGATTAGGAGAAACCAGGCTGAAAGCAGCAGCAGGAATATACGCAGCGAAGAAGCGACAGAAAGCATATTTTGATGCACATGTGAAAGATAAAGGCCTAAAGGAAGGAGATTTAGTTCTAGTGTATACACTGAAACAGCACGCACGGAAGTTAGAAAAGCGAGGTTATGGACCTATGATCATTAACAGACTCTCGACTAGTGGAGCAGTACAGTTAGCCACCTTAGAAGGAGATATAATGCCTAATTACATTAGTGGCTGTAGAGTCAGGCTATATCAAGAACCTCTTACTGAGGATATGCTTAGACGACTCACGTTGGCAAAGAAGCGTAAGGAGGAAGAAAATAGAATACGAGCAGAAGCTCAGGCAGAAGCCATAGAACGCATTAAGCGCATGAAGCTAAGAAGACAAGGACTAGGGAGAGAACATTACAATCATCTGGAAACACCACCCAGATATCCCATGGCCATGTGTCAAGTAAAGTCAACCACTCATCCTAGCATAGTGGACAGGAGACCATTCCTTACAGTTAGGCTAGAGCACGGTAACCATAGCCAAGAACTGAGGGCTTTGATTGACTCAGGTGCTGCGACTAGTGCGATTAGATGGTCCCACTATAAGGCTTCAGGAATAGAAATGCGGCCAATTGAGGCATACCTCATAGGCCTAGGAGGCATGGAAACCCCTTGCATGGGTGAGGTGGACCTTCCTATCCTCATTAAGGACTTGACCATGACAGCGAAGCTATTAGTGTGCCATGATGACGACCTGATAGAACCCCTAATCCTTGGCCAAGATTGGCTATACGATCACTCAGTGGACCTAAATCTTAGACAAGGCTCCTTACAGATTGGAACCTTAGAGCAGAAGCGAGTGATACCGCTTGACTTCCCTAACCGCACTCCGCTTGACGGTTGTGACCCTAGACCCTATGAAACGCATGCGACGGAAGACCGGAAGATCTTTAATCCGACCAGTCACGTTACATCTACACCAACCCACTCGGGCTTGGCTATAGACAGTTGTCAGTCAGAAGGACGACAGGAGATCTTCCCTGGGACTTCCTGCAAACTAGAAGAGACAGTTACCCAACAGCAAGGGCAGAAGGGCACAATCAGAGGTCAGGTGGGTTGCATCAGCGGCCAAATGAGCACGACACCCTACGGTGCTCATCCTTCCAAGCTTGTTGCGGACTGGCCTAGATTAAAGTTACAAAAGGCATCACTTCCTAATGGGCAGGTCACGCAAGTGTTGGAACTCCCTTCTTTTCCAAAGCAGAGTGTCCATCCGACCTCTCAACCTCAACAACAACAGAGTCAACCGCGACAAAGGAACCCAGACCGACGACAGTATCAGAGGAAACAACATGGAAAGCAGTTTAGGCCTCCCAAAGGAAGCGGTACCAGACAAATATGGGTGCCAAAAGGACAAAAAGCACCAAAGATCTCCAACCAAGCAGAGATCAACAAGAAAAAGGCAGAACAGAAACAGAATCGATCTCCACCATCCCCTCGACCTCCTTCTATAGGTCAGACCATTCGACAAATGTTGATCGCCAAGAAGTACCTTACCCATAGACCCACGCCCACGCAGATTTGGGTACCCAAACCATGTATCATAGCTCAACCCATATGCCATGTAATATATAATCCTCACAAACCTTTTCATCCCTCGACACCACCACACCCGATACCACCTTTTACCCCTCAGCAGAAACCCACCACCCATTCAAGGACTCTTAGGAAATGGATACCGAAACGTGTCCAACCGTCTTCCCCTAACCCATTGTCTAACTACCCCCCGGCTAACATACAACCTTGTGCTAAATCTCTAACCTTTAAACCTGGTATAAATTCACACACCATCATCACACACCACTCGTAATCTCATCTCATCAAGAAATGTATGCATGATCTGAAACGTATAGGTGTCTAGAAACCTGCACTAGTGCTGCAAGAAACATTGCATCCATCACATCACAGCACTTGGCTACACGGGTTACGCATCAGTTATGGAAAGGGATTGCGGTCTCACTTTAATGGGATCATGATTAATTTCCATGCTAATGTGTTAATCTTTTGTAGCAGATCTTTCTCACTAGCGCACCAGCCACCATGCAAACTGACGAAGGAACATCAGGAGCAGGCCCCAGTGTAGCAGCAGTACCACTCAACGTGCTACGAGCAGAGTCCCACCCTACTGCTCCACCGCCGGAATTTCAGGGATTTCCAGGGCCCATGCCTATCGATAACCCCCCTATGGGCTACACCGAAAAGATACACAGGAACTCTCATTGGTTTCAGGGCCTGGCAGGACCCCTCGCGGACGCAGACTTTATATTTGAATCCTCTCTGACTTTTGATGACCGCACGTGGGGAAAGTACCAGTTTTTCTCCAGAGAATTCGAAGCCCTACAAAGCACCCAGGATTTAACTCATGTTTGGGCCAGAGCCGGTTTCACAGAATATTTCAGTGATCCTCTACCCAAACCGGATTTTTATAGGTGCTATTATTTAATCACTACATTGATGGCATCGGAGAATAAGGATATCCCAGGAACCTTCATATTGCCTACCCTAGTGGATGATCCACCTTACAAGAGATTTTATCTCTCTAAGGACCTAATCAGAGCAGCCATCAAGATTCATGGAACCCACACTCCCACAGACCGAGAGAGATTAATTCCAGAACCGATGAAACGTGGGGATGTCACGAAGTGGGAAGAGATTTCGGCCATTACACCTGAGTTGTCAAAGCCACTAAGAATATGCATGCAACATTTTGCATTTCCAGCTCAGGACAGATTTACCATGCCACACAAAAGAATATGGTTCGGATTATATTTGGCATGTACGGGACCTCAAACAGTTGATCTGGCAAGCTGGATCATAGACCAAATGTATCTGGCACAGCACAGATGGGAGCGTAAAAAAGTGCTTAACGGATGTTGTGCACTCACAAGAATTGTGTATATGTGTTTGGCTTATGACTTGCCCATCGAGCGTGCATTAACAGGAGAGGAATTAAAGGCATTCAAGAGCACAGCGAAGAAAGCCAGGAAGCCCAGTAGGACACGGGCAGGTAAGCGCATGCGAGGCACCATCCCTTGCCTCCAAGTGCCAGAGTCGCCGTCACCACAACCCTCTCCCGAGCGCCCACAGACAGAAGCTGCTCCCACTGTACAACCTATTCGCATACGGTTGTCCAGACCAGTAATTACGGAGGCCACCACTAGTACCGCTGCACCTCAGGCAGCTACCACCACAGAACCCCCCACCACAACCGCAGAAGCTCCCACCACCATTGGTGCGGAAGCGTTTTCTTTCCCGATACCACATATGGAGGCCGACCCCATAAACACGACATTCGATTTTGAGATGCCTGATGCATTCTCAAACGAATTTCAGTATTCAGAAGCACAACTGTTCTCCCAGGAATATGAACGTCCCAGCTACCCGACTACGCCGCGAGACCTGCCACAGGGACAAGCTGTGTCGGGCTCTGAAGAAGAAAGAACCGAAACAGATGAGGATCAAGGCGACGATGAAGCCAGCCAGGGTTCACATGACGACCAGACAGAGGGGCAAGGCCAACAAACCGACACGCACGGCGACACCATCACATATGAAGATGAAACTTTCGAAGCCGCAGCGTACACATTGGCCATAAAGAAATTATATCGTACCATGGAGAAAGTCTGGGCACGAAAGAAGTTAACTGAAGAGGAGAGCAAGGCATTAATTGAACAGGAACTCATCTCCGGAGGATTCGAAGACGCATATATTAGAGGGTTCAGAGAGTTAGTCAAATCAGTAGGCTCCCATGAAGCACTCAGGTGTTTACAAAGAAAGCAACTACCACAGTTTGATCCCCGCCGAGTGCGACTACTCTCAAAACCTGGGGAGTATATTCGTGTACCAACAGGAGCCCAATCTTCAGCACAAGCCAGGGAGGCACGCCTCGCCCCTGAACGTTCATTAACCGCAGAAACCATCCTTGTAGATTCGCCACCCCGTACCACCTCTGTACAGACCACTACTATCCTCGAAATAACATCCACCCCTTCGACTCCTCTCTCACCTCATCTTTCACCAACCCATCCCGTATCACCCGCACACCCACCTGCTTTCCCCACATCCACACCTGTACAAAGCAACGTAGCCACAACCTCTTCCTTACCCATTCATACCACCAGGCCCACACCCAACCCTCTGCATCCGTATGTTAACCCCTTCACCCCTTCATCCTTCCCAGCGTTTCCCCCACCTCTAAGACCCCCATTTCCCTTCCTAACCCCACTAACCTTCTCACCCGTCTCACCTCCCCAACCTACCATCACGCCTATTTCCCCGTTTCACCAAGCCGCTCCAACCATCCCCCCTGTAAACTACTCTACGTTTGTAAATCCCGTATTCACACCTACGCAACCACCCACAATCACACCACTTTTCACAGTCACAACATTAAACACGTCCAATGGCATGGACATATCACCACCCACCTCACCACCACCCACTCCACTCACAGCACCCTCATATTTAGGCACTTCACAATTTTCCACAATCACCACTGCATCCACAGTCCCAACCCCGCTCCCCATTCCCACTGCATCTACTATCACTGCATCCTCATTTAGCACTTCACTACTACTATCGCCCACCATAGACACCGCACTGGCTCCCTCGATTAAAACCTATGGATGATATTGCCGCGCACATGACTGTCAAAATCTTTGACATGATGCAGATGGTCTTTAAAGTCTTCCGGCGCATCAAGGCTCCCCATGTCAACACCCCGGGCTTTGAGCATGGCAACTTGGATTTAGTCTATGATATGAGCACAACGCCATCGCTACGGGTGTGTTACGCCTGGCACTGCAGGATCAAATATCTACCGGCATGTTACAAGCAAACATTCGAAGAAATGTTCACCACCGGTTTTTGGGAGTACCATTCAGAAGTATTCATAAGCAGGCCCACACACTTATTGCAATTATTCGCCTGTGAACGAATGGTGTACTCCACACACTATCAGCTCCCACCACCAGACGAGCCGCAACCTATCGACTGGGAGAAACTCGAGGCTGATCTAGCCCGAGGTATTCGTGTATCAGAGCACACCCTCGCTCAAGACCTCCTACAGAATTACATCCGGCAGACCTCACAACAAGGTTCTGTCAGGGACGACAGAAGCGAGAGGGAGGGGGGTGTTGGAAGCAGTCAGAGGCACAGACGCCACGGAAGCATGTGAAGACGAAGCAGGGAGCCAGGCGGATCAATCTTTTAAACAAATACATGTCTTATTAATTTTCCCAAAACATTCAACAGTGATTATTATCACTAATTGTAACATATGTATCATAGAAAACCCCATTTTGTAATCCATAGCTCCATTTTGTGCAAGCCGAGGAGTCCTCGAGCTTGAGGAGCTTAGGTAGAATGCTCGTACCAAATTTCGTTATTTTTAGACATCGTTTACCCTTCCAAATAGCCTCTAGGACCTATTTTTTAACTAGGCCGGTCATTAGATGTGAAACCGGTCAAAACTAGTCTAGAAACTATAAAAAGAGCTAGAGAGCTCATTTTTGAGGTTAGCTTGTTGGAGCAAAGAAGAGAGTAGAGCTAGTTTGAGCTTGTAAGAGTATTCTTGAGTAATAGAGCTAATTTCCCACCTTCCATTGTGTCTTGCTTGTCTCTTCATTGTGTGTGTGTATGTGTGTGTGCACCTTTGTGCTTCTCACCTTCACTCTCACTTCATCTCACATTCACGATCTTCATATCACTCCTACCTCTCCCTCGGATTGACATTAAGGAGGTGAAGCTTCTTAACGTGGTTCTCACCATTGTGCTAGAGCAACAATGATGCTTTGATTTTTTTTTTATGATTTGTTGTAACTCACATCACACTAGGATTATGCACTCACTTATCACAAACATGCACAATTTTTTCTTTATTTTTCCAAATCATTATTATGAAACCCACAATCCAAACAAAGACTTCATCAGAACGGATTCAAGTGGTGATGCAGGAGGACTACAAAACCATAACAATCCATGCAAGAAGCTAATGCATCGCAGAGAAAGGAAGTATTCAAAGAAATCAACTTTTCAGAAGTACCATCAAAATTCCTAGATAATATGACATGAGGTGCCTTATCAAAATTGCCCATGGGATTAGTGGCATACCGAAGGAGTCATTGGCTAAAAGAGAGTGATCATCGAGTGAGGGAAGGCAAAAACTTCTTTGTATGTCAATAAGTGTTGTACACCCATGTCAGTTGAGTTTGGAGAAAAAGCAAAGAAGGCGTGATTTAATAGAACATGGAGGCTATTAGGATGTGGTAATTACTCGATATTTCACCTTGATTTTAGCCTCATGGTAGAAATGATTACATTTTACAAAGCACAACAGGGCATCATAGGCATCCAAGTTTTATTGTCACCAATTTCCAAGGAGAACAAGTCACTATCTACCTCACGATGGAGCTAATATGAAATGCATTACACTTGGAGGGAGAATTGAGGAATATCATGGACATCAATGTACGGCCCAAAAATAAATCATTAAAATAATAAATTCACTAACCTCAATAGTAAGGACTTGGACCTGGCAGTAAGATTATTGCATCAATTGTTTTGCTTCCCAAGCTAGGACAAATACACAATAATACACAAATGCATGTGGCATGGCCTTATGTATGCCATTAGGTTCAATAGGATGGTGGACATCAGAGCATGGATTTTGAAGCAAATAGACTTGGGTAATCTTAGATGCACTATGAAGAAAATGGTTTTTGCAATGAAGATGAATAATCTCCCTTAGAAGAGAAAGAAGTCAAAGGAACACATTGGTGAGCTTCATATCACTAGACAGAAGAGGAAGCACATGGACTTAATTTTTTAACATCATTTTTTTAACATAATACTTTTGATATGCCCCAATCATCTATTAGCATCAAAGATAAAGTAATAAGGTTGTTAGAAGTGGGAATGACAAGGACCACAAATTTTCACAGAGCTCATGAAGAAGCAATGTTGAAGGCCAAGCACAAGAAAGGTTTGTAGATCACTAAAAAAGAGAAAAAGAGTTAGAACTAATGAGAAAGGCATATGCCACATTTACCAAATAGCAATATAGTCCAATCTTAGAAGGAACACCAGTTATAGGAGAGCAAATGTTATGCATTCCTTGGTGAGGATCATTTTCAGTTGTAGTTGGGATAGCTTATACTTGTCAGAGGTGCCATGATTGGGCACATGTATCCACTGCAGGTACTTCGTATGAGAGATAGTCTCATCTCAATGGGAGTTCAGCCTTATGTGTTGTGTGAGACTCATCATGTCTCATTTTGTCTACCTAAACATAGTTCTATTGACATTCATGATGCACATGTATGGCAGGATTTAGATGCTCTAATGGATGCATATATAGAGCATATTTTGGATGCTTGTGATGGTTATATAGAGCATGATTTTGTTGAACATATGGATGCTCATGTAGAGCACACTTTGGATGATTAGTTGGATGCTTTAGAGCATGGTGTGGATGCTCATGTAGAGCATTGTGATGATACTCAGTTAGAGTTAGATCATCAGTTTGACCTTGGTATTCATGTTGTGTAGTTAGCTCATGTGGAGCATGATGATACACTTGTTGTGGTAGAGCAAGATAGCTCTTATGATACACAGTGCATGCCAGAGCATACTAGCTCTCAAGATGCACAACTAGACACATCCTTGATTGAGAGGATGACTAATTTAGATGTTGATGGGTCAGAGATCATGCAGTCATTCTTGGATTTGCTCATGCCAGATGTTGACACAAATATGTCAAGACATGTTTTTCTTGATGATGCTGCTTTGGATGCATAATCAACTTCCTTAGACTCTCTTGAAACCACTACTTGACCTGCATCACGTGGATATCTTTGACATCATCGTTGCATCCACCTGAAGCAATGTTGTTGAATATGGCCCTCATGACCACAATGCCAACATCAAAGTCATCAATGTGATCTGCATCTCACATGAGTTAATGGACTCACATACATATCATGTAGTCTCTTCCATAATGCACTACTCGTCTCCTCATAAGGCCTTTGTGGATCTCTATGCACATACATGTGTAACCCTACATGAACCAATGTATACCACATCTGATCTTTCCATCTCAAAAATTCAATGCCATCAAATCGAGAAGACACCATGCTGGCAATCCAAGAGACTAAATATGATAAGAGATTAGAAACAATACTCTATCACCAATAGGATCACACCTACATATCCATATGCATAACTCACATCATAAATGTCTCACTAGAGAAGAAACCATGTGAACCACCTGTCACATAACCATGCGTCTAGCATGCACATAAAATCATGAGCATAAGTCTGCTCACCAAGTCTCCAAATTGATCAAGTAGATGTGAAAGAATCCTGGGGAAAATTCGATAGAGTATCCCCTATAAATTGAGCAATCAAACAAGATAATCAATAACATAATGAGTAACCTATCACCACATGTCACTGATCCAACCAAAGATAATGGAAAATACATATGCCAAAAAAACTTATGGCAATACACACCAATACAATTGCGATACACCTCCCACTCAAGAACGAATCCTGCAAAATGGTATAATATATCACCAATAACTTGTGACAAAGTCCAATTAAATGGAGATAAGCAATGATCCAAAGCTATCTCACAAGCTTCAAGTTCTACTAGAGTTCTCTTCTAGCATAATGACTATCAAAATTTTAACATCTCCTCTGTAAAATGGACTCTGAATTAAATAAACCATTTGGGAATCTCCATCCACATATGCCAAGAATCACATTGGCAAATAAGATATCAAATTAATGACCATATGCTAATAGAATAGCCAATCAAGGTGACAAACCGATGTGCAACTGAGGCTCCAATCTGGATCATGTACTTGCAAAGAAAACAAAGATACAAGTACCAACCAAGATCCAAAATCAACTCTCCTAAAATTATGACTGGTAAGTAAATCCATAATCAAGTGGCATAAGCAAGATATAGAACACAATGCCACTATACATCCACTCACAATGCTATGATCAAACTCATGATGACATAAACCTCAAAAAAGGTATACCACAATGTCACCTCACATGCCAAACACGTGACAAGATCATGCTCTACTCTCATATGAAGGAGCTACCACAGTAATCATACATGGAAAATGCCTTCAAGCTCTAATAATAAGAGCTCATACACCAAAAAATCTCTCTCCAAGAAGTTCCACAACAAAATGAACCTCCAAAAGCATGTAAGGTTCTTGTGGTGAAAATAGGTTACTCTATGTTTTGTTGTTTCAAGGACGATAACCTCTAAATTTGAATTTTTTTCTCTCAAGTAAACTTTAAGAACTCTTTTTTGACTATGTAATGATATATAGAACACCTTAATCTGAGGTGTGTAGCTCACGCAAAACAAGCATCAGCTATCAATTTCACCTTCATCTACAATATTGTTACTCTGTATTTTGCAATTTCGATGACCTAGCACTCAAAATTTGGACTGTGTCCCACAAAATTGTAGCTTCTTTTTCAAGCTGTGCACAGCAATTTAAATCATTTTAATCTGACTTGTAAAACTCAAGTTATAACCCAAAAACTGACCTACTATCCAAGTGATTGTAGATTTATCTTCTACATCAATCTGTGTTTTTCAAATTTTTGGCAATTTAGAACTCCGAACAAGGTTTTACACCCTTCTATGAAGTTGTAGTCCTCTATCTTAGCTACTCAAAAAACTTTAAAATGCACCAATCTGAGCTTCGTAGCTTGAGTTATGGGTAAAATACTGAATAATTGTTGAGAGATGCCGACATACACATTCACCTCTTGTGGCCTAATCTTCCATTAAAGCTTCTTGCACACCAGCCTTCAACAAGCTTTGATACCTGAAGTCCCATAGATTGGGGGTAGATCTAGTCTCCCTCACTTGTACTTTTCTTTTCCTTTATTTAATACAAGTCTGGGAGAGTAGGCTAAGGCCGAACTTCCTTTATTAAAAAAAAACAAGCTCTGATACCAATGAAGGGCTTTGGTGTGCTGAACAAGAGGATCAAGGAGGAGATGGAGGGAGAGAGAGGAGAGGAGAAATGCACACACATGTGTGGGAGCCTCGAAACCCACATAATGATCTCCCTTGAGGCAATGCAATATATATGATGTATATACATGAATACATTTTGAAAAACATGATTTTCCAACATACATGATTTCCTTTGGAAATCACAATGCCTCAAAGCAATTGTGATGGCCTTGTGCAACTTTGGTGCCCTAGAGGTAATGAGAGATCATGAGGACCTGGGCGAAATTATTTCTCAAAATAGATTTTCTCTAATGCGATGATTGAGGGAAACCATGATGCCCTTGATCACAATTTTTGATGTATCTTAGCATGATGTCCATGGGCAATCATGATGTCTATTTCTTGGAGTTATCATGATGTCTAGTGGCAATGCTTCTCAATCATGATGCCCCAAATGATTATGATGTCCTGGCCAAATAGTTATAGCACCTACTCAATGTGATTCCTTGTAGATGATGACAATGATGGACCTTGTTTATTAGTGATTTTTTGTTCATCTTTCATGTTTTTTTCGGGCTTTCCTATTTTCATGGATGTAGATCAAGAATATCACAAAACTTTATAGGAGAAAATAGTAACTTTTGAAAAGTGAACTAACTCAAATTTTTTACTCTCACTACTCCCTACACACAAATCCTTTAGCTATGAAATTTGCATAGATGTTAGATCTTACCTCCAATATTCCATAATGAGGTTTCAAATGAGATGGATCACTATACAAAGAGCAACAAGTGTTTGAATATCACTTCTCTTTCCTCTCTATTGTAGATTTCTCTCTCTCTCACTCTCTTTTGCAAATGAGAGCCAATTTCAGCCAAATGAACATAAATGAAGCTTGGTTTACTTGAATTTTATCTACTAAAGAACTTCTTTACATTTCTTTACTTCCAAAAGCACTCTATCTTCCTCCAAAGATTCTCTTATCCACACACTAAAATTGAAGTTTTTTATGAAAAAAATGACAATTTACCTTACAAAGTTGAGATTTCTTGAGCAATTATTGATCTCCAACCACTTGCAAGCATGAATCCTTCTTCAATTCAGCTCCAAAAACTTTCCAACACCAACATAAGAAAAGAGTTACTGGCAATGACACCAAAAGGTGTTCATTGTAGACACATTGTGCTCAAAAGGCCACTTATTGGTATCAAAATGGTTGATTGAAGCACTTAAAATATCAATCAAAGTATCTTACCTAATTATGGGCATGGAAACCAAGAAAACCCATGGAGAGAAGAAAAATACTAGAGAAGAAGTGAAAAGTAAAAGTTAATATGCCTAACGATTTCTTAAAACAGTATCTCCTTGGGTATCAAAGATATTCCACCTTCTCAAATATGAAAACGTATGGAACAAAACATTCTATGCTCGAATGTGTTTAGATCGCAAAAAATATAACATATAGAGAGAAAAGGGACTTCAAAATAGTGGGGGAATGGACCTTTCTTTGTATCATATCTCCTTATGCACACATGGAGCCTCATACACATGAAAAAATCCCTTCAATATATGTATACCCCCTTCAAACACTCATTCCTCACCATTTCCACCTCCAAGGAGCAAGAAAAAGAGACAAACATTGAGGAGAAAGGAGATTTCCAAGATTTCTCAAGGATCTCCCTATTCACAATGGCAAAAAGTCTAAAAGAGCTCTTGATGATCTTTATACAAAAATTAGTGGCCTTCTCCATACCAAAATGGTGATAGAAGATAAAAATATTCCTACGTTAACTATAGAGCTATTTTAACTAGGTTATTGAGCTAATTAATCTATGGTGAGTGGAATAAATAGATGTGTGAGCTTTCTCATGCTCTGGGAATTAAAAATTTTTAATACATTCATAAAAATATGAGGTCCAACCTAAGAGGGAATTTTAAAAAAGATATGTTGGATTCCAAGATTTATGAGCCTTTTTGTCCATGTCTGGATTCTTCCTCTCTCTTCATATGCCTTTAGTTGACTTTGTTCTACTACCAAATCTTCAATACACAATAGAACCATGGCTCAAGAAAACCCTTGATGTGGCATGTAAGATGACACTCAAGATTTTTGATATGATGATGACAATTTTTAAGGTATTTAAAAAGGTAAAGAATCCACATGTCAATGAACATGGGTTTGAGTATGGGAATGCGGACTTGGCTTTATGACCTCAGCCCTACCTTGACAAGGAAAAAATTCTATGCATGGCACTATTGCATCAAGCACCTTTGAGCATGCCATAAGAAAACCTTCCAAGATGTCTTCACCATAGGTTTTTTGGGAATACTACTCGGATGTATTCATTTCAAATCCGAAAAATATACTTCAACTCTTTGCTTGAGAAATCATTCAATATTCAGAGCAATGTTGACTCCCACATGTTGAAACTTCAAGAGCAATTGACTGGGAGAAACTAAAAGAATATTTGGCAAAGGGCATCCGCATTACAGAACACACCACCGCCTTAGATCTCCTCTAACATACATTGACCATACCTTTGAACAAGAGTTTGTGAGGGACAAAGGATGTGAGAGGAGTGGAAAAGGTCAAGGTGCAAGTACCAGCACAAGTACAAGCTTCCACAAAAGACAAGGTAGCATATAGAAGGTTTTCCATGATGTCCACGATATTTTCTTCTTGAAAACTTCATTCCTTTTAAGAGTGATTTTCATTACTACACACTTATAAAATACCTTTTCTATAAAACTTAACTCGATTTTGTCCATGCCAAGGAGTCCTTGAGCTTGGGCATTGTAGATACTACTTGCATATCAAATATCATAATTTTTGGAGTCCATTTGAGCCTTCAAAATAGAGTAGGAACCTAATTTTTAACTATGTTTGGTCACTAGATGTGAAAACATGTCAAAATCATTTAAGAATCTATAAATAGAGCTTCTACTCTTATTTTGGGAGGTTGTTTGATAGTGGAATGGGAGAGTCATTGTGTCTTTACCTTTTTGGCAATACAAGGACTCCATTGTTTCACTCTCTTGCTTCTTGCTCACATGTGTGTGTGTGTGTCTACATCTCTTTGCTTGTCACATGCCCAGTTTTATGCATCTCTTACAATATTCATATCACCCTCATGTCTCCTTGGTTGATCATTTAAAATAGTTCCTCCTTGACATTGGTACTCACCATTGTTGTATGCGAAAATAATCCTCCTTACATTGCTCAACATATTTAGATATTAAGGCCCTTTCTTCAAACTCGTATCTCTCATTAGATGCTTCTAGCATTGCTATATGGCCTTTAGTTTGTGTTACGTATTCCTCGATTTGAGTTCTCAATGCACTTACTTGATCATCTTGTTTTCTTGTCAAATCAATCTGTTGATTATAGACAAAATATTGAATTAACTCTTCATTTCTTTTCCTTAGTATCTTTGTGTTATCGATCAGATTTGTCACATGAGTCTATAAAAACCTTGGTTTTCTTGTTATTTGAGATTCCTCAACTTGGAGTGTGGTATAATTTTCTTTAAGTGCATCACACTCAATAGATAGTTTGTTATACCCTGTAGTTAACTCCTTTCAATCAACCTTTAATGCAATGGTTTGTGATAAAAAAGAATCCACCTTCAATAGCATGGCTGCCATCTCCTTTTCCACCTTTTCATATTTCCAAAATGGCAGAGGTTGTTTGGTCTAACTTTGTTGAATGATGTTCCATGGCTAAATAATGTTGTCCTCACTCGAATGTGTAATCCTTCAATCTATTTGTTTATTGGTTCTTCCTAGAGCGGCACAACCTTATCTTTTTAAGTGTTAGTCCCCTCTTGATTTATACATGTTCTATCTAGATTCCTTTGCCTTTCATCTTTGTTCTTCAACATTGTTGCATCTTGTAGAGGAGGTACCGGGGTATCCACTTTCAACAATATCAAATTGTATACATTTCCAGTACTCCGTCTACTCAAGGGGGGTTCTCCTTAGGGAAGTATACCCTGTGACATTCTTGTGTGCAGGTACCTTCACTGATAACAGAGAAAACCAATAGAAGTGAAAATGTACAGTTATAGAGAAAGGATCAATGACAAGTGCTCTTGAGAGATTTCTTCGTAACTTTGAAAATGATTACAGAGAGCTAAAATACTACAAAAGGATGTAACAGTGGACTAGCATGCCATTCCAAAACTAACTAGCAAAAATACAAGAGTGAGACCAACAAAGTGAATACAATAAAGATGATGACTTGACCCTGAAGAAATTCACCGATGCATGCCAATGACTAGATCCAAGCCACTCAATCACCCTGTAATGCTAATGAGCAACTCAACTGGAGGCCCATGCTCTGTATAATCATCACAGAGTGACCTTCCACAGTGAATACAATAAAGATGATGACTTGAACCTGAAGAAATTCACCGATGCATGCCAATGACTAGATCCAAGCCACTCAATCACCCTGTAATGCTAATGAGCAACTCAACTGGAGGCCCATGCTCTGTATAATCATCACAGAGTGACCTTCCACAGTGTGCCTGTAGCAACAGAGTGCAGAGAGTAGACCCAAAAAATAGCCTCAACTAGCATCAACAAATGATGGTAGTGATGATACGCAATAGCCCATACGATTCAAATTACATCCGATTCAGCCCCCCAAATGAGTGCCAAACCTCTGTTTATATAGACCCAGAGTGGCCAAGGGTGGCCTTGCCAAATTCCAGCCTTAAGTGCCGCACGCGCCAAAGTGGTGGTCCAGAGGTGGAGGATGGTAGCCAACTTTAATAAGGCCCCCAATTTTAGCTTCTGACACCGCCAAAGCTAAGTGGCAATATTCCCTGCATTACTTTTTCATTCTGACACATTATTGACAAAATATGCTCCGCCCGTCATTTGCCGCCCAAGTTGCTCATGGTGGAGCCCATACTAAGTCGGTAGTCGCCCATGTGCATGTAGGAGGCGAGTGATCGCCTTTGGAGAGGGTTGGGAGAAAAGAGGTGGTCGCCCCAATTTCCATGAGAACTCATGGTGGTCGCCTTACCTTGTAGTAAGTGCCCCTGGATGGTTGCCCAATTTGCCATTAGGAGGAGAGGGTCGCCCAAGGCCATTAGGAGGAGAGGGTCGCCCAAGGCTATTAGGAGGAGAGGGTCGCCCAATTAGCAAAAAAGGAGTAGAGGGTCGCCCAAGGTGGGGGTCACCCAAGGTGGGGGTCGCCAAAGGAAGAAGGGTCGCCCATGTTTGAGGAATATCATGTGATGAAGGCGTCGCCCACATTTTGCTAAGAATCAATTCTTTCTCCCCCTAAAATCAAGGCGAGTGAGCGCCCAATTCATTCTGTGTTTTCTTTTGTAGAATCAAGGCGAGTGCGCTCATCTCTTTGTAAGAAATTAAGACAATGTCTTCCTTAAAACAAAGTGTTTCCTCCACGCTTCGCTTTGGTGTTTAAATACAATTGCAGTTTGATTCCTTATAAGATATAGATTGGAACTCCATAGAAGAGGTTCATATGGGTGAAAGGTTGAACAAAAGGCTAGAGCTTGCCAATGGAGCGCATTTTCTGCTACATACCTGCAGGTTATCGGTTCACCAAAGTTGATTGTCTTGCATCCACTTCCTCCCAAAATCTTTGCTTCAAAATGCTCCTGCTTTAACACTTCCAAGAAGCTTCTCCTAAAATAAACTCAATCAAATGCTAACAAGCTTGTCTGCTCTACAGACCCCCACATCAAGACTTTGCACCGTCCCGGTGCAACAACTCATTTATTTGCTTATTCCACCAACAAAATGAACTGCAGAAAATAAAAAGAGCTATGGTATGTACAGTGAGCGAATTCCATCTGCTTGCATTAATTCAAATAGCTTTTCACCCTGGAGATGTTGACCAGGGGTGTTGTTTCACCCTGCAAGTCCTCTAAATGAACTGCTCCTTGTGATAATACCTTTATCACCTTGTAGGGCCCTATCCATTTAGGTGCCAGTTTGGTGGATGCTGGCGGGATCTGATGCACCAAGACCAAAGATCCTTCCTGTACCTCATTAGTCCTTAGATACCTGTCATGCAACCTTTTGCGTTCCTCTTGCTTTACCTGCAGTTTCCTCATGGCTGCTTCCCTATATTCTTCCAATGCCACAAGTCTTCTAATGGGAGGCTCAATTCCGATGGTTCTAGCTCCAATTTCCTTCTTGATAATAAATTCGAATGGTGCCAAGTGAACTATTTGAGGGTTTTCTTCATCTCCAAGATTTACTACTTGAACAAACTTTTCAGAATTGGACTCACTTGAAAATTCATCCCCATTGTATGCAGGAGCGGAGTTCAATTTATGATCCACAATCTGTTCCTTGATCCATCCTAAAGGTATATTTGAAAATGGGAGTTCTTGAAGGTCAAAATTAGCCTCCTCAGGTGCAGGCACAACTTTGTCACTTTCTGGTCCTGCAAGCATAAAATCATCCAATTTTTTATGTTTACTTGTCTTCTCCTTACATATCATTGTAGTGGCGCCGATTGTCAAATTTTGACTATCCGGGTCTAGTGGCCCAATTAGAGGTTTCGGTCCTTCGGGAGGTGCCTGCAAAAGATAAGCTCGACTACCTTGCTTAAGAGAAGAAGTGAGTTCCAGAGGAGGATTGGCCCATTTTGGCCACTCTTGGCTAAGTGCACAACTTGGGCCTCCTGTCGCCCACTTGGGCCACCACCCTGGGCCTCCTGTCGCCCACTTGGGCCACCACCTTGGGCCTCCTGTCGCCCACTTGGGCCACCACCTTGGGCCTCCTGTCGCCCACTTGGGCCACCACCTTGGGCCTCCTGTCGCCCACTTGGGCCACCACCTTGGGCCTCCTGTCGCCCAATTTTTGCTTCTTCCTCTAGTTTCTTGCGATCACATATCTTACTCTCTTCCATACTGTTCAAGTGAAAAACATCAATTTTTTCCTCTTTCTGGCCTCCTTGGGCTGCCTCTATAAAATCCTCATTTACTTCACATATCTCCACTGTGCAGCATTCTGTACTACCCATCATCCAGTTTAATAGGGTATCAACCATAAAACCATCTATGCTAGGAGGTGGGCACAAGCATGCAGAGTGTATAATCTTCAACAAATCACTTCTTACTTTTGAATCCATCTTTATGAGTTGGTACAAACTAATCTTATGATGAATACCTCTCAAGATTTCCTCAATGTTCACCTCTTGTGTGTCTTCCTGAGGACTTGCTGGTTGATCTTTTAGCAAAGTAGTCATCCTCTCATAAGCTCCTTCAATGTCTGCTTATTCCGTCCATCCCGCCTTCTTTTCCTCATCTCTATCTTTGAGTCCTTGTTGTTCCTCCCTATAGGCTGTTGCCGCTAGCCTGGCTCTGGTCATCATTGGCATTGAAGAAGATGAAACAGCATAAGACTAAGTGGTCATACCTTCTACTTGTGGGGAGACTGCAATCATGTGAATTGGAGGAGGGCGGCTCCTTGGGCAATCTCTGGTGTAGTGATCTTTAGCATCTGGACAATGCTGACAGGGAGGTGCACCTTCTGGTAGGGAGCACTTGTTTTGCATATGGCCATACTCACCACAACGATAACACATGAGTGGCCTATTATATCTAGGCCGAGTTGGACGGGTCTCTTCTCTATTAGGTGCATTCGAAGTACTAGCATAATATGAATCCAAAGCTTGATGGTTACCTCATTGTTGTGCTCCCTTGAGGTAGTAGCAGTCTCTAGCTTCATGACCATCTTTGCCACAGAATTGACAACTAACCTTGTTAGGACAATTAACATTGGAATGTCCACTATTGCTGCATATTGTACACCAAACCTGTCTTCATATGTCCTGTGTAGTCCGCAAATCTTCGAGCTCACGACGAAGTTGAGCTACTTCATCAATAGTGTGGGGTGGGGACGGCGGCACAACCTTCTCTTCTTGGCGACTTTGCTGCATTCTTAAGGCTTCCAACTCCTTCCTGAGTTGCCCGATAGGATCCAAGTCTGATGCATAATTTGGTTGGGCCTCCCCTTCAAAATGTAGTCTAGCCTCCTCAATGCGCGATGCGGTTGCAACAAAATCATCAAGTGTTGCATCCAATCTAAGAGATTCACGAAGCTTCTGCTGAGATGACTTGGGCAGAGCTTTCTCTATCCATTTTTTTTACCAAGAAATCACCTGGAGCATGTGGCAGGCGTGAAACAAGTGCTTTTGTTCTAGTGTGAAGTTCATGAAAGGATTCACCTGATCTCAATTTTAGGTTCTCTAGCTGATCTAGAGCTCTTTCAGAGGAGTTGCTTGGTCGGAATGTCTGCGAGAATGCCGTCTTCAGTGCCTCCCATGTAGTGAAGTGTCCATCTGCATATTGACTATACCATTTGTCTGCAAGGCCTTCCAATGTAGATGGGAAGAGTACCAACATTGCATCCTCTCGGTTCTGCAATCCTCGTCCGCGGCATAATGAGACGAATCTCCTCACGTGGTCATCCGCATCCTCATAAGCCAATCCCTTAAATGTAGGGAACTTGATGTTCAACCTAGAGAGTAAATGAGAAAGTTCCTCCATTGGCACTGGTGCTTCTTTTGAAGTATCAGAGGAAAAATCTAACGTCCTCCTCAGCTTCTCTTTTGAAAGCGGGGTTGAAGCCAGATCGATGGAAAAATTTAAGGGTAGAGGGGTACTAGCCGAAGGTAGAGCTAACTTCTTCAGGCTCTTTTGTACACGAAGGGGCTCTCTGTCTACTCGAGTGTGGGTCATGTACCCACTCACAAAATGCAAAAAATCAAGAAATTAATGCAATGACAACTATATAGTGCACACTAGATACCTCACACAAAAATGCAAGTGTCCCACCGGGCGTGCCAAACTGTGGAGGAGGTACCGGGGTATCCACTTTCAACAATATCAAATTGTATACATTTCCAGTACTCCGTCTACTCAAGGAGGGTTCTCCTTAGGGAAGTATACCCTGTGACATTCTTGTGTGCAGGTACCTTCACTGATAACAGAGAAAACCAATAGAAGTGAAAATGTACAGTTATAGAGAAAGGATCAATGACAAGTGCTCTTGAGAGAGGAAATCACTTCGTAACTTTGAAAATGATTACAGAGAGCTAAAATACTACAAAAGGATGTAACAGTGGACTAGCATGCCATTCCAAAACTAACTAGCAAAAATACAAGAGTGAGACCAACAAAGTGAATACAATAAAGATGATGACTTGACCCTGAAGAAATTCACCGATGCATGCCAATGACTAGATCCAAGCCACTCAATCACCCTGTAATGCTAATGAGCAACTCAACTGGAGGCCCATGCTCTGTATAATCATCACAGAGTGACCTTCCACAGTGTGCCTGTAGCAACAGAGTGCAGAGAGTACACCCAAAAAATAGCCTCAACTAGCATCAACAAATGATGGTAGTGATGATACGCAATAGCCCATACGATTCAAATTACATCCGATTCAGCCCCCCAAATGAGTGCCAAACCTCTGTTTATATAGACCCAGAGTGGCCAAGGGTGGCCTTGCCAAATTCCAGCCTTAAGTGCCGCACGCGCCAAAGTGGTGGTCCAGAGGTGGAGGATGGTAGCCAACTTCAATAAGGCCCCCAATTTTAGCTTCTGACACCGCCAAAGCTAAGTGGCAATATTCCTTGCATTACTTTTTCATTCTGACACATTATTGACAAAATATGCTCCGCCCGTCATTTGCCGCCCAAGTTGCTCATGGTGGAGCCCATACTAAGTCGGTAGTCGCCCATGTGCATGTAGGAGGCGAGTGATCGCCTTTGGAGAGGGTTGGGAGAAAAGAGGTGGTCGCCCCAATTTCCATGAGAACTCATGGTGGTCGCCTTACCTTGTAGTAAGTGCCCCTGGATGGTCGCCCAATTTGCCATTAGGAGGAGAGGGTCGCCCAAGGCCATTAGGAGGAGAGGGTCGCCCAAGGCTATTAGGAGGAGAGGGTCGCCCAATTAGCAAAAAAGGAGTAGAGGGTCGCCCAAGGTGGGGGTCGCCCAAGGTGGGGGTCGCCCAAGGTGGGGGTCGCCAAAGGAAGAAGGGTCGCCCATGTTTGAGGAATATCATGTGATGAAGGCGTCGCCCACATTTTGCTAAGAATCAATTCTTTCTCCCCCTAAAATCAAGGAGAGTGAGCGCCCAATTCATTCTCTGTTTTCTTTTGTAGAATCAAGGCGAGTGCGCTCATCTCTTTGTAAGAAATTAAGACAATGTCTTCCTTAAAACAAAGTGTTTCCTCCACGCTTCGCTTTGGTGTTTAAATACAATTGCAGTTTGATTCCTTATAAGATATAGATTGGAACTCCATAGAAGAGGTTCATATGGGTGAAAGGTTGAACAAAGGGCTAGAGCTTGCCAATGGAGCGCATTTTGTGCTACATACCTGCAGGTTATCGGCTCACCAAAGTTGATTGTCTTGCATCCACTTCCTCCCAAAATCTTTGCTTCAAAATGCTCCTGCTTTAACACTTCCAAGAAGCTTCTCCTAAAATAAACTCAATCAAATGCTAACAAGCTTGTCTGCTCTACACATCTTCACGTCAAGTTTCTACTTTCTTGGATATCCATTTCCACTATGAATGCCTTTGTGCTTCCATTTAATTATTTTGGCACCCAATTTTTTTTATGCTTTGCTTCTCAAGAATTCTGAATTATTGTTCTTATTTATGCTTTGAGTTGTTCCTGCTTCCTTTCTTTTGGTTGTGTAGTTGTTGCTTTCAAGTATTTTGATGCTTCACTTTTCAATCCATTTTTTTTTACTGATGTGATTGCTAAATTTTATTTCTCTAGTAGGTCCATTGTCCCTTTTCATTGAATGAGTAGTCATCCTTACCTCTCTCACAAATTTCTACATCACTAAGGCTCTCACTAGGTGTTTTCAATTCATGGGCAAAGCTCTCATATTGGAAATGGATTCTTTCAAAGGCAGTAGTACATTGGATCAAGACAAACGAGTAGTGGTAGGTTACATGTGATGGAAAGAGAATGATCAATCTTATTGCATTAATGCAAAAATTTTGACATCTTATAGTCTATAATTTTGCACACTTTCTTAGGAAAATTCCTTTTCTAGAGGTAGTTACATACCTCTCTACCTTAGATGTTAGCCGATATGATACCTTGTGCTAGGTCTATAATGGTTGCATTCTCATATATCCAATCATATCCTAGGATAAGATCTTCCATTAAATCTTTGTCCTTACACACAAAGAATGAATATACCATTGTGGAATTACCTAGATGAATGGGTAGGGTTATCTCTCCTACACGTCTAATGTGATTGTTGCTCATGCAAATCATGTAGGCTTCTATTGAGTTTACATCTAAGTCCCAATTAATCAATGATGAGGTTGTTACACTACTAAGAGTAGCTCTTGTGTCTATCAATGAATCCACTAAGATCTACTCCTTTTTCGTGATGCCTAGTTTGATGTATGATCTTGTACCAAAAAGATGTTCCTTGCTACACCTTTTATTTGGTGATTGGCTAGTGGTATTGATTGATCACACAAGTCATTCATCTTGTTGTTGTGTGCACTCTCATCATTTTCTCTTTGGTGCTTCCTATCTTGCTTCCTCATGATTTTTTTGTTCCTCTAGTTTCCAACTATTGGGCTCATAACAACCTAGCTAGTATTGATTTGGTGAGAGCCTTCTTGTACAGTTTAACTCTACACCCACTAACGTAGTTTGGTAGAACATTGCTATCCAATGTAGCTAGGCTTGTGGCACATTTTGAAGAAATCCTATGAATTATGAAAGGTTCATAATCCCTTCTCCAAATATTCTTGGCATGTTGCATCAAGTCATAAACAAGCACCAAATCACCAACTTTTAGTTTTTTTTGTCTTTTATGTGTGCATCATAATATATTTTTCGTATACATTTGGCTACAAATATTCCTACAACCACTTGTAAGCATGTTTCTTGTAATTTCTATCTTGCGGATGTCTTCAAGGGCAATGGACACCTAAAAAGCCATGTACGACGCTATGCACTTCCTTTCTTGCTACTCTTTCCAATAGATGGTTAGTGATTGCGAGTGGGGAGCTATCTCTGATAGTGATGACATTAACTTTCTTCATGTTGATGCAATCTCTTAGTTTCACATTCTTCTTTGGGACCACCACTATGAGAGAAACCCACTAAGTATGCTTTATCTCATACATGGTTCATATGGCAAGTAACTTTTCTATCTCTTCCTTGACTTTCGTTGAGTAGAAATCATTATATGTATATGATTGTTTCTTGGAATTCCTAGCTTTTGGAGTCATAAGAATCCTATGTGAAAATATCTTTGGATCTACTCCCTTCAAACCCTTGTGTCCAGGCAAAGAGATCTCGCAATTCAATCAGTTGTTTCTCCTCTTCTAGTGACACATCTTTTCCTATGAAAGTGCATCTATCCTCGTCTTTGTCCTTAGTTATTAGAACCTTATTGGTCTATTATTTATTTTCATATGCCATTCCATCAATTGCCTCTCTCCTAGGCATCTTAATTGCTATCTTTCTTTTTTCCACTTTAGATCTTCTAAAATTCTCTGAGGCTTTGAAGTAGTCTTTAGGGTTCTTCTCTTCTTCCTTTTTCTCAGTATCAAGAACTTGATCTATAGGACACTCTTCTATTTAGAAAACATAGGAGTATACTCAATAGAGTCTAGCACTTGCTTCCTCCAAATAAGCTTCTTCAAATTCAAATTTAGCTTCCATAATGGCACTTTCATCCTCACAATCTAGAGAAGATCTCTCATCATTCGATTCTTCTTCCCAAATCATCATCATGAATAATTTTATGTCATATCCATATTCATCCATGCCTTCAATCATGGTGACAAATTATTCATTTGCACACACATCTAAACTTTCTAGACTCTACATCCGTCCATATGGTTCAAAGGCTTCATCCAAAAAAAATTGAAGCATACAAGTTGGATCCTTTATTGACCTCTCTTCTCTATGCATTGGCATCATATTTTGAAGCCTCTTCTCTCTTCATTGTCCTACACATTCACCAATGTGTATTTTCATGCATTAATGATTGATCACTTGAGTTTGCACTATGGATAGAACTATCATCTTCTTCTTTATGAATTGGGTTCTATTGGAGAGAGGGTAGTTCTCTCTAAGGGAAGTTGTGTAAATTTCTCTTTGTTGTTGTCCCCTTATGCTATAGATATAAGGAATCTCTTCCTCGATCTTTCACTAACTTTAGATGACACATGAAGGGCCTCCCCAAGATAATTTCATAGTTTATTGCTTTATCGAGTTGGAATATATCCACCATGGTTACTTCAAAAGTTCACGCGTTGTCAGTGAGACCTTTTGAAGTAACCATAGTGGACATTCAACATGAACATTTGCCAGCTCAATTATCATTTGGTTTGGTCTTAAACTAGGCATGCCTACCTTCTCCCACATTTCTCTACTGCCAGTCCCTACTCTTGCACCTATATGTAAGATAACTTTTGTCATATATCCATTAAAGATGATTGAGAGACAAGTGTTTCCCTCAACCCTTTAGTGAATTCTCCCACTTTATCCACAAGAATGTTTATCGTAGGTTGCCATTCCTCGATAGCCTCAGTATCATGAATGGTTTGAAGTTCTTCATCTAAATTGTTAACTTATCCCATGAATGAGGTTTGACCTATAGCATATCTTCTAAGTTCAAAGTGCGTTGCTTTTTTTATTTTTTAACTTGCATATCCATCTTCAGTTGATCTTGGCCTTTTATATCTCAAGGTGGGAGGAAAAAGAAAATTAAACTTTTTTCCATAGTCACCTATGTAGTTAGGCAGAGTAGCAAGATTGAATGCATCATCGACTTCCACACTCAAACTTGGGATCCTCTTCTATCATTGCATCACACTCTAATAATAGTTGATACTTTGAGGCATCAATTCATGAAATTAGGATTCATTTCCTCTTCTTTCTTCCATCTACACTCTTGGATGTTTTCCGAAAGGTCCAGGAGGCCATGATTCTTCCACTTGGGGTACCATGAGTTCATGTGATTGCCCTCAACTTCCACATAAGGTTAATTATTAGCCATGAATTGTTCTTTGTTTGGTAGTGCATCGAGCTTTTGAGTTTGTAAGAATTCCTAGAATTTCTCATCTGAGATTTTGGTTTCAAGAATAAAGGAGGGTGGCTTTCCTAGCATAGCTTGAGCAACTAAAATTAGTCTCTTGCAAATTTCTAACCTCTCTTTCTCCAAGTCTCCACTTAGATAAGAATTTTCATGTTGCTCAAGGCCCGGTCCTGCAACCATTCTTGATTGATTTGCTTTCAAAAGCATGTCTAAATCTTCAAGCTTAGGATTAGCTAGAATTGAACCTCCCTAGTTTTGCATTTGATTTCTCTTAGGTTCACTTTTCCTCTCATTTCCATTTAGATTCTTCGTAGGTCGAGAGATATTCTCTTTGGATTGAGAGTCTTCATATTCTTCCTTCAATCTCCTTGTCCATCTAGTCCTAATCTTCTCCCTCCTATTCTTCCACTTATGTACTTTCTTCCTCCTTATTGATTTTAACCATTCCACTCATTTTTCTACAGCTATTGGCAAAGGATCTTTAATGACATGGTTCTTGAATCCAATAATATCACTCTCTCTTGAATCTACCTGAGTCTCTTTTCTCTTTGATCTCATGAGTGCTTTCACAAGGACTACACACTATGTTGATTACAAAATGGTCAATTACCTCTATAACATTGATGTGTGTGTTCAGAGTTGTTTTAGAGGGATTCTTTGGGAAATCTCCAAAGAGATGTTCTTTACCACATTCTACACAATATCCTTTTGAGGCTTGACTATCTATGGGCTAGGCGTTGGGCATTACCTTATAAAGCAATCTCTTCCACATCTTTCCTCTTGGCATTGGGGGTCTCATTGGTGGATGGATAGGGGCATAAGATCTATGAGTATCATAAATTACATTAGCATACCATACTCATAATATTGGGGCTCAGAGGAGACTTCAAATTCCATAGGAGTGTTCTCATAATAGTAATAGTTGACATTCTTTGGTATAGTCATTTCTAATAGGTGGAGTCACTATGACAACAACTCTTTTACTATTCTCCTTGGTCTTTGTATATTTGACTAGCAGTACGTTGTTAGGATGTGTCAGTTGTTGTCTTAAGACAACAACTTTGTAGCTCATAATAACTTTGTAGCTCATAAGATCCTTGTGCAAGTGGAGATCCTTGATATTGTGGATATTTTGGAGACTCCCTAACTTGACCTCTCATAGGATAGGCATATTTCCTATATTGATATGATTGAGTTTGTCTCAATTGTTTCCTATTTTAGAAATAAGTGTGAATAGTATAATTTATGTACTACTCAATATAGCAGTAGTAGATAGGCCATGACATTGGTATCTTCCATATGCAAATGGGGGGTGAATTAAGAGATTCTCTTATATAAAAAGCATGATTTGGATGTTCTCCTCCATACCCTAGACATCTCCATAGCATTAGTACCCTCATCTGTTGAGGAGGGTACTACTTTGAAGCTAACTGACTCTATACCTCAATGTTTTTAGTCACAAATTTGGCCAATTTGTCAATATATGGAGTGTTAGATGAGGTAATACTTGAATAATTGTCACACCTTGATGAGTTCATTGGTGTAGCTTGAAATCATTAGTTAAGTCATTCTTTTAGCCAAAGCATATAAATAATCAAGCCTCTTCACATATATTGGAGTCCTTAACCCTCCATTCAATAACACATGCAAAAATAGAAAATCTATTTTTTGTTGAGTAGGTCTCTCTACCTCTAGACACCTGTCCATGTATTGTTTAAATCTCCTTGCCACTAACCTTATGGATTCATTATTTTATTGCTTGAAGTTATGGATCAAAGAGGAAGTGTTATATCTAACTTCCCTCTTTGCAAACTCCGCAATGAATTCATCCGTCAATTGGTCTATTCTCAAAAGCATTCTAATTAAATGGTTGGAACCAATGCAAAGTTGTTCCTACCAAATTCAAGCAAAAAACTTTATATTCGAAAAAGGATTCATTTACTTGCTTTGCTCTAGAACTTGCTTAAATTCAAACATATGATAATAAGGATCATCAGATCCATCAATAGATTTGTCTACATGATAGGGCCTTAGCCATCTACCCCCATCTCATGATCACTTGGACTACACGATGCACACCTTATCCCTGACCTATAGGTGTTTAGTTTGGAATGGATGGTTTTTTCGGTATTACAACTCCCAAGGTTGGGTTAGGCATAGAAGTAGTAACTCGAATGGTGATGCATGCATCACTTTTTCAGTGCCCTCGATCAAATAGACCTCAATTAGATCATCATCTTGAGGAATGTAATCTCATCTCAAGATGTTGACAATCATTGACTTGTCCCTATGAGTGGTAACAGTCTCTTCACTCCTAAGGTTTGTAGGTTGAGAATTTTCTTGAATGATGCCCATGTCATTTGTTCTCTATGGTTGGTCAAGGACCATGTATAAACTTCCCTTCTTATCCAAATACAAACTTCCCCTCTTGCAGGACAGTTAAGGATGCTTGGGATACACTTACCACATTGTACCAAGCTAGGAATGAGGGTTGTGTTGCTTACCTCTGAAAACAGTTGGAGAGTGAGCACATAAATGAAGGTGATTCTATGGACAATTTCCTAACGAAGATCAAAGACTTGAAGGAATAGTTGATTTCTGCTAATGAGGTTATACCAGATAGCTCACTTGTGCAGACCGTTCTGAATGGTCTTCCTGATTCATATTAGAGTTTTGCTTCTACTCTTCGATTGATGATGAAAGGCAATCCAAATGCCTTATCATTTGAGGAGTTAGTCTCTATTCTATTGTAGGCAGATCAGTCCAGGCAAAACAGGTCCATTATGTGAGTTGCAGATCAAGTTTTCCTGGCTAGTCAAAAGGGCAAAAGAAAATGGAGCTCTTCAACTAGTAAGCAGAAATCTACTAATTCTGCACATTTGAAGAAGGAAGATAAAGATGAGAAGAAATCAGAAAAGCAAAAATTGTTTTGTAAGTACTATAAAGGGAATGATCATATCATAAAGAACTGTCCAAAACTGGCTGCTAAAGAGGCAAAGAAGAAAGAGGATGGAATGGTTGTTGCAGAGGCCTCTACACCAAAAGCAGAGTCTGCTAATCTTGCGTAGGAAGAAGAATGGGCGTTTACTATTGTCTGCAGTTTTGACCCATCTTCTCATGAGTAGTTCATGTCTGTAGTAGACTCAGATGTTTGGTATTTTGACAGTGGATTAAGCAAACATATTACCCCTACAGGGAATATGTTTCTTCTCTTCACTGGAGCTTGCCCCTACAGGGAATATTATTACATGCATCAACAACTCCTCTTATCCGGTTATGGGAGTTGGTAAGATCATTCTGACTACTGCTGATGGTAGTTCTTTCACTTTGTCAAATGCTTTATTTGTGCCAAGGATCAAGAAGAACCTGTTATCAGTTTTTGCATTAGCCAAGATTCGCTTGGTTGTGAAATTTGTTGATGATAGGTGTACAGTTCATGATCTATCAAATGGCAATGTGATTATTGCTTCTGGCATTTTATGTCGTGGACTATATAAGCTCATAGACTATGAAAGACCTTTAAATGATTTGGCATGATTCTCAGGCTATGTCATATGCAAAGCTTTGGCATGCACGCTTTGGTCATCTCAATTTTGCTAGTTTGCTACGACTGCAGAAATCTGAAATGGTGTCCTCTTTGCCCAAACTTGAGGCACCTGGAAAACATGTTTGTGAAGGCTATATTTTGGGCAAAATGCAGCGTTCTTCCTTTCCAAATGATGGTTCAGTTCGGGCTACTCAAAAATTGCAGCTTGTACATAGTGATGTCTGTGGTCCTATGCAGACACCTTCTTTTGGAAATTACCTTTACTTCGTGACTTTCATCGATGATTTTTCCAGGCATGCATGGGTATATCCATTGAAGGCAAAGTCCGAAGTGTTCATCTGCTTCAAAAAGTTTTTGGTTTTGGCTGAAAATCTATCAGCATGTAAAATGGGCACCTTCGGTTCTGATCGAGGGGGGGAATATATGTCTTCTGATTTTAATGCATTTTTAACTTAACCTGGGATAAAACACCAGTGTACAGTGCTGTATACACCTCAACAGAATGGAGTTGCTAAACGAAAAAACAAGTCACTCATGGAGATGGCGAGGTGTATGGTCAAGAGCCAGGCTTTACCACATAGTTTCTGGCTTGAGGCTGTCATGTGTGCAGCATATGTACTGAACAGGTGTCCCACTAAAGCGCTGCAGTCTATCACTCCATATGAGGCTTGGCATGACTGCAAGCCATCTGTTGCTCATCTGCGTGTTTTTCGTTGTTTGGCATATGCATTAGTGCCTGAACAACTCGCAGAAAATTGGATGATAAAGCAGTAAAATGTATTTTTGTTGGGTACAGTTCTGAAAGTAAAGGCTATCGTCTGTATCATCCACAAACTAAACGCATTTTGGTTAGCCGTGATGTTGTTTTTGTGGAAGATGCTATTCAGCCATTGCTTTCATGTACTAAGGAGACATCTGTTAGCTCCAAAGACATGTATGATACTTTGCTGCCTCTTTTTACTCGTGGACAGGCTAGTGTTGGTCCTAATGAGGCAAATTCTCAGCCTTTGTAGGTTTCATGTGATGATGCAGATCATTCCATTTCTGATGCAGATTTACATTATGCACTTATTGATGAGAGAGCTGATATTGAGGAGGCAAGAACTATGCCAAAATGGCTGGGTTGCAGACCTTTCCTGACAGCAAATTAGATGCACCTCTGTCATATCGTACTCGATCAGGCTCTCATAGTGCCTCTTTTGCATCAGATTACTATGCTATGCCTGCATCTAGTCTCTGTAATGAGAATGAGCCTATTTCGTTTGATGAAGCACAAAATTCAGAAAATTGGATGGCTGCTATGCAATCTGAATATGATGCTATAATGAAGAATGGTACTTGGTCTTTATGTGACTTGCCTCCTGGCAAGAAGGCCATTGGCACTAAGTGGGTATACAAGCTGAAGCGTAAACTAGATGGTATAGTTGACATGTATAAGGCTAGGCTTGTTGCAAAGGGTTATGCACAGGAAAGAGGCATTGATTTTGATGACACCTTTGCACCTACATGTTGTATGACTATTGTTCGGAGCATCTGTGCACTTGCAGCTCATCATGGTTGGAATGTACATCAATTGGACATTGAAAGTGCATTTTTGAATGGTGACTTGCATGAAGAAGTGTATGTTTTTCAGCCTCGTGGCTTTGTGCAGAAAGGGCATGAAAACCAGGTGTGCAGGTTAAAGAAGGCATTATATGGTTTAAAGCAAGAACCACATGCTTGGTTTGAGAAGATACATGCCTATCTGATTGCACATGGTTTTGAGAACAGTCCAACTGAAAGCACCTTATATGTTAAGCGTGCTAATGATGTGATTTTGATCATTGTTGTCTATGTTGATGACGTGTTGCTCACTGGTCCTATTGAGAAGCATATTGCTGATTTTAAGGCTGATTTGCATGCCTCATTTGAGATGTCTGATTTGGGGCATTTTCATCACTATTTGGGCATTGAGTTTATGCAAGTTGATGGTGGAATGGCTTTGTGAAAATACATTGACACATTATTGAAGCATTTTGGCCTTGAAGACTGTAAGCCTATTGCCACTCCTATGGAGACAGGTTTACGATTGAGTCTTCATGATGTTGGAGATGCATTTGATGTTATTCTCTATCAGTAGGCTATTGGATGCTTGATTTACTTATGCATTAGTCGGCCAGATATTCAGTTTGCTGTCTCACACATGAGCAGGTTTATGCATTTCCCAAGAGTCAAGCATTGGCAGGCGGTTAAGCACATCTTTTGCTACTTGAGTGGTACTCGGCTACTTGGGTTGTTTTATCCCAAGGGGGATCACTACCGCCAGATTTGCATGCTTTTTTTGACTCTGATTGGGCTGGTTGCTATGACACTCGTGTGTCCACTAGTGGCTTTTGCTTCATGCTTGGTAGCTCATGTATATCTTGGTTGAGCAAGAAGCAGCCTACTGTGGCCACTTCCAGTTGTGAGGCTGAGTATAGGATAGCTTTCACAGCTATTGTTGAGTGTGTGTGGCTCAGACGCCTTATGGCTAATTTGGGTGTTGGTCAATCTTTTGCCACCACCATCTTCACTGATAGTCAGAGCGCATTGGCAGTTGCGAGGAACCCTGTGTTCCATGCTCGCACTAAGCACATTGAGGTGCATTATCACTATGTCAGGGAGAGTGTCACTCTAGCACAATGGTGAATACCAATGCGAGGAGATCCACCTCATAATTGTCAATCCGTGGAGACGTGAGGACTAGTATGAAGACTATGAGCAAGTGATGGCACAAGTGTGTGAGTGAGAAGCACACAAACATGCACACACATACACACACATGCTCACACAAGGCAAGAACAAGGAGAGGAACAATGGAGTTCTTTGCATTAGTCAAAAAGTCTCTTACATAAGCTCAATTCACAAACAATCTAACCCCCAAAATGAGCTCTCTAGCTCTTTTTATAGTTTTCTGACTAGCTTTGGCCTTGTCCAGACCTAGTGTCCGGCATAGTTAAAAATTAGGTTCTAGAGCTTATTTGAGGGCTCAAACGGAATCTAAAAATTATGAAAATTGGTATGTAGCTAATTCTAATACTGCTCAAGCTCGCGGACTCCTCCGCTTGAACAAAAGGGAGTCTATTCTACCAAAAACGGGATTTACAATGTGTGTGTAGTGATGAAAATCACTAAAGTTGAAATTAGTTCATGGGGAAAAAATGATTAGGTCTTGTTGCCGTATTGTGCATGACTGCTCCATTGTGCATGTATGCTCTTCATATGACTTGTGTGCCAACACTCCCCCCTTCCTAGTGTCTGTCACCCCTGACAGAACTCTGTTCCATAGGGTGGTCAATATAGTGTTGGATGACGTTGGTGGCTAGCTCGTGTTCTCCTATCCTTAATCCTCTTGCTAGATCAGCTTCCAATGCATCCCAATTTATTGCACCTAGGACCTCTGGTTGCGGTGTAGTGTAGTACTCGGAGTACAAAGCTTGTTCGCATGCAAAAAGATGAAGTAGGTGTGTAGGTTTCGGTGCGAAGACCTCCGAGTGATACTCCCAGAAACCTGATCTGAACATTTCTTCAAATATCTGTTTATAGCATGCAGGGAGGTATTTGATGCGTGCATGCCAAGTGTAAGCCACAGGAATGCTAGGGGTGGTGCTCATGTCGTACACCAAATCGTAATTTCCGTTGGTAAACCCCGGTAGATGTACCTATGCTGCTGCTGCATTTCTAAAGGTTTTCAGTACTACTTGCATCATATCTAAAATCTTAAGCATCATTTGGGCTGCCACATCTAGCATGGGCTTCAGTCGAGGCATCCAATGTCGAATTGTGGCCATCATGTACGCTATCGATGGTGGTCCCTGCGGTGGCGCTATGTATGGATAATTGAGCCACTCCTTACATTGAGCATTGTTATGTACCTTTATGTTGAATGCTTTCCATGATCAGTGTCGTGGAACAGGGCCATAGCATGGATTGTAAAGTAGATGTAATGGCGCATTGTTCCAGGTGCGCAGCATTTCAGGATATGTTTCAAGAAGTTTCTGTTGCCATGTCGGTTGACGGATTTTGCCTTTTTGCACCTCGGGAGGAAGGTCTTCAGGTTGAAATTGGGTTGCGAAGGAAGGTATCTTTCTTGTGACTCTCTGTATTTTTGCGTTATAATATGCCAAAATGATATAGTAAGGCCTGTATTGGAGTTCTGATGAGAGGATAAGGCATCGAGATGACAGGTTCTTGAAGTAATTGGATTGTAACACAGTTTCTTCTATGACTCTCAAGGCCTGATTTTGCACTATTGTTCGCTCTTCATGTGAACTCCCCATTTCCTCCACTTGTGTAGCCATGGGGGTCGCGGTGCTTTGAACGTATCCTGACCTTCTTCCATTTGTTGTCCTCCTGGGAAGGGTTGTGGGTCATATTCTTCTTCAAACGTTTGTTCCACAGGAATTTGTACTGTTTCTTCGTCCATGGGAGCCTCTGGTGGGAAGGTGGTCTTTCATATTGTAGTAGGCGTGCTTGCAATTATGTGACCTGTCTCTGTAAGTCCTCTAGGGCTGCTGAGTCAGTGATAAGAGATGATGTTGAAGCACTGACTTGAGGCAAAGTTGTCGCGTCCTTCCGTCGTTGTTGCTTCAATTGATCCAATTCTTCTGACAACTGATCATGTGCTTCGAGTAGAGTAGCATAGTCTTCCAAAATGATCTTGATATTGTCTGGGGTCACAGCTTGAAACTTTGAGGGACTGATGGGTGCCCCAGGTGTGCTTTCAATAGTTGCTTCTAGGTTTTCCTGATTTTGTAATTGCAGGCATTAATTCTCTTCATGAGCAACTGCAAAGTGTCGCTTGAGTAGGGCCATATTTCGCTGAAGCTTTGAATTGCGTTCTAGCTGTGTCTGTAGATGACCTTCTACCACTTGTATTGCTTCTTGGTATGTGTTCTGTAACTGTACTTCCAATATGCTATGAGCCTCTTGTAAAGTTTGGAATTGTGTATGGAGACGAGCATTCTCCTCTTCTAGTGCAACAAGACGATGTTGCAGCACCTCCGAGTGCTCTTGCAGTCGTGCGTTATGTTGTTGAAGCTGATTGTACTCTGTCCTTAACTATGATATACATGCGAGCATGGTGTCCAATGCATTGCCTATGGATGAGGGTGTGTTTTGTACAATGGAAGATGCACGGGGAGGGGATTGGGGAATGGGAAGAGTGAATGATGTGTCTATTGGAGATGTGTGTGTGGGTGAAATTGGTGGAGGGGGAATGGGAGAAGGTGGAAGTGTGGGGGGTGGGGGAGGTGTTGTGGGTGGTGAAATGTCCATACTATCAGGTGTTGATGCAAGTGTGGTGTCTACCATGTATATTGGAATGGTAGATGTTGTGTGTGTGAGAGTAGTGAATAAGTGTTGTGTGGATGGTGGGGATGGGACTGATGAGGAGGGTTGGGTGGTGGCTTGATACATTCTACAAAAGTACTCATGGGCGGGTTGAAGGAATGGTGGAATGGGGGGTGGAAAATGAGAACTTGGAGGCGAGAAAGCCATAAAAGGGGATGTGGAGGTTGGGAATCCAAAAAAAATGGATCTAAAGTCAGGATGGCCTATGGCTGAGGGCAAGGGGGATGGTTGTCCTAGGGCAGGCTCTATGAGGGACTCAGTTATGATGGTGGCAGTATTATATAGGGGGTTTTCAAAGGAGGAAAACAACGTAGAACTAGAGGTTGGACTACGGAAGATGAAGGCTTGCTCTATGGGTTGGGTAGTTGAGGTGATATTTTCAGCTTCCGTTCGAGGAGGGGATGGGGGAGCTGTCGGTGGTAGTGGTTCAGTTGACTCATCCTGGGTGATGGGGATCTCTTGGCCAAGGGTTCCTGCTGTTTGGGAAGTTGTCTCAATGGGTTTGGATGTAATAATAGGTCCTTCCCCTGTAGTAATGGGAATCTGGATGTTTTTATCTGACCGTGATTGTGTTTGAAATCTTCGTGGATCATATTGAATCGGGGGCCTCTTAATCACTGCTCAGACTACTTCCACTACTCCATATGTTTCTGCTACCAATAATAGGCCTTCGCTGTATTCGGAGTCAACTCCAGCTTCTTCTAATAGCTGAGCCATGAGCACCCTACTGCTCTGTTCGGTGAGCAGTTGTTGCGACCACACTCGTTCCATGATTTGATACAGCCTTCAGAGTTCTGCTGTATATGCGGGGGTTCCGGTGGTTTCTCGTGCTTCTTCTTCTTCTCCTCCCTCATCTTCTCCCTCTGAGTGTTCTAGTTGTTGAGATAAATTTCTCTACTGATCATCATCCCAATGTACATGACGGCCTTTTGTGGATTTTCTCCTTCTTTGGGAAGATGTGCCCTGTTCTTCTGTATCTGAATAGAACTCTACATCAGAGAGTTGTGTAGTCTGCAAGAATGATTCGAAGTCGAAGGTACTCATCCCCTCAACGTCTCCAATTGTAGGAAATTTTAATTCAAGAGGGACAGGAGGAGCCGAGGGGGCAGCTTGTCATGTGCCTTCAGATCCAGATCTTGGTATGCGAATGGTAAAGGGAGGCACAATGGCATCCCCTCATGGCGAGACTTCTAGGGTCATCACAACTTCGCGTGTTTGGACACAAGGAATAGAGCCCCTCATGCACTTGGATTGATGTGTGGTGGATTTGAGTCTCTTGAACATTTGTAGTTGGGACCAAGTTAATGCACGTTCAATAGGTATATCGTTTGCTAAGCACTTGTAGATGATGCGCGTGATTGCACAACAACCATTCACCACTAGCTTCCTATGTGACCTTTTATTTGCTTCATACAACTGTTCTATAATCCATACAGGAAGCTTAATTGGTAATGCACCTATCTCTGCCAAGTAAAGAGCAAACCAAATCCACTTGTGGGGTTGAGTGAACCGATCTTGACCGAGAAACACAAAATGTTGCATGCACATGCGAAGAGGGATTGACACATTCGGTGTGAGTGCCGCCATATCTTTCAACTTTTGTAGCTTCCGATTCTTCATGTTAGGGGGAATAAGAGGATCCTTCTCAGAGGGCACATGCGTGCCGTGCATGTTGAATGTAGTGCTCACCAATTGCAATGTGAGTTCGAACCTTTTCAACTCATTGTTTCCCAGCAAGGATGGAAGAACGAATGTGCCAGGTTTGTCTTTTTCTTCATTAGCCTGTAATGTTGAGACCAAATAGTAACATCGTAAGAGGTCTGGTTTGGATAAGGGTGCTGCAAAATACTCGGCCAGTCCTGCATGCTCCCATATGGTCTGCAGATCTTTTGTGTTTTGGAGACGGTCTCAAACTCCTTGGAAAAGAACTAGAATCTGACTCATTGCTTATCATGCTCACACTTGGACTCCCAGATATACTTGGCCTCTCCTAAGGATCCTGGCATGCCACTGAACCAATGAGAATTGGCATGGACCCTCTCTGTTATTCCTGTGGGAGGATCCGGTATCGGTATTTGTTGGAGGTGTTGCAGCTCTACGGGTCGTTCAGTTGGAGGCACATCAATGGGTAGACTATCCACATCAATCCTTGTCGTACTTACTCCTGCCTGTGAGCTCGGACCTGCTGCTTCTGCCATGAGACTCCTTGTAGCTATGGATGCTTATCTGCTAGAAGAAGAGAGACACATTAGCATTGCATAGGAAACATGATGTTATGGTGTTCCCTACACAATACTTACATTACATTTCAAGTGGTTAGGGGTTAGTGGGTGGAGTGTTTGTGATGTGTGAGAATGTTGGTTAGTAGGTTGGTGTTCTTCCTAGATGCATACTTTGGATGTGCAATGTACTCGGAATGCACCTACATCAGAGGGGACTGATTTACAAAATTGTGTCAAGCGGTTTGATACGAAGTTTAAGTCTCCAAATTTTGATTGTGGAATTGTAGCTTTTAGTGGTGATGACATGTGAAGGTTTGTGGATTGGATTGTGTTGGATTTGGGACCTTTGGGGTACCCATTTCCTGACATTCCTAGGTGTGACTGAAGATGTAGTGGTGTGGAGTGTAGATGTTTTCCCTGGGATTTGTGCCAAGTGTGCTTGTGAGTGTTGATTCAATCTTGTGAATGGGTGTGAAGCTCTTTGAGCTCGTAAGCAGGTCTTGGGCACCTTATCTATCTAGCATTTGGGATAGCCTTCATTGACTGCTTTGGAACCCAAATAGAAATGGTTTGTCTAGATTGATTCCTCGAATACTCCTTTGTTGTGATCCTAGATGGTGTAGCACGTTTGGTGTGTCTTTGGGATCCTATCTCCAAAGATGAGGGTTGTTCACCCTTGCATACCCAGATCTGCTTCATGCCAAGAGGTATTTTGTATTGCAGTGGTTGTAGCTCAGGCTTCTTCATTATCGGCCTTCTTTGTGAAGTATGTTGTCTTGCTTGCTTTCCTCGAATCCTCTTTGGAAAATAAGGGAACTCCTCTCTGTCTTCTGCACTTTTGTCAAGAGTGACAATATTCTACACCATAGAACTTTGGACAAGAATAGCATCGTTATCTTCATGTGGGTTCCTGGAGGGACCAGGATTTGGTGCCTTTTCTAGTGGCATGAGTGCTTGATTTTGTAGTTCAATCGTGATGCAGTTTTGGCCTACCCAAGTCTGAAGAAGTCCACTTCTTAGGTTGAGGTTGACTGCATGATCATAGATCCAGTCTTGGCCCAAGACAAGAGGCTCGGTAAGATCCTCGTCTTCAAATACTAGCACTTTGACTTCCATTAGAATCTCTCGAATGTAGAGGGGAAGCTCCACCTCACCCATGCAAGGGGTTTCCACACCTCCCAGTCCTATGAGATATGCCTCTATAGGATTGAGCTTCAATTGCAATTCTTGGCAGTAAGAAATTCGAACTGCACTAGTCGCTGCTCCGGAGTCAATTAAAGCTCTCACGATCCTTGCACTCTCTCCTTGTCCTACTTCTAGGGTCACAAAAGGTCATCGATCGACTATCCTATGGGAATGTTCACCTGAAGCCTCACATATGGCCATGTGATAGCCTAGAGATTTGTGAGTGTCAGGCATAGGTTGATCTCTACCTTGTCTCCTCAATTTCATTCGTCGAATGCATTCTAAAGCTTCTATCTGTGCTTCTTCTCGAACTCGCTTTTCTTCTTCTTTACGTTTCTTTGCAGTATTGAGTCGATTTAACATCTCCTCTGTGAGGGGTTCTTGATATAACTTTACTCTGCATCCACTGATGTAACTTGGTAGGATGTCGCCTTCTAGAGTGGCTAGTTGGACTGCTCCACTGTATGACCAAACAGCATGATGTAGCTGTTTGTCCCAATCAGAGCATTTATTATTAACCAATTTTGTCAATACATTGCATAGAATTTTATTTGTGCTCTCAGCCTGTCTATTAGCTTGTGGATGATAGGGGGCAGACTTCTTATGTATCACCAAGAATTCTTGGAGAAGGTTTTCTATGACTTCATTCAATAAGTGTGTGCCTCTATCACTTACTAATTCTATTGGCAATCCGTATCTAGTGAACACATTTTCAAATAAGAACTTTGTTGTTGTTTGAGCATCATTCTTCATTGTGGCTTTTAGTTCTACCCACTTGGTTAGATAGTTTGTGGCCACAATGATGTATTCAGCATGGGAACCCTTAGCTGGGGGATTAATAGGACCGACAAAGTCTATTCCCCATTTAGAGAATGCACGTCCACCCATCATAGGTTTCAACGGCATCTCATCTTTGCGTATAGGATATTGAGTTCGCTGACAAACATCACATCTCTTCACGTAGGTATGTGCATCCATGTGAAGGGTGGGCCACCAAAGACCTGCAAATAGTATTGCCTTGATCACCCGATTTGGTCCAAAGTGTCCTCCTGCTACACCTTGGTGAGCAGTCTCCAAGATCTTCAAATATTCACTCTCGTGGACACACACTCTAAGATACCCATCTTTTCCTCATTTGTATAGATTATCTCCAATGAGAGTATAATCTAAAGCCTCCTGTTCTAAGCTCATTTGTCTAGCCACTGTCATCTCCTAAGCGAATGTTTTCATTCTTAGGAAGGCTACTAACGGTTCACTCCAATCTGGCACTAAAGACACTCGATAAAGAGTGGCATGTTCCGTGGTTTAGTGCAGCAGATTGGGCATTCCTTGCACATCCTATGGACATATGCTTCCATAGTCGGCCAATGCACTCCGAGTCTCCTTAGCGTCTGTAGGGTTTGTTGCCTTGAGTAATGTTGCTCTAATGCACCTACATGTGCTAATTGCAACCATTTTGCATACTCATCCTCTCCCACACAACAAGCTAAGATCCCTTGATCTGTATGCTTATACACACTTCCTGCCATTATATGGTACTTTTGGGCTTTTACTATCTCCCTATCCTGTGTGTTTATTACTGGGTGGTTAGGCCCGTATGTCAGTACTGGCACTAATGGCTTAGCCCACTGAGGTATCACTTCCAAATTAAATAAGTAAGCATCAGGAAGATCATCCGATACTCCTTGTGGGGCCTCTCCTTATGTGAGCCTCAAGAGATGGTTTGCTCTCAAATGAGTCTTGCCTTTCCTCACCACGACCTCAAAGTTGTATTCTATTAGCAAGAGGAACCATCTCACCAATTTACCTGTATTGCATGGTTTGTTGACCAAGTACAACAGTGCTTGATGATCATTGAAAAATTTAAACTTATTTGCAAGCAAATAATGTCTAAACTTTTTAACTGAATACACCATGCCTAATCCTTCTCTCTCAGTAGTGGTATAATTCCGTTCAGCTGAATCTAGCTGTCTACTAGCATAGGCAATTGGAAGATCCATATTACCTTCACCTGTAGGTTGTGCAAGCACACATCCAATAGCATAATTGGATGCATCCACATGGACATGGAATGGCTTGTTCCAATCTGGTGTAGTCAAGATTGGTGCTGAACACAATTGCCGCTTAAGCTCATTGAAGGATTTCTCGCACTCATCAGTCCACTCAAAATTGTTCAAGAGTCCGTACAGAGGCTTTGCTATGATGGCATACATGTGAATGAATCGTCGGTAATAACCACAATGCCCCATGAAAGCTTGAACTTCCTTGACATTCTTAGGCCTAGGTAGTTCTGCAATAGCCCTCACCTTCTCTTCGTCAGTGGATATACCGTTCTTTGACACTATGTGTCCTAGAATCTTGCCTTGCCTGACCATGAAAACACACTTTTTTGGGTTCAGACAGACTTGATATTCTTGACATTTGTCAAAGATTTGCCTAAGTTCAGGTATATGTTTCTGTCTAATGTTGGAATGAGCACAGAGATCATCAACATAGACTTCCAAATTCTTCCTCAAGAACTCTTTAAATACATGGCACATTAGTCTTTGAAAGGTTGCAGGAGCATTGGTAAGCCCAAATGGCATTACCCGAAAAGCAAATATACCCCACTCCGTGGCAAAAGCCGTCTTATGCTGATCTTCTGGTGCTATGGCTACTTGATTGTAACCAGAGAACCCATCCAGGAAGTTGTACAGTTCCTTGTCGGCTACCCTTTCTAATAGATGCTCAATGATAGGAAGTGGATAACTATCTCTGATAGTGGATGTGTTAACCTTCTTGAAATTAATGCATACACGTAATTTGCCATTCTTTTTGGGCACCACTACAACGGGGGATACCCACTCAGTGTGCTCAATTTCATAGATAAATCCAGCTTCAACCAAGCGATATATCTCTTCTTTGATCTTGGCAGCATAATTATCATTATATGTGTATGGCTTTTGCTTAGAGGGTTTGGCATCTGAGGTCATGGGGATAGTGTGTGAGCATATGTCAGGGTCCACACCTTTCATGTCCTTGTAACTCCAAGCGAATACATCTCTATATTCTCTTAGCAGAGATATCGACTATAGCTCTTCTTCTTCCGTCAGGTCATGTCCTATGTAAGTGCATCTCCCTTCTCCTTCTTCTATGGATACCACTATTTTCTTGGTGGTTTCTTTGTTATCATAGGCCTCTCCTGATTGTGCCTCTCATTTAGGCATTCTTATCATGACTCTCCTATCATCTATTTCATACTTCTTAAATTTTCAGGGACCTCAAACAAAGATTCTTCCTCTTCTGGTGTGACTTCTCTCTTCTTCCTTTTCTTGCCCTCACTCTTGGTGGCCACTTGCGTGGTTAACCTTATGTCATTTGTGAACTATTCATGTCTCTGAGAGTGAACTTCTACTTCATAGAAGTATTCTTCATCTGATGCAAAAGGCGGGTCCATAATGATTGACTCTAAATCGGAGTCACTTGCATCCTCGAATGCATCAGTGTTAGGTTCACATTCTTCCAGAATTGAATCTCCCATGATTGGCTCTATTGTGAAGACTGAAGTGTCATAGCCATCCTCGTCACAATGGGGTGTCCATTGTTCTTCATTGATGGCTACATCCATAGTTGCTAAGATTTCTGCCCAACCATGAGGTTCAAACTCTTCATCAGGAAACACTACAGGTGCATAGGCTGGGTCGTGTATTGGTCTATGCATTTCCCTCGCACCTACCTCTCTGGCCTTTTCCCTTTTCTCTTCCTCTTCGGCCACTTTACACATCCATAAGTGAGTGTCTTCATGCATCCATGAGGATCCTGATCCTATGGAATGCACTGACTCTGTATCATTTGTGGTTCTATGGATGCGATTCCATTGAATGGGGGGCACGTCTCTATGAGAGAAATCTTTGAGATTCACTTTGGTTGTGACACCCAAGTGTTGCAAATACAAGGCATTAGTTCCCCAATCCTGTACTACTTGCAATTGTCTCAAGAATGGTCTTCCTAGAATCCTCTCATAGGCTTGATTTTTGCTAAAATCACATATAGCAAATGTATGTTCAAACTCTACCCCACAAGTGGTAAGAGTTATTCCTTCTAGCAACCCTAAGGGTCTTTCTATGTGACCGTCAGCCATTTGCAACTTCATTCTTGTTGGCCTGAGTGCTGGCTTGCCCCAACATTTCCATAAGGAAGGAGTAGCAATTGCGACTCCTGCACCTGAGTCCAAAATGGTCTTGGTTGTGTAACCCTGATGAGTGATAGGGAGATATGTGTTTCCTTCTTCTCCTTCGCTCATGTCTCGTATCTTGTCCAAAGGTATTTCCGGTACTGTTCTATGAGATCCTACCTGGGAACGAGGTTTTGACATGTCTGGCACTTGCTTGGCTACATGTTTCCACAATTCAGGCTTGACCTTGAGTAGCTCTTCTAAAGTGAGATTGCACTGCACTTTAGTATTCTTTACCACCTCTATGTTCCTAGGTATGATTGAGTCTTTGTTTCTTATCCTGACCGTTAGTGCTCTCATACAAGTGGACTTTGCTTCCCATGGACCTGTGAAATGGGGTAGCTCCTGTAAGGAATTGGACTCAAAGTCTAATCTCTCTTGAGATTGGGCACTCTCGTGCTCTCCATAAATGGAAGGAAGGTCTTGTGGGAATTGATCGTGTGTGTCATCCACAAGTTCAAGGGGAGGAGGAACTTCACTCTCTTTAGCCCATTTCTCTTCTTGAATCTCTCGCAAGAATTCTGGTGAATACCGATTCATAGAAGAAGAGGTTTTCGATTCAGTGGAGTTAGGCACATAAGGTTCCTTGGGAGGAATTCTTATTCTATCACTTGCCTTCTCCTTAGCCTGGGAGTTGGCTCCTTTTCCAGACTTTGCAATTATCGTCTCCAATCTATCCAATAGACCATCAAAATGCAATGGTGTTCTAGTGGAGCTAGAGCAATTGAAGAGGCGACTGGCCTCAAACATAGCTTGAGCCAATTCCACCATCTTGGCACACAACTTGGTTCGTTCAAGCTCTAGGTCAGCTCTAGGGTAACATCTTTCATGATCCGTTACATTTGGCCCTTCATGGATCCTGGCCTGATATGCTCTAAGCACCATATATATGTCTTCGGGAGTGGGATCTGCTAAGACTGATCCTACTCGGGGTAGTGGGTGGGTTATGTGTGGTGGATTAGAAGGCTGAGGAATGGAAGGTGAAGGGGATGGTAGTGGAGGTGGGGTGTGAGAGTGCGTTTGAGATGTGATTTCTATTATTTTGGCCTTGGTCTCTCGCAGAATTTCCTCAAGTTCACTCATCTTTCGTGCCCATTTCCTTTTCATACGTTCACAGCTATCTCTCCAAGCTCTTGTTCTCTTCTTATTCTGGCTCTCAGTCTCGCTAACATCTGCATTCTTCTCCTGGCCTAAGTCTTGGTTTTGCTTAAGTGCCTGAGCTCTCGTGATGACATGCACTGGGGCCGTGGAAGTCACACTGCCTGTGGAGTCTACCACTAGCCCAATAACATTGATAGGATGATTTTTGGCATATTGGCAGGGTTCTTGGGACACTCTTGTAACAAATGCTCCTTTCCACAATCTGGAAAAAAGCCTCGAATTGTCACAGATTGGGTTTGTGTGGGTGCAGGTAGAGGGCAATCACGAATGAGATGATCTCCCTGGCATCGGAAGCATGGTCCTCTAGGAAATGGAGGTCTTATCGGCCTAGGCTGGGATCTCGAGTTGGGGTTTGCATACATGACATTTGCGTATTCCGACTCCCAACTAGATTCACTCAGTTCTTCATAATAATATGACTCACTATGCTCCAGTGACTGCATGTAGTAAGCCTATGGGCTCTCAATATGGGTGGAGTCAAAACTATGATCACTTGGGTCACTTTTTGAAAGCAAGGGTGTCACTGGCACTAAAGCTCTATTTAGATTTTCTTTGGCAGCTCCATACTTCACTGGGATTACATTGGCTGGAGGAGGGGGTTGCTGCGCTAGGACTCGTTGCGGTCTTTGTTGCCCTTGATAGGGTGGTTGATAGGTTTGCTGGGGCCTAGCATAATGTTGTTGTGGGTACTGATTAGGGTATTTTCCTTGCTGTGGATAAGTCTGAGGATAATTTTGCCTAACAGCTTGTTTGTTATATGGGTAGTCTTGTGCAATGTGGTTGGTGTATCGCCTTTCTATGGTGCAGTATTGGCTGTTAGGGTTCACTTGGGGTTGGGCCATGATAGGGCACACATTATCCATATGGTCTCCTCCACAGGTATAGCATCGTTTTCCTAGGGCAAATCTAGGAATCTGCTTGCTAGAGACACCTAATTTCTGAGCTACCTTTTCTGCTAGATCCTCAATTGATGTGGATTGTGAGGAAATGAGGCTACTAGAACTATCTGAATCTTTATAGATCTTTAAGAGCTCTAATTCCTCCCCTAGATTACCCTCAATGTCTATGCACATGCGTACACATTCTTCTATGGATCTAGGGTCCTTCAAGTACACATATGATCTTAGTTTGGTACTTAACAATCCATCTAGAAATAAGGCCACTTGTTTGGCTGGAGTGGGTAAGTCTGGAGCTGGGCATCTCTCTAGATATTGCCTAAATCTTCTTCCTGCAAGCCTCACTGTCTCTTGAGGTGTTTGCTTAAAGCTATATATCAGAGAGGATGTGTTATGCCTAATACCACTCTTGGAAAACTCAGTGATGAATGCTTCAAGCAGTTGATCTATGCTTCTGTACCGATCTTGGTGAAGTGGTTGAAACCAAGTCAATGCAGTGTTCTTGAGTGTTAGGCCAAAAGTGTTGTATTGAGTGAACAAGTCTTCCACTTGTTCAGCTCTCAAAACTTGCCTAAACTCTGCTACATGGTCATACGGGTCTCCTATGCCATCGAAGCAATTCTTCATGGACTTAACCAATTGTGTAGGCCGCAAGGTTCTAGCATGTTCTCTAGGCCTTGGTAAAGGGAATTCATCTGTATTTCTTAGATTCCTTGGGTCCCTCTGTCTTTCCCTCTCCGCTCTATCAGTCTCTGTCCTCGTTCTCTCTCCTCCAAGTGTATTAGCAAAACTCACCTCGGGTCTATCTCTACTCCTCTCTCTTTGAGTTCCATGAGCCTGAGATGTTCCAGCTCCTTGGTGACCATAAGACACAGTGGATCAAGGTTGGGGAAAACCAATTCTCCCTTCCAAGTGTATGTGTGTCTTCCATGCTCTGAGACCACAAAGATCCTCTTAGACGCATCATCTAAGTAGGTCACTTTGTCTGGGATATCAGGATCTTTGAATTCATAGATGGTAAGTGCTCCCACTTCCTTGGGCTTTTCAGGCTTATATCTCCAAAAAGCCTCATCCGTCTCTCGGTTCAAGAGCAAATCTATGCTCCTATTATCCTGGGGAACCAACTCTCGAGTGATTATTCTCGTCAGAACCGACTTGCCCCGAGGGGTTTTTGGTTCTTTTCCTAAGTTCCCTTGCTCTATGTCACCTATTTTGACCTCTGAGATTATGTTGCCAAATTCATCTGTTCTTTCTGGTCAGCTAGTGACCACATATATTGTTCCTTCTTTGTCTATGTAGGAGCCATTTTCGGACTTGACGACAAGGTGTTCTAATCCAATGGGCTGATCCCGGTTTTTAATTAAGACAATAGATCTTCGCGGACCATCCTCATAGATGCGTGCACCTAAGCGGTTGGTCCTAATGTACTCCAGTTGAGTTTTGTAGGTCCCTTCAGGTCTTTCTAGGTATGCCTCTCCTGAGCTATCTATAGATCTTTCCATGTTATAAGACATCTCAGAGTCACTAGTTTCTAAGTCTAAGGCGTAGGGGTAATCACTCAACTGCTGGGCCCAAGATCTGGCTGTATGGTTGACGCTAGCCTCAGATGATCTAATACTTTGATGGTCTCTCCCTAGGTGTCTTCCCGATCTAAGGTTCATATGCCTTTCCAATTAAACCCAATGATCCTTGTACAACCACGTTACGGATTCTTTGAAACCAATCACTTGTTCCTTTTGAGATCCTTTGTATGTGTGTTCTTGTCTTTAATTTAGCGTCATCAGAGCACTTAAGTGTGTCGTACTTGATGTTCTTCGTCCAATTAGCTTAAGTTCTTTTCCTTTAGGTTGTCCCATGACTACACTTTAACCTATTCTTGGACTTGAGAAATTAAAGCCTCTTCAAACTTGAGTATTCCTATCGTACCTCTAGTCAATCAAGACAACTACTCGCACTTAGCCTATGCTAAGAATGGACTGAGGGGTTAAGAGATGTTCCAACCTCAAGTCGCTCCTCCTTGCTATGCTTGTCTGCCTAGGAAGCACATTCCCAGGCCTGCTCACACTAGCACTTGCTTTGCTTTCTCCAAGAGCTCTCGATAATCCTGTAAAAATCCCAAGTTTAGCTCCAATTTGATCCTTCTATTGACAGACAATTTATCTCTGACACTTCTAATGACCCTTTTTTCCCCCTTTTCTATTGCCAAAAAATTTCCTCTAGATCTCTCTTGGTGTATCTACCCCACAGAGGGTCAACTTCAAAATACCCTATCTGAAAATCAATGCATTATTCTTATAAAAAACGGATTTCATATGAAAAAGTTATGACAGTTCAGGGTTTAGGAGGTTAAACAGACAAACAGATCCTTTCAAGAGTTTAGTGTATTTTTCTAAGGCCTTTGTAAGTGTAGGAGTAATTGAGTATGCAAATATGCCCAAAATTTGGCCTAAATTTCCAAAAATTTACCCCTTTATTTATTTGTCGAAAATGCCTGTCTATCGCGATAGACACTAGCTGTCATGGGGGTTGTCTGTCGAGATAGACACTGGCTGTCACGGGGGCTGTTTGTCGCGATAGACCGTGTCTATCGTGATAGACGCGGTCTATCGTGGGGTCCTATCTATCGCGATAGACGGGTGTCTGTCACGATAGACTCTGTGTCGTCTGTCGTGAGGCCTGTCTATCACGATAGACGGTGTCTGTCATGATAGACGAGGTCTATCGTCTGTCATGCCTTTTGGTCTATCGCGATAGATGGTGTCTGTCGTGATAGATGGTCTCTATCATGGGTCTCTGTCTGTCGCGATAGACGGGCGTCTGTCGCGATAGACGGGGTCTATTGTCTATCGTGGGCCTGTCTGTCGTGATAGACAGTGTCTGTCGCGATAGACGGGGTCTATCGTTTATCATGCCTTTTGGTCTGTCGCGATAGACGGTGTCTGTCGCGATAGATTGAGGCTGTCGTTTATCGTGCTTTTGGTCTGTCGCGATAGATGGTGTCTGTCGTGATAGATGGTCTCTATCGTGGGTCTCTGTCTGTCGCAATAGACGGGTGTCTGTCGTGATAGATGGGATCCATCGTCTATCATGGGCCTGTCTGTCGCGATAGACGGTGTCTGTTGCGATAGACAGCCTCTGTCGTGGGGTGGTGTCTGTCGCGATAGACGTTGTCTATCACGATAGACTGAAAAAACGCAAATTTTTTAGAGTTTTTTAGTGATTTGGAGTGCTCTCATGGTGTAGGTTATCGTGCCAAACATGCATTCAAAAAATATTAAGTTTCTCTGTCTGTCGCGATAGATAGAAGTCATCGACTCGGGACCTGTGCAGAGTCTGTCGTACCTGCGTAAGCTGCTGGAGATGGTGGTACAGCTAGATCCTGTAGTAAAAGCTCAAAAAACACACAAAAACTGATAGCATGCAAGCTCTCTCTCGCTCTCTCTCACAAGTGAAATGAGGGAAATAAGGTGGGGAGTGGAATATGACCAAAAAACTCAAATTTTTGTGAAGATGGAGATGGAGGTGGAAAATGGTGAGGATGATGATGATGGTGATGATGGTGATGCAAAAAGAAACAAAAATGAAGAAAAATAAGGAAAAGGAAGGATATTACCTATGACTCCAATGTCTCAACTCTACGTCTTACCATCACACGCTCGTCCTCGAAGCTCTCTCCCCGGCAACGACGCCAAATTTGGTGTCACTCTAGCACAATGGTGAATACCAACGTGAGGAGATCCACCTCATAATTGTCAATCCGTGGAGACGTGAGGACTAGTATGAAAACTATGAGCAAGTGATGGCACAAGTGTGTGAGTGAGAAGCACACAAACATGCACACACATACACACACACACGCGCACACAAGGCAAGAACAAGGAGAGGAACAATGGAGTTCTTTGCATTAGTCAAAAAGTCTCTTACATAAGCTCAATTCACAAACAATCTAACCCCCAAAATGAGCTCTCTAGCTCTTTTTATAGTTTTCTGACTAGCTTTGGCCTTGTCCAGACCTAGTGTCCGGCCTAGTTAAAAATTAGGTTCTAGAGCTTATTTGAGGGCTCAAACGGAGTCTAAAAATTATGAAAATTGGTATGTAGCTAATTCTAATACCCCTCAAGCTCGAGGACTCCTCAGCTTGAACAAAAGGGAGTCTATTCTACCAAAAACGGGATTTACAATGTGTGTAGTGATGAAAATCACTAAAGTTGAAATAAGTTCATGGGAAAAAAATGATTAGGCCTTGTTGCCGTATTGTGCATGACTGCTCCATTGTGCATGTATCCTCTTCATATGACTTGTATGCCAATAGAGAGGTTCTCTGCTTGGGAGATCAGCTTGGCATATGTGCCCACCCAGGAGAACATTGCAGACCTTTTCACGAAGGCTCTGCCTAAGGAGAAGTTTGAAGCTTTCCGCAAAGCTTTGGGCTTACTTCCTTTTGTGAAGTGATTCCCACATAGCTTGGCACTTCCTATACATGAGTGCCAGCTCCTTGTTCACCGCATCACTCCCATGGGGGATTTGTTGCTATATTTAGGTAGTGATGTGTGTGAACACACTAGGACCGTCGGGGCACTTTTTTCCCTCTTTAGGAGGTTTTTTTCCCTCGGCTTGTATATACGCCTATTGCCCTAATGGGCTACTCATCTTTATACATTCTCTAGTAATACATTCAGTATTGTGTGTTGTGCTCCAAGCTTCTTCTTCTTTCTTGTGTTGTTTGCGTGCTTCCGCAGACGTCTAACTCCATCATATTTGAGGGCTCAAACAAAATCAAAAAAATATGAAAATTGATATGTAGATGCTTGTAATACTCCTCAAGTTCAGGGACTTCGGATTGAAACAAAATGGAGTTTTAAACATGTGAAATGATATTTACAATCGTTTTTAGCAATCAAAATCATCGTTTTTATAGGGATTTCTTTTGAAAATTTGGCATATACTCCTTGGATCTCCTTGCATGCTCCCTCTTCTTGTGCGTCCACTTCTTTGACATTGTTTGCACACCTTGCGCTTGACCTTCAGTGCCAACGCTCCCCCCCTTGATTCTGTCATCCGCGATAGACCCTTGTTGTAGTGGTTGTTCCATGTAATACATTGAGAGGTAGTGTCCATCATGTATCCACAAAAGCGGTTTGTCTTTCAAATATTGCAGGGTCGGTTGTCTTGTTCTTCATTTTGTCAGGGCTAGACTTTGCAAGTTTTAGTCCCTTTGTATGTACTGCTTCCTTGTATTCCAACTAATGGTGTATTTGTGAGCTTCCAAAAATTGCTAGTTGCTCAAAATAGGTTGTCAATGTTGATTTTGAGCAAATGTTGATTGTGAATTACTTCATAGCTATTGATGTTGTAACCTTGATGTCATCTAGATCTTTCAAACACGGGCTTCATAGTTATCATGCCAAGTACTCATACCCATAATGAATGATGGGTAAGTGTGTTAGTGCATGGGTTGAAGAAAATATGTGCCTTGTGCACGGCCTTGTGATGTGGCCCTATGCATGCCCGTAATGAATAATAGGTAAGTGTGTTAGTGCATGGGTTGAAGAAAATATGTGCATTGTGCACGGCCTTGTAATGTGGCCCTATGCTTGACTCAACATCCACTAATATAGTTTGGTAAGATGTTGCCTTCTAGAGTGGTCAATTGTACCGCACTACTCATGGAAATTCTATTAATGACCATAGGTCCATATCCTCGTTTTTCCAATTTATGGGCATGTTGCTTTAGTGTATAAACCAACACTAGGTCTCCCTCTTTCAATCCTTTATCCTTGATGTGTGCATCAAAGTATGCCTTTTGTCTTTTGTTTGCAGCATAGATGCCCACTGCCGCTTGTAGCCTAGTCTCACCTAAGCATTCTAGATCAAATATCTTACTAAGCATCCTGTATTGCAAGGTTTATTGACCAAATATAATAAATCTTGATGATCAGTGAAAAACTTGAACTTATTGGCCAACAGATAGTGTCTAAACTTCTTCACAGCATACACCATGCCTAAGCCTTCTCTTTCAGTTGTTGTATAGTTTTGTTCAGCCATGTTTATTTGTCTGCTAGCATATGCTATAGGAAAATCTAGATTTCCTTCACATGTGGGTTATGGTAGCACACATCCTATTGCATAATTGGATGCATCTACATGGACATGGAATGGTTTATTCCAATCCAAAGTGGTCAATATTTGTGTTCTGCACAAATGTCTCTTTAGCTCATTGAAGGAGTTTTTGCATTCGTTGTTCCACTCAAAATTTATCAATAGAGCACAAAGAGGTTTAGCTATGATTGCATACATGTGGAACCTATGATAATATCCACAATGGCCCATAAAGGCTTGTATCTCTTTAACATTCCTTGGCCTTTGCAACTCCGCTATGGCTCTTACTTTGTCCTCATTCGTTGAGATTTCATTCTTAGACACAATATGACCTAAGAGCTTACCTTGACATAACATGAACACACATTTTTTTGGGTTTAGACAAACTCGATATTCTCTACACTTGTTGAAGATCTGTCTGAGCTCAAGGATGTGGTGTCTTCTTTCTTGGGAATGAGCACATACATCATCCACATATAATTCTAAGCTCTTTTGCAAGAAGTCTTTGAATACATGATACATGAGCCTTTGGAATGTTGCAGGTGCATTGGTGAGCCCAAATGGCATCACACGAAATGCAAAGATTCCTCACTCTGTGGAAAAGGCCGTTTTGTGTTGATCTTTTGGGGCAATGGCTACTTGATTGTAACCTAAAAATCCATCAAGAAATCTATAAACTTCCTTGCTTGCAACATGCTCTAATAAATGTCCAATGATTGGAAGCAGATAGCTATCTCTTATCATAGTAGAATTACCTTTTTTAAGGTCAATACACACCCGTAATTTTCCATTCTTCTTGGGCACCACTACAATGGGGAACACCATTGAGTATGCTCAATCTCATAGATAAATCCAGCTTCAATCATTCTATCAATTTCTTCTTTTATTTTGGTTGCATAAGTGTCATTATATGTGTAGGGATTTTGTTTGGTAGACTTGGCATCGGCCGTCATGGGGATCATATGAGAGCATACTTTTGTATCTACTCCCTTCAAGTCTCTATAGGTTCATGCAAACATGTCCCTATATTCCCTTCATAAAGCTACAAGCTCTACTTCTTCTTGTACACTTAGGTCTTCTCCTATGTACATACATCGTTCTTTGTTCTCTTCAATAGTTACTACATTTTTTTCATCTTTTCTTTATTATCATACACTTCTCCTTTGATGGCCTCTCTCCTAGGCATTCGTTTTAGTCTTCAGCTTCATATTTCTCTAAATTCTCTGGTACTTCAAACAATGATTCCTCCTCTCGTTGTTTCCCTACTTTTCTTTTCTTTTTCTTTTGACTACCTTCACTTCCCTCCCTTGAATTTATAGTTTTAATGCTTGTCAGAGGTTCTTCTTCGTTTTGGGTATATACTCCTACATTCTCTAGATAGTGATCCTCTGGTTCAAAGCCACTATCCATCACAATGGACTCTAGATTGTTGTCGTTTACTTTTTTTTCTATGGCCTCATTAGAGTCTCTCCTCTAACAAGGGTTCACACATGAACAAAGAGATATCATAACCCTCCTCATCACAATGAGGCCTTCATTGTTCTTCATTGACAGTAATGTCCATGGTGGCTAGGATTTATACCCAACCATGAGGCTTAAATGTTGATATATTTAGGTAGTGATGTGTGTCAACACTCTAGGACCTCCGGGGCACTTTGTTCCCTCTTTAGGAGGTTTCTTTCCCCCGACTTGTATATACGCCTATTGCCCTAATGGGCTACTTATCTCTGTACATTCTCGAGTAATACATTCAGTATTGTGTGTTGTGCTCCAAGCTTCTTCTCCTTCCTTGTGTTGTTCGCGTGCTTTTGCAGATGTCTATCTCCAACAATTGGTATCAGAGCAGGTCGTCGCTTCATCTAGGGCACCGTCGACACTCCTCCGTTTGAAGTCTCAGAATCGCACGAATTTTGGTGAGCATACTCAGCATGTTTTCGATATCAAAATGGCTTCGCTTTGTGGTGCCGAAATCACGATCTGAGCTTGTTTTGGCCTTTGAACACACTATTGTAGTGCTTGTGCAAGCTATTTCGTCTTTTTGTGCCAAAGGTATTTACCAGTTTCTGTTCATCAGTTTAAGCATCTCGAAGTCTGCTATAAGTCTAGCAGAATTCGTCTGGGCAGTTCTGTTCAACTTTTTGAGATACAGTCAATTTTTTGCATCAAGGTATTTTAGTCACTGGCCATGGCTGAAAGCAGTGATGTATTCTGTATGTTGGCTGTTGAGGATAATTTGGATGGTACCAACTACCCGTTATGGGCTTATATGATGCGACATGTATTGGTTGCAAAAGGACTGTGGAACATTGTGCAAGGTGTTGAAAAATGTCCTATCACACCTGCAATTGTTACAACTGTAGGTACAGAGGCTGAGGCAGAAGGTGTCAAAGTTGATGCTATTCAGCATATTCCTGTTCATGTTGCGGTTTTTGCTGCACCTACTGTAGAGCAGATTCGTTGGGATGGCAGAGATGCCCAGGCACATGCATTGATAGCTTTGTTTGTCAAATGTGTCATTATTCCTCATATCCCCTCTTGCAGAATAGTTAAGGATGCTTGGGATACACTTACCACATTGTACCAAGCTAGGAATGAGGCTTGTCTTGCTTACCTTCGAAAACAGTTGGAGAGTGAGCACATAAATGAAGGTGATTCTATGGACAATTTCCTAACGAAGATCAAAGACTTGAAGGAATAGTTGATTTCTGCTAATGAGGTTATACCATATAGCTCACTTGTGCAGACCGTTCTGAATGGTCTTCCTGATTCATATCAGAGTTTTGCTTCTACTCTTCGATTGATGATGAAAGGCAATCCAAATGCCTTATCATTTGAGGAGTTAGTCTTTGTTTTGTTGCAGGCAGATCAGTCCAGGCAAAACAGGTCCATTATGTGAGTTGCAGATCAAGTTTTCCTGGCTAGTCAGAAGCGCAAAAGAAAATGGAGCTCTTCAACTAGTAAGCAGAAATCTACTAATTCTGCACATTTGAAGAAGGAAGATAAAGATGAGAAGAAATCAGAAAAGCAGAAATTGTTTTGTAAGTACTATAAATGGAATGATCATATCATAAAGAACTGTCCAAAATTGGCTGCTAAAGAGGCAAAGAAGAAAGAGGTTGGAATGGTTGTTGCAGAGGCCTCTACACCAAAAACAGAGTCTGCTAATCTTGTGCAGGAAGAAGAATGGGCGTTTACTACTGTCTGCAGTTTTGACCCATCTTCTCATGAGCAGTGCATGTCTCTAGTAGACTCAGATGTTTGGTATTTTGACAGTGGGGCGACCAAACATATTACCTTGCAGCAGAGTTTCTTCTCTTCACTCGAGTCTGTCCCTACAGGGAATACTGTTACATGCACCAACAACTCCTCTTATCCTGTTATGGGAGTTGGTAAGATCATTTTGACTACTGCTAATGGTAGTTCTTTCACTTTGTCAGATGCTTTATTTGTGCCAGGGATCAAGAAGAACCTGTTATCAGTTTTTGCATTAGCCAAGATTGGCTTGGTTGTGAAATTTGTTGATGACAAGTGTATATTTCATGATCTGTCAAATGGCAATGTGATTATTGCTTCTAGCATTTTATGTCATGGGCTGTATAAGCTCATAGACTATGAAAGATCTGTAAATGATTTGGCATGTGCAGTAAATGATTCTCAGGCTATGTCAAATGCAAAGCTTTGGCATGCATGCTTTGGTCATCTGAATTTTGCTAGTTTGCTACACCTGCAGAAATTTGAAATGGTATCATCTTTGCCCAAACTTGAGGCACCTAGAAAACATGTTTGTGAAGGCTGTATTTTGGGCAAAATGCAGCGTTCATCCTTTCCAAAAGATGGTTCAGTTCGGGCTACTCAAAAATTGCAGCTTGAACATAGTGATGTTTGTGGTCCTATGCAGACACCTTCTTTCGAGAATTATCTTTACTTTGTGACTTTCATCAATGATTTTTCTAGGCATGCATGGGTATATCCATTGAAGGCAAAGTCGGGTGTTCATGTGCTTCAAACAGTTTTTGGTTTTGGTTGAAAATCTGTCAGCATATAAAATGGGCACCCTCCATTCTGATCGAGGGAGGGAATATATGTCTTCTGATTTTAATGCATTTTTGGCTGAACATGGGATAAAACACGAGTGTATAGTGCCATATACACAGAATGGAGTTGCTGAACGAAAGAACAGGTCACTCATGGAGATGGCGAGGTGTATGGTCAAGAGTCAGGATTTACCACATAGTTTCTGGCTTGAGGTTGTCATGTGTGTAGCATATGTACTAAACAAGTGTCCCACTAAAGCGCTGAAGTCTATCACTCCATATGAGGCTTGGCATGATCGCAAGCCATTTGTTGCTCATCTGCGTGTTTTTGGTTGTTTGGCGTATGCATTAGTGCCTTAACAACATCGCAGAAAATTGGATGAGTATTTTTATTGGATACAGTTCTGAAAGTAAAGGTTATCGTCTGTATCATCCACGGACTAAACACATTCTGGTTATTCGTGATGTTGTTTTTGTGGAAGATGTTATTTAGACATTGCTTTCATGTACTAAGGAGACATCTGTTAGCTCCAAAGACATGTATGATACTTTGCTACCTCTTTTTACAAGTGGAAAATCTAGTGCTGGTCCCAATGAGGCAACTTTTCAACCTTTGCAGGTTTCATGTGATGATGCAGATCATTGCATTTCTGATGTAGATTTACATGATGCACTAGTTGATGAGAGAGCTGATATTGAGCAGGCAAAAACTATACCAAAATGGCTGGTGCAAACTTTGCATGACAGCAAATTAGATGCATCTCTATCATATCGTACTCGTTCAGGCTCTCATAGTGTCTCTTTTGCATCAGATTGCTATGTTATGGCTGCATCTAGTCTCTGTAATGAGAATGAGCCTGTTTCGTTTGATGAAGCACAAAATTCATAAAATTGGATGGCTGTTATGCAATCTAAATATGATGCTATAATGAAGAATTATACTTGATCTTTATGTGACTTGCCTCCTGGCAAGAAGGCCATTGGCACTAAGTGTGTATACAAGCTGAAGTGTAAATCGGATGGTACAGCTGACAAGTATAAGGCTAGGCTTGTTACAAAGGGTTATGCACAAGAAAAAGGCATTGATTTTGATGAGACCTTTGCACCTACATGCCGTATGACTAATGTTCCGAGCATCTGTGCACTTGCAGCTCATCATGGTTGGAATGTACATCAGTTGGACATTAAAACTGCATTTTTGAATGGTGACTTACATGAATAAGTGTATGTTTTTCAGCCCCGTGGCTTTGTGTAGAAAGGGCATGAAAACCAGGTGTGCAGGTTAAAGAAGGCATTATATGGTTTAAAGCAAGCACCACGTGCTTGGTATGAGAATATACATGCTTATCTGATTGCACATGGTTTTGAGAACAGTCCAACTGAAAGCACCTTATATATTAAGTGTGCTAATGATGTACTTCTGACTCACTGATCCTCATGACATGCATATTGCTGATTTTAAGGCTGATTTTCATGCCTCCTTTGAGATGTCTGATTTGGGGCATTTGCATCATTATTTGGGCATTCAATTTATGCAAGTTGATGGTGGAATGGCTTTGTGTCAAATGAAATATATTGACACATTATTGCAGTGTTCTGGCCTTGAAGATTGTAATCCTATTGCCACTCCTATGGAGATCGGTTTACGATTGAGTCTTCATGATGCTGGAGATGCATTTGATGTTGTTCTCTATCAGCAGGCTGTTGGATGCTTGATTTACTTATGCATTACTTGGCCAGATATTCAGTTTGCTATCTTACAGATCAGCAGATTTCCCAAGGGGGGATCACTACCGCCAGATTCACATGCTTTTTCTGACTCTGATTGGGCTAGTTGCTATGACACTCGTGTGTCCACTAGTGGATTTTGCTTCATGCTTGGTAGCTCATGTATATCTTGGTTGAGCAAGAAGCAGCCTACTGTGGCCACTTCCAGTTGTGAGGCTGAGTATAGGGCAGCTTTCATAGCGACTGTTGAGTGTGTGTGGCTCAGATGCCTTATGGTTGATTTGGGTGTTGGTTAGTCTTCTACCACCACCATCTTCACTGACAGTCAGAGCGCATTGGCAGTTGCAAGGAACCCTGTGTTCCATGCTCGTACTAAGCACATTGAGGTGCATTATCACTATGTCAGGGAGAGGTTCTCTGCTAGGGAGATCAGTTTGGCATATGTGCCTACGCAGGAGAACATTGCAGGCCTTTTCACAAAGGCTCTGCCAAGGAGAAGTTTGAAGCTTTCCGCAAAGCTTTGGGCTTACTTCCTTTTGTGGGTTGAACCCACATAGCTTGGCACTTCCTTATACATGAGTGCCAGCTACTTGTTCACCGCATCACTCCCAGGGGGGATTTATTGATATATTTAGGTAGTGATGTGTGTGAACACTCTAGTACCGTCGGGGCACTTTTTTTCCCTCTTTAAGAGGTTTTTTTCCCTCGGCTTGTATATATGCATATTGCCCTAATGGGCTACTTATCTTTGTACATTCTCTAGTAATACATTCAATATTGTGTGTTGTGCTCCAAGCTTCTTCTCCTTCCTTGTGTTGTTTGCGTGCTTCCGCAGACGTCTATCTCCAACATCAAATTCCTCATCTGGAAAGATCATCAGTGTGCAAGTTGGGTCTTTAACTAGTCTGGCTCCTTGAGAAGTTCCTTCTTCTCTAACTTTTAGGCATCTTTCCTCTTCCTCTACGACCTTGCACATCCACAAGTAAGTATCTTCATGCATCCATGATGGATCAGAAGAACTTATAGATTGCACAGAGATTAAATCTTCCCACACCTTGTGGATAGGATTCCATTGTAGGGTCGTACATCTCTGAATGTATAATCCTTCATATTGAATTTAGTTGTGACCCCTAAGTGGTGCAAGTACAAGGGTTGGTTCCCCAATCTTGTACTATTTGTAGTTTTCATAGGAAGGGTCTTCCTAAGATCATTTCACATATGTTATTTTTTCCAAAGTCATATATAGCAAAGCTGTGTTCAAAATCCACACCACAAGTGGTTAGAGTTATCCCTTCTAGAAATCCTTGAGGTCTTTCAATATGGTCTTCGTCCATTTGAAGCTTCATTCTAGTTGGTCTTAATGCAGGTTTGCCCCATTGCTTCCACAAGGAGGTGGTTGCAATCGCAACATCAGCATCTTAATCTAAGATAGCTTTGGTTGTGTAACCTTGGTAGGTGATTTGAAGATAAGTATTAACTTCTTCACCTTCGCTCATGTCTCCTATTTTGTCTAAAGGTATCTCTGGGAGTTTTTGCTTAGAGCCTACTTTTGACACATTGGAACCTAGTTCTTGAACCTGATTTGCCACATGTTTCCATAGCTCAGGTTTTACTTTGAGTAGCTCTTCTAAGGTGAGATGAAATTGCACCCTAGTGTTCTTCATGACTTCAGTGTTTCTTGGAACCACTGAGTCTTCATTTCTTATCACTATTGTGGAAGCTTTGATCTGAAGAGATTCAGATTCCCATGGGCTTGTGAATTGTGGGAACTCTTGTAAAGAGTTAGATTCAAAATCTAATCTTCCATCTTCTTGTTGCTCTACCTGTTCTCCATAGATAGATGGAATGTCTTAGGGAAATTGATCATGATGATCATCAATTTCAGAAATAGGAGGTGAATTACCCTTCTCCTTGTCCCATTTCTCTTCTTGTATTTCTCGCAAGAACTCTTGAGAGTACTGTGAAATTGAAAGAGGTGTTCTAGTATCCATGGAATCAGGAACATAAACTTTCATTGTTGGTGAGCTTTCTCTTTTAATAATTGGTTGAGCCTATGGATGTAAAGAAATCTGCAGCTTGTTTACCAACTGCTCTAATCTTTCTAGTAAGCCCTGGAAATACAAACTAGGTTTGATAGAATTTGTCTGATTGAACAATTGATTGGCCTCGGGCATAGCCTAAGCTAGTTCTATCATTTTCATGCAAAATTTTGTCCGTTCAATCTCTAAATCTGCTCTAATGTAACTCTTGTCTAGGTTTGCAGTTGTTGGCCCTTCTTGAAGTTGAGGCTGGAAGACCTTGGACATCATGTCCAAGCCTTCTAGGGTTGGATCTACAAGAACAGAACCTGGTTGTGGTCTATTTACAATGAGTGGTGGGGTGGAATGAAGTGGAGTGGATGGATTTTTGGCATGTAGGGTTTTGAGATGCAATGTTTGCAATTTTTATTTTTGCATCTCTCAGGCTTTTCGGATAACTTTCTAGCCCACTTATGATTGGCCATCTCCCTAGTATCCTTCCATGTTCTTGTTTTCCCCTTACTAGGCTCTCCAGATTCACTTCACTCTAATTGTTCAACTAGTTTTGTTTGTTTTAATGATTGTGCCCTAGGGACTCCCTGTATAGGATCCATGTTAACGCTACTTCAACTTGAATCCACCACTGAACCTACCACATTAATTGGTGAAACCTTGGGTGCACTAGAGGGGTTCCTGGGACAATCGCTCGGTAGATGTTCTTTGCCGCGCTCAGGACAAAATCCTTGTATTGTGATGTTATGTTCTTGTCCTGAAGTCGGTGGGTGGGGACATTCATGAATGAAATGGTCGCCATGACATCTAAAACATGGTCCTCTAGGGGCTTGTGTTCAGTCTTAATTGGGGCCTGGGGTTAGGATTTGTATACATAACATTAGAGTATTCTGGCTCCCAATTTGGTTCCATAGGTAATGCCTCATATTGATACGGATATGTCTCACTATGCTCAGGTGAGTGTGTGTTATAAGCTTGTGGACTATCTTCATGGGTGTAGTCAAAACTCTGAGCATGAGGGTCATTTTTTGAGACCAAAGGAGTCATTGACGCCAATGCTCTATTAGGGTTCTCCTCTACAATTGCATATTTAACTAGAATCACATTGGAAGGAGGTGGCGTTTGGTTTCCTAAGATCGGTTATGGCCTATATGAAGCCTAAAATTGCTTTGGTATTGAGGTTGATATTGTTGTTGTGGCATATCATACGGGTATTGGTTTTGATGCCTACCCTATTGGTTAGGTTGCTGATAAGTTTGTTTGATAGCCTGCCTATTGTATGGACAATCTTGAGCTATATGGTTTGTGTATTTCCTCTCAATAGTGTAATATGGATCATTTAGTTCTCTTATGTTATGGTTTTGCATTGGGCATACATTATCCATGTGGTCGGCTGCGCAAGTATAACATCGTTTCAATGAGGTGATCCTAGATGTTTGTCTATTTTGAACTCCTCGCTTCTTGGCAACTTGCTCAGCTAGTTCATCTATCTCAGTCGAGGGTCTAGAAGTATGACTAGTAGAACTATCAAAATCCTTATAGAGTTTGGACAATTCTAACTCCTCAGCCAAGTTGTCTTCTATGTCAATAGACATTCTCAAGCATTGATCTAGTGTGATTGGCTCCTTGAGATATACATACGATCTAAGTTTCCCTCTTAGAAGTCCATCTAAAAACAAGGAAAGTTGTTTTGCTTGTGTAGGTAATTCAGGTGTGGGACATCTTTCCACGTATTGTTTGAATCTCCGATCGGTTAGTCAAAGTGTTTCTTGGGGTGTCTGCTTAAAGCTATGGATCAAGGATGATGTGGTATGTCTGATGCCACTCTTGGAGAATTCTATGATGGATGCTTCTAGAATTTGACCTATATTTTGGTAGTTGCGACTGTTTAGGGGTTGAAACCAAGCTAAGGCTACATGCTTGAGGGTCAAACCAAATGCCTCGAGCTGGGTGAACAAGTCCTCGACCTGTTCAGCTCTTAGCACTTGTTTGAACTCGACCACATGATCATAAGGATCTCCTAACAATCAAAGTAATTTTTCATTGTTTTGACCACTTGAGAGGGTCTAAGGGTTCTTGGGCACTCTCGGGATCTAGGCAATGGAAAATCATGTTCATCTCTTTGATGCCTATGTGCTCGGTGTCTCTCTTTCAGTTCTTTCACTTTCAAATCCTGACCGATCTCTTCCTACTATGTGTGCAAAGCTTACCTCAGGTCTCTCTCTATTTCTTTCCCTCTGGGTTTCATGAGCCTAAGATGATCCTACACCTTGGAGGCCATGGGAGACATTAGATCTTGGTGGAGGGAAAAACAATTCGCCCTTCCAAGTGTATGCATGCCTGCCATGCTCTGTTACCAAGAACATTCTCTTAGATGTGTTATCTAGATAGGCAACTTTGCCTGGTATCTCAAGATCTTTGAACTCATAGACAATGACTTTGCCTTTTTTTCTAAGTTTATTTGTCTTGTATCTCCAAAAATCTTCCTCTATTTCTCTATTCAAGAATAATTCTATGCTTTTTGTCTTGGGGAACCCACTCTGGGGTAATCACTCTAGTCAAAACAGATTTGCCTTGAGGAGTCTTGGGTTCTCATCCTAGCTCTCCTTACTCTAGGTCTCTTATCTCGGTCTCAAGAATGATATTTCTAAACTCATATGTCATGTCTGGTAAGTTGGTAACCACATACATGGTTCCTTGCTTGTCAATATAAGAACAACCATCTTCAAAATTAACCACTGGGTGTTCAAGTCTGAAGGGTTGATCAGGATTTTTGAGTTGGACTACTAATCACCTCATACCATCCTCATCGATGTGTGCACCTAATCACTTGGTCCTAATATATTCCAATTGCATTTTATAGGGACCTTCTAGCATTTGTAAATAGGTTGTACCTGAGCTACCTATAGGTCTCTCCATGCTAAAAGACATTTCTTAATCACTCATTTCCGAACTTAGCACATAGGGATATTCACTAAGTTGTTGTGCCCATGACCAAGCTGTGTGATTGACACTAGCTTCAAATGATCTGATGCTTTGTCTATCCCGTCATAGGTGTCTACCTGATCTAAGGTTCATAAGCTTTGTCTACTAGTCCCAAGTTTCCCAAATACAACCGCATTGCAATGTTCTTTTGAATCAGTTACTTGTTCTTTTATACATTTCTCCGGTGTGATTTTGTCTGATAAATATTGTCCTTAAGAATACTTGAGTTTTATTGCTCTTTGAGTTGTGATCAATCCACTTAAGTCCTTTTCCTTTAGGGTTTTTCACAACAATATCTTAGCTAATGCTTGAACTTGAGTAATTAGGGTTTTCTTGGACTTGATTTGTACCTAACGCAGCCCTAATTAATCAATATCACTATTTGTATTTAGCCTAAGCTAAGAATTGATTGAGGGGTTAAGAATGATTCCAAACTCAATTTTCTTCTCCCTTGATCACACTTGAATGCTCATGATAAGTGTTCCCAAGCTTGCAATGCATTTGACACCTTACTTTGACTCCCCTGAATGGCTCTCAATGGACCTGTAAAAGCTCCAAGTTTAGCTCAATCTTTAACTTCAATTGATAGAAAATTTTAATTCACGCATCTTTTAAAGACCTTTTTTCCCCCTTTGTATTGCTCAAAATCCTTTGGAGCCCCCTTGGCTTCCCAATCCCACTTGAAGGTCAACTTCAAATTAGCCTATCTAAAAATCAACACCTTATCTTTAAGAAAAATAGTTGAACCCATGTGGGACTTAAAATGAGCTTTAAAACACACTCTAGAGCTCAAAAAACGGATTTTGGATGAAAAAGTTATGTCAAATCAGGCTCTTAGGAGTCAAAATAGACAAACAAGATATGTCAGAGAATCGCAATTTTTTTAGAGTCATACAGAAAGTCGTGATTTTGTGAAACCAAAAGCCAAAAAGTCACAATTTTTTCCCAAAAAGTATCCAGAAAATCGTGATAATTTCCTCTTTTCTTCCATCAAAAAGTCATGATTTTCTCAAAATTTTCCTCCTAGAAAGTTGAAATTTTCTCAAAAATTGGAGTGCAAAAAGTCACAATTTTCTCAAAAATAAGCTGGCAGAAAGTCACAATTTTCTCCTCTTTGAATTCCCCCAGAAAGTCGCAATTTCTTGAGAGCCCAAAGGCCAAAAAATCACGATTTTCTCAAAGTTTCATTGCCAAAAAGTCATGATTTTCTCATAATCTTGATGGCAAAAATTTGTGAATTTCTCAACAATTGTCTTCTAGAAAGTCGTGATTTTCTCACATTTAGAAAGCCAAAAAGTCGAAAATTTTTCACACGTAGAGAACCAAAAATTTGCAATTTTCTCATAGTTAGAAAACCTGAATGATTTTAGGCAAGAATAAGAGAATCGCGAAATTCAAATAATTTTGAATTTTCCAAAAAGTCATGAGTTTTTGGTAGAAAATCACGATTTTTTGAGAATTTTGGAAGGAACTTCAAAATCAAGCACCGAGGCCTACGTGTTGTGTAGAGCGACATGAAACCCACAAAAACTCACACACACACAAGCACTTTGCCTCTCTTTCCCTCTCTTGTATAGTCATGAATGAAAAATGAGGTGAAAGTGGTGAATATACACTCAAAAACAGAAAATTTCAGCAAAGATGAAGACGGGAGAAGATGCTGATGATGATGATGAAGTTGGAGAAGGAAAATCAGAAACTTAACAGAAAATGACTATTTTTTACCTTCCAACGTCGCAAATCTACGATCTTACCATCACAACACTCGTCCTCGAGCAATGCTCCCTGAAAACGGTGCCAAAATTTGTTGTAGCCCAAGCGTGAGCACCACCTCCTTTACTTGTCAATCCGCGGAGACATGAGGAGGATATGAAGATCATGAGCAATTATGGTGAGCAAATGTGAGTGACAAGCACATACATGCACGCACACACACGCACACAAGGCAAGATCAAAGACAGAAACAATGGAAAGCTTTCGATTACAAAAGAACTCTCTTACAAAAGATCCAATCTCTAACAAGCTAACCTCAAGTGACGGCTAAAAAGCTAGCCTCAAAAATGAGCTCTCTAGCTCTTTTTATATTTTTTTGACTAGTTTTGGCCCTGTCTAGACCTAGTGTCCGGCCAAGTCAAAAATTAGGTTCCAGGGGTTATTTTAGGGCTTAAATGGAATAAAAAATTTATGAAAATTGATATGTAGATGCTTCTAATACCTCTCAAGCTCAAGGAGTAAGCTTGAAAACTTCTAGAATATTGTCAATGGCACTTATCCAAGGCCAAGAAAAGAAGGAGAAGATGTTGCTTCATCTTCTAGAAAACCTATTGTACCAATTTCTACTCAACAGGAGGTTAGTGAAGAAGAGGTAACTATTTCATCATTCGGAGTCCATGATACTACAAGATTACTTCCTACAGAAGAGCAATCCAAATAGGATTCAAAGGATGCACAAGCATTTTCATATATTGCCATGTGAGTAAAGAGGAGTATTATACCTCAAATCAAGTCATGCAGAACCTCTTGTCAACCTTGGTTGGAGATAGAGAATCTCTGTTAGAGCAGAAACCCTGTTAGGAAAGCTCATCTAAGGAGAAAACTAGCAAACACAAGGATGAAAGTTGGTGAGTCAGTCCAGTCACATATTTTGAAGCTCAAAGTCTTACCACATCAATTACTCAATGTTGGAGTTAAACATTCCAGATGAAGAGATGCGGTAAATACATTTCTAAACTCACATCCATCTTCGTATCGTGCTTTTGTTACTTCTTTATCTCTCTCTACAAGAGATAGAGAACTTTCATTTGAAGAGTTGCAGTTCATGTTACTTCAAGATGAAGATCAACAAAAGAGTATGGAAGAGAATGATGAATCCATGTTATCATCATCAAAGGATAAGAAGAAGAAGGATTTCTGTATTTTTTCAAAGGAATTTGGATTCTTACATTCAATCATACAAGGGGGTGATGAACCTTCTCAAACTCTAAAAGATGCACTTGATAAAGGTGAAGTGAGAGTTCCATTACCTACATTAGTAACTAGTCCATCATCAATACCTCTTGATGTTTCAACTTATGAAGTTGGAGAAGGTTCCAGAGTTCCAAGAGAAAGAGATACAAAAGAACCAAAAGATATTTCACCACTTTTCAAGAATACTCTGAGGTGCTTATATCAAACCTGGAAGGACATAAGTATAAAGAACTTCACACGATGAACCCAAAGTCAGACAAGGAGAGAACAAGAAAATAAGGTAAATTATGCAGAACATTTTAAGATTCATAACATTTTATCACTAACTTCACTTGAGAATGAACTAGCTAATGTTAAAGATGCACTAAAAAGTTTTGTTTGGAAGAAAGCTATGGAAGAAGAGATTGATTCAATTCATAAGAATCAAACATGGAAGCTTTGTGACTTACCAATTTGGTAAAAAGGAAATTGGTATTAAGTGGATCTTCAAAATCAAAAGAAAAGCAGATGATACTATTGACAGGTACAAAGCAAGGCTAGTTGTCAAAGGTTATGCAGAAAAGAAAGGAATTGAGTATAATGAGACTTTTGCACCTACTTCTAGAATGACAATAGTTAGAACAATACTTTCTCTTGTTGCATTCTTTGGTTGGAATGTATACCACTTAGATATCAAAACAACTTTTCTTAATGGTGGTCTTCATGAAGATTTCCATATTCAGCATCCATAAGGTTTTGAAGAGATAGGTAAAGATCATTTAGTATGCAAGCTTATTAAAGCATTGTATGGTTTAAAGCAGACACCAAGAGTATGGTATGAGAAGATACATCTTTATCTTCTATTTATTGGTTTTGAAAACTTGTATGCAGCTCCTACTCTTTATGTTAAAGTTGAAAAAGATATCTTAAGTATTATTATCATTCATATTGATGATATGATTATGACAGGTCCAAGGATTCAGACCTTCAATATTTTAAAGCACAACTTACGCATAGATTTTATGTAAATGATTTAGTTATTTTGCATTATTATCTTAGGATCGAGTTTAAGTACAAGAATGAGTGTATCTACACAACAAAGGAAAAATACATTGAGAAATTATGGAAAAGGTTTGAGAAGACATATTCCAAGCCTATGCAAATACCTATGGATGTTGATGTGTCATTACAATTAGAAATATATTCAAAACCATTTGATGCTACTTTGTATAGTCAAGAAGTTGGTTGCTTGATCTATTTATGTAATACACATCCTGACATTCAGTTTGCAGTTTCTCAAGTATCCAGGTTCATGCACAATCCGCTCAAGATTCATTGGAAATCAATCAAGAGATATATTTTTAGACATCCAAAGTTTTGTAGATATATGAAGTTTTACAGACATCAAAAGTTTTGCAGATTATTGAAATTTGTATCATTATGAAATTGAAGGGGGGGTTGTTGGAAACAACGTCAGAATAGCACAAAACCCTAATTTCCAACGACCTTGATTTTTGAGTACTTACCCAAAATTTGGTCATAGAATGTGAAAAATTATTATGAGCCCATTAGATGTAGACAGCTTTCATTTGATATATGACGTTCAATCATCATAGGTAAAGATTAGGAAAAAACACTAACCCTAATTTTTATGCAAAAATAGGTTTTCACCTCATCTTGTTCCTCTCAGCCTGTAGGTCAAGGAAATCTACTTTTGAATATTTATCTGATAGCCCATTTGGCTGATTGTAGCCTTTTAAGAATTGAAAATCAAATTAGCGAATTAAAAAAAAAAACTCATCGTTATTTTTAGGATTTTCGCATGTTTTTACTCTTTTAAAAAAAAAAAAATCCCAAAATTATCGTGGGGGCTTAAAATCATATATAAGGAAGGTCTAGGCTCATTGTTTGGCCTCGTTCAAGGTGCTCAAGGTATCATCCATCATCGTTCAGCATCGTTGGAGATCAATCAAGCAAGGAGTGCTCTACTTTGGAGGTCTTCTACTCTTGGAGGAGATGTGCTCTACCTTTGGTGTAGATTTGAAGGAGATTTTTGCAACCAACCATCAGCATCTTGTTGATTTATATGAGTAGCAAGTCTCATTTCAGTTTCTCCCTTGCTAGGTCATCAATTTTTTATCTAGGTTTTCTAAAACCCTAATTGTAGAATTAGGGTTTGTTGTACAAACAGGTCTAAACTGTTCATATTCACTCCAAACTCACATACACACACTCTTCATACCTCTTAGGCACTTTACGCACAAACTCTTGTTCTAGTTTCGAAATTTTTGGCTAGATTCAGATTTTATATCTAATTTCAGCATACATTCAATTTTGTATCATCTACACATTGTAATTTGACATTAATATTAAGATAGTGTAGGTAAGCATTCTAGCTTACCGTTACACTTGGATAATCTTGTCTATTCTCTTTATCCCTCACTCATCTCATTTTGAGTCTTAAGGTGTGTATGCTAAGGTTCATTTGTTGGAAGATCCTATAAACCTGTGATTATTGTTATTGAGGCCCACCCCAATTCCAACAAAAATCATACCTTAGGGCAAGATTCATTATATCAACACTTAGTCATGCTCGACCTTGCTCAAGGCACACTGCCAGCATTGGTCTATGGAAAATTAGTTTTTTGTGTTCTAAAAGATAAAGAAATTAAAAAATGGGACAAAGCTAGCACTCAGACAGTTACATCAACATTTTTGTTTCCCAAGCCAAGAAAGATATCCAATACACATAGGAGCCTTTGGCATGGACTCATGTATGCCATTAGGTTCAACATAACAGTGGATATTATGGCTTGGATATTGGGGTAGATAGAATTTCCCTCTTTTTTTATGGTATTTTTCTCCAATTTTTGGTGTTTTTTCTCCCCTACTTGAAGGTTTGTTGTGTGTGTGCATGGGTTTGGAAGAAAGGTGATGTCTTATGCATGGTTGTGTAAGGTGGACTTAATTATGCTTACTTTAGGTGCATAAGCTCTAATGGTGCAAGTATAAGAGGTCCTTGACTATGCATCAAGGGGCTTTTGATGATGAGGCTTCTGTTCCATGTCCCTTTGTTGTCAAGAGTGTATCATGGTACTGTGTTTGAGGTATGTACATGGGTATCTCTGTGTTTTTGCAATGTTGTGACTGAGGTGTACACTATGTGGTGATGATGTGGTGTTGTGGTTGTGTATTGTGTTGTGGTTTGAATTTCCAAGTGTAGTGCGTGTGGTTAGTTGTTAGTTGGTAAGTCATCTCCCCTTATCTCCCTCCAGAATGTATCTTGAATGTTGTATAGGAGCGACATGTTTTATGTTGCACTGGAGTAGATAATGATCGTTGGGGTTTCCATACACTATTTCTATGGCTTTGTGCATGTAGTAATTGTTTTGTTACCCAAACATGTCAAATCTTCCTATCCGTATGCTTTGGTCTTTGCATTGTTTGTTTGTAGTTTGTCTATTCCTTGCGTTTGTGCCTCTATCTTGCTTTGTGGTTGTATATCATCTTGAGCTACTTGGAGGAGGGCAAAGATCACTTAACCACCGATATTTCTTTAGGCTTAGAGCTTCTCCCCTAATGACACTTTGTCAGTGGGAGTTCATGTTCTACTAATGAGATGGTCCCTTGGTTGTCCTTTGCTGCTATGAGAACCTCTAGTGCTCCCTCTCTTGCTACTAAAATGGTGTCTCTGCTCCTTGTGTTTGAACAAAAGGTACTCCAATTGTGGATAGACCGGATATATTGCTTGCCTCATGGCCATCTGTTTCTTCTATATGTGGGTCCTACATATGGTTCTTGTTCTTCTAGAAAGTTGAAGAGTTGTTTACCATAGACCATGGATGACAATGTTCCTTGCACAAGATTTTGCGTTATGATATAACCAACCTTGCCCTAGAATGATCGCTTGAGTAAGTTCAGCATCATTATACACTTGAAAGGCAACATCCATGAACACATTTTCTAGGTGAATAGGCAATTCTACTTCTCTTAAGCATTTGATACGATGTCCTCCTATGGCTACATTGTATGCTTCGGCAGGTACTATTTTTCTTGAAACTTCTCCATAATAGACCTCTGGATTTTATTGAGTGCAGCCCCTGCGTCAATCAATAATGATAATTGCTAGTACATATGACAAGCCTAAGTGCTTGACCGTATTTTTGGGTTACATTTGACTATGAGAAACAATGTGTGTGAAGTCTCGCTATATTTTTTACTTATTGTAAAAGTCTTTCATAATGAAAGTCTAGAATCAAAGTAGGTCTGAAGGGAGCTAAAAACCACAAGCCATATTTTAATTCAAAGTTTAAATGAGTAGCTAAATAGTGATTGAAATCTTTTGATAGAATCAATCACCAACTATCTACTAAAATCAAGAGGAAAACCTTATACATACTTCAATGAAGAAGTCTCGGGATAGAGCAGAGCTCACTCACTTTAAAGTGGCCCTTGTACTTATCTTGTTAGCCATTTTCGTCCTCCAACACCTCCACGCACTATACTTTGCATATCGGCACATATACTTGAAGTTTTATCATCTTCTTGAGTTACTATGCATTACTGTTTGTCTACTATTTTAGTCTGCTCACTTCATAAGTCATTTAAGTGGATCACAAATTTAACATCTTTCTGAGCTTGTGATATTTTGATCATTGGAGCTTTGTGTGCAGAGATATGAATCAATCTCTATGACTGTGTACATGTATTGTCTGGTTCCTGAAATGTCAGGATCACACCTATGAGTTCTTATGTATATTTCTCTCTCCCTAGTTTCTCTAAATTCATGATATAACTTGGATTAACTATGGCACCATAGTACACCATAAAGGCAAGCTTGCATTTCTCCGTGAAAAAGAAAGGGAGAAATCTGTACACGGACCAAGGAGTACCAGAAAAAACTTGGTCTGGATGGAAGGAGAGATGGTGGTAGATCAATTCCTGTATGTGAACAATTGGAGTTCAATCATTACATGCTTATGTTAGGCCACAGACACTAAATGAAAACCTGCAGCAAGAAAAGCATACAAGATAACCATTTGGCAACACCCCAGATCTTACAACTGACAGGAAATAAGACAATCCATATCCTGAAACCATGGGCGTTCCTACTGGAAAGGACAGAGGAGTAATTGGAAAACAACCTGCATTCCCATGAGAGCCCCAGAATATAAATTTCTTGTCTGAAACAGCTCTAACATCCAACTCTGCTAAAAGTGACTTTCACAGGAAATGCAATGAAATAAATTCTGGCGAAAGAGTTCCCATGTACTAAGTCTTGCCAGCCTTAAGAACTCAAGCCTAAATATTACTCATAAAAATGGCTAGTTAGGAAATGAGATTATGCCGACCGAAATCATCTATTCTTCGCACAACACACATAGCAAGATGGCATCCTCATAACAAAAGAATACCCGGTTAATCCTCACACAAAAACAGCCTTCATAAGCATGAGACTATGCAGATGGAACCCATAAGCTCTGAGAACGCACACAAAGCAAAATGAGATCCTGAAAGTAACAGAACACCTGTTAATAATCACACAAGCACAACCTTCGGTTATCATACATAGGGCCCTTGTCTAAACACTTACATTCTAATCCATCCCCATTCGTGACTTAAACACGTGGGTGATTCATCTGTGCTCAAGAATTCACTTCACAGTGCAATCATAGGCATAGCCAACAAAGATGGGCAAACACATTAGAACAGTAGTGAATATAACTATATTCATCTTGGAAATTTTTTTAATTACCTGTGTTGTGTACCCAATATTATCTTGCTTTGACATATTCAGAATAACATGGAAATAAAGGAAAAAACAGTGGTATCATTTAACGTACTTGGAGAAGGATACTATACAGGCTGTTGACTGGGAAAGTAAGAACCCTTAAATAGTGGGTCTGCATCAAGGGCTGGCAATCTCCGGGGTTTCAATGCTTGCAAGCGTACAACCCCTGCATACAATTCATATTTCAATGCCATGAGGTGAAAATCAACTTGGAGGTCCAATAAAGTATTGGAAACGATGTGCTTCATCCATAACAAGTATTGACCCCTGAATGTGTATGAAAACCCATTCGCGTGAGGAAGTATGTCGCAAAATTGGTGTGTTGAAACTCCAAACTTTCTTCTAAACATCCACTCTTAACCTTTTCGATGAAAAAGCAAATGCATCAGTATTGTCACATGAATTGTTGGACTCAAAATTATTCCTGGTCCTGCACCACAGAGGTTCTTTCATTTTATCCAATTTTGTAGCACCTTCTTGCTTATGAGCTGCAGGCTCTGATTGAGGGTCCATACTTGCATTGAGAGGGTCTGGAACCTTTCTTTCTGCTAAATCTGGGACCTCTCTTTCTGCTGAGTTTAAACGACTCGTATACCCCGAATCTGAGTTTCTTGAGGCCATGGATTCTCTCACTTCAGTACCCTTAGTGCTGATCTTAGGATGCACAGGATCCTCTCTTGACCTCCCTTTCGTCTCCCTTCTTTGCTTGCTTTCCATCCACTCTTTCTTCCAAGCTTCCTTTTCAGCTTCAAATCGTTCCATAGCTGCTTTCTCTTGTGATTCCTTCTGGACTTTGATTCTCTCCCTTCGAACACTATCATATATTCTCTGTACCACCTCTGCTGTATTGCTAGCTTGCATTCGATATTTAGCTGAATTGAATACATGGTTTCCCCAACGAAAGCTGAAACTTGAACCTGTACTCGATGAGGTTTTCTTCTCCAGGCCAGGATTCTTTTGTGTGCAACTACTCCCTGCCCCTTGAAATAGTTGCCCAGAAGACTGTGCATCAGGTCTGGAGTGCAGGGCTGCTAATTCAATCGCCCTGAAAACACTTCCACATGAGCGGCACGGAATCCTTTTGTTCTCATGTACTCTCAGGTATTCAAACTCCATTTTGCAAGATGGACATTCAGTCCAGAAACTTCTTTTGTTATTGTCTGCTGACATAGACTTATGGTAACTTGTAAAATGAGAGAAATTGCAGAAGCCTCTCGTGGATTTCTTAGATGAAAAATCCATAGAACAGTTGCTCCTCTTAGCATCATGAATAGCCTTCCGATCCTTGTCAGAAAGCACCCTCCATGCCTCCGATATTAGTTTGAAGGCACCCTCTGCACCAATGGCCTTGTTTTTGTCTGGATGCAGAATTAAAGCCAATTTTCGGTATTGCTTCCGAATGGTAGCCTCATCAGCTGAGGCATCTGTCTGAAGAATTCCATACCAGTCTATTTCAGAGCCTCCTGCCTTCTGTTGTGCCACCATGTGTACGTCAAGAACAGCAATGAGCTGGGGGAGGCCCTCTAAGTCTGGAAAGAGATGCTCAGCTCTTAGAGCAAACTTCTTTGCACCCACCAGATCATGTTGTATGAACTTCTTCTCTGCTATAAAACGAGACCTCAGGGCCTCATCTTTGTTGCACTCCATACCTGGAGGAGCTAACGCTAGGAGCAGTCTTACCCCTCACAAAATAAAGGTGGATTAACTGTAGTAGAATGCTGGTTACCGCAGATCATTCCCGTGACCCCAGAGAACTATTATCCACTGAAATCGAATTAAATTCAAATAAGGATGTCGGCAATCCAAATATTATCCTATACCCCATGGTTGATTGCTACTAAATGCGAATATGGATCTATGCAGTCCTGACCGCATCTTCAGGCGCATGAAACGGTCCTGTGTAGCTCGTTCGGAAAGCGTTCAACCATAGAAAACTGAATAGCTGGACTCAGATCCACAAAGCCGGAACGAATCCTTTCAATTTTTGCTGAGAGGCTTTGGTACATGCAGCGATCAAAATATTAAAACATGAACCAACTAGTTTTAGACCTTCGATAGTCTATGAGGAGAAACTGCGAAACAGTGACCTCCGGATAAAAAGAAGCCATCATTCACCTGAATTGTGACCGATGACAGAGAACGTGGAAAGGCGAACAACGCCAATTTCCTTCCCAGATCGCTGGCATCGACATTTGGGTCGATCGAGCTAAAATGGCCTTCGAAAGATCTAGACAGGTGAATACGAACATTTGACACATAATGGATGATGGGTAAGTGCATTAGTGCATGGGTTGAAAAAGATATGTGCCTTGTGCATGGCCTTGTAATGTGGCCCTATGCATGCATACTTGGGAAATGCATTGGAAGAATTATGGTGCAAGAAGTTGGGTCTTGAGGTGAGTGCTCATGCTGACGAAGAGGTTTCCTAATCTATCATGGTTATAGTGTTGTTACAGTAGGCAATTCTTACCATGGTGAAGGGTCCATGGGTCTTCACTCATCGTGTTGTACTCCCATCATGTTGATTGACCATTGTATTGTCTTGCTTGTTGATGGATGTCCTTGCTGATGGCTCACTGAGGAGATTCTTCAAGCACATGGTCATGTCTCCTCTCTTTGTCTTTTCTGCTTCCTCTTTTTTCTGTTTTTCTTGCTTTCTTTCCTTTTCTTTTTCCTCCTTTCTTTCTTTCTTTCTTTCTTTTTTTTTTTTTTTTTTGGGGGGGGGGGGGGGGGGGGACAATGGCATAAAACAAGAAGAAAGGTGTTAGCATCAATAAAATATTTTACATATGTCAAGTTTGTTTCATGTGACTGGGATTTCTCAATGGTGTCTATGCACGACCGTGTAATGTGGCCCTATATTAATGCATACTTTGGAAATGCATGACCTAAATGGTGCAAAAGACAAGGTTATGCCAAAGGCACATGGTTGTTGCACGTCGAGGCTTTTGATGTTACTTGTAGAATAGATGCAATCTTTATTTGGAGGTGTCGATTGAATCTTGCAATGATGTAATCCTCCTTATAGGGATCCATTTCAGAATAGTGTTTGGCCCTACAGAGATCACTTCTAGTCTCTTCATCTTGACATGGTTTCTGGAATTCGGTATCCGGCATGGTTCGCTCTTTGGTTATGTGGATGCTACTGGCACTTTTGGTATCCAAACGCATACCCTTGACGATTGTCTTCTTACGATTGTTGAAGAGGTGACTTGATTTTGTTTTGATCTCTGTGCTTGGTTCCGACTCTTGCTTCTCCTTGGCTTCTTTGTTGAGAACCTTTTGCATGGTGGAGAGCGTGGGACTTTGTGCATGTAAGAGTCCTTTGGGAACCCACATATGTAATAGCCCTTGTTGTGTTGCAACTAATTTTTTTGGTACCCAAATTTGCCGAAGGCCTTCTCGTTGAGCTGGTCGTGGTGGCTTGGTTCTTGTCGACCTCACATGGTTGGCTTGCCTTGGTGGGATTGTTGGCCAGGCGGGCGGTTGCTCTCCTTTTCTAACCCATATCTGCTTCATGCATGGAGTTTCTTTCTTCTTGAATTTTGTCTTTGTATTAGATATAGAGATTCTCTTGGGCTGTTTTACTTGCTTCTTTGGTTGAGTTGTTGTGAGTGCTTTAGTCTTTGAGCAAGAGGAGGATTCTGCTTGTCTTTGAGCATGTTCTTCCATGATTGAGTTCTTCTGGAACATAGAGCTTTTCACACATACAACATCTTTTTTGCTAAGATTAGTGCTAGAAGAACTAAGAGAATGTCTGACACCTAGATTTGTGAGCATGCAATTCTCTAATTCTAATGTAATGCATTGTTCCTGTACCCAAACTTGAAGAGGTTGGCTTCTTAGGTTCAAGTTAACCACATGGTCATAGATCCAGTCTTGACCCAAGACAAGTGGTTCTGTAAGGTCCTCATCTTGACACACTAGCATGATGAAGTTGTTTGTCCCAATCGGAGTGTTTATTATTTACGAGTTTGGTCAATACATTGCATATGACCTTATTTCTGCTCTCGGCTTGTCCGTTAGCTTGTGGATGATAAGGGGCAGACTTCTTATGTATTACCAAGAATTCTTGGAGAAGGTTTTCAATAACTTTGTTCAAGAAGTGCGTACCTCTATCACTTACTAACTCTATTGGTAACCCATATCTTGTGAACATGTTCTCGAATAAGAACTTAGCCGTCATTTGAGCATCATTCTTTGTTGTTGCTTTTACTTCCACCCACTTTGTAAGATAATCTGTGGCTACAATAATGTACTCTGCATGGGAGTTTATAGGTGGGGAGTTAATGGGACCTACAAAGTCAATATCCCACTTTGAGAATGTGCGTCCTCCCATCATCAGTCTCAAAGGCATCTCATCTTTTCTAATCGGATATTGCGCAAGTTGACAAGTGTCACATTTCTTCACATAGGTATGTGCATCCATATGAAGAGTGGGCCACCAAAGTCCTGAGAATAGAATGGTCTTAATCACTCCGTCAGGACCAAAGTGTCCACCTGCAACACTGCTGTGTGCAGTTTCTAAGATTTTCAAATAATCCGATTCATGAATGCACACTCTTAGGTAACCATCTTTTCCTCTTCGGTATAGGTTTTTGCCTACTAAGGCATAGTCTTTAGCCTCTTGCACCATGCTTCGTTTTCTTGAGATTAGCCTCATTGGGTAATATTCCTGATCGCATGAGTTCTACCAATGACGCACTCCAGTTTGGAATTAATGACACGTGATAAAGGGTAGCATGCTCCACTGGGGGTCTCTCTTTGCACATTGGACAATTCTTAATCCACTCATGAATTTCTTTGTCCATACTAGGCCAATACACTCCTAAATGTTTCAGATTTTGCAATGTTCGTTGTTTAGAATAGTGACTTCCTAGCAATCCTTCATGGGCTTGTTGCGACCAACTACTATGTTCATCATCCTCAACACAACAAGCTAATACACCACTTGTATCTTGTTTGTACATGCTTCCTGCCAATATTTGATATTTTTGTGATCTTAAAATTTCTTCTTTGTTTGTTTTTTACGTTCTTATTTGCAAGTCCGAAGGTTAGGACAGGTACTAACTTATTTTCCCATTTAGGAACAACTTCTAAATTGAACAAATAAGCATCTGTAGTTCATCAAACACTCCTTGCAGTGGCTCTCTTGAAGTGATGCGAGAAAGATGGTATGCCCTAAGGTGGGTCCTACCTTTCCTGACAACAACTTCAAAGTCGTATACCATTAGTAAGAGGAACCATCTTACTAAGCGGCCTATATTGCAAGGTTTATTGACCAAATATAAAAAAGATTAATGATCAGTGAAAAACTTGAACTTATTGGCCAATAGATAGTGTCTAAACTTCTTCACGGCATATACCATGCCTAAGCCTTCTCTTTCCGTTGTGGTATAATTTCATTCAGCTGCGTTCAACTATCTGCTAACATATGTGATGGGTAAATCTAGATTTCCTTCACCTGTGGGTTGTGCTAGCACACATCCTATTGCATAATTAGAAGCATCTACATGGACATGGAAGGGTTTATTCCAATCAGGAGTGGTCAGTATTGGTGTTGAGCACAAATGCCTTTTTAGCTCATTGAAGGATTTTTCACATTCATCGTTCCACTCAAAATTGGTAAGCAAGGCATAAAGAGGTTTGGCTATGATTGCATACATGTGGATAAATTTGCAGTAATATCTAGAATGGCCCATAAAGGCTTGTACCTGTTTAATGTTCCTCGGCCTGGGAAACTCTGCTATGGCTCTTACTTTGTCCTCATCTATTGATATTCCATTCTTAGAAACAATGTGACCTAAGATTTTACCTTGTCGTACCATGAATACACACTTTTTTGGGTTCAGACACACTCGATATTCTCTACACTTGTTGAAGATTTGTCTGAGCTCAGGGATGTGGTATCTTCTTTCTTGGGAATGAGCACATAAATCATCCACATATACTTCTAAGTTCTTTCCCAAGAACTCTTTGAAGACATGACACATGAGCCTTTGGAATGTTGCAGGTGCATTGGTGAGCCAAATGGCATCACGTGGAATGCAAAGATTTCCCACTCTGTGGCAAAAGATTAATGCACACTTGTAGCTTTCCATTCTTCTTGGGCACTACTACAATGGGGGACACCCATTCAATATGCTCAATCTCATAGATAAATCCAGCTTCAATCAGCCTATCAATTTCTTCTTTTATTTTAGCTGCATAAGTGTCATTATATGTGTAGGGCTTTTGTTTGGTGGGTTTGGCATCGGCAGTCATGGGGATCATATGAGAGCAAATTTTTGGATCGACTCCCTTCAAATCTCTGTAGTGCCATGCAAACACATCCCTATATTCCCTTAATAGAGCTACAAGCTCTGCTTCTTCTTTTGTACTTAGGTCATCTCCTATGTACGTACATCGCTCTTCCTTCTCTTCAATGGTCACTACAATCTTTTTGGTCTTTTCTTTATTGTCATATGCTTCTCATATGATGGCCTCTCTCTTAGGCATTCGTACCAAAATTTTTTGGTCTTCCACTTCATATTTCTTGAAGTTTTATGGTACTTCAAACAATGATTCCTCCTCTTCTTGTTTCACTACTTTCCGCTTCTTTTTCTTTTGACTTCCCTCACTTCCATCCTTTGAATTAATTGTTTTAATGCTTGTGAGAGGTTCTTCTTCTTTTTGGTTAAACACCCCTATGTCTTCTAGATAGTGCTCCTCTGAGTCAAAGTAAGTATCCATCACAATGGATTCTAGATCATCATCGTTCTCCTCTTCTTCTATGACCTCACTCGGATCACACTCTTCTAGTAGGGGCTGACACATGAACACAGAGATGTCATAACCTTCCTCATCACAATGAGTTGTCTATTATTCTTCATTGACTGCAATGTCCATGGTAGCTAAGATTTTTGCCCAGCCATGAGGCTCAAATTCCTCATCTGGAAATATCACCGGTGTATAGGTTGGGTCTTTAACTAGTCTATCTCCTGGGGGAGTTCCTTCTTCTCTTGCTTTTAAGCGCTTTTCCTCTTCCTCTGCGACCTTGCACATCCACAAATGAGTATCTTCATGCAACCATGATGGATCAAGTGAGCTTCCAGAATGCACGGAGATAGAATCTTCTTTTGCTCTATGGATAGGATTCCACTGTAGGGGTGGTACATCTCTGAAGGTGTAATCCTTCAAGTTGACCTTGGTTGTAACCCCTAAGTGTTGTAAGTACAAGGAGTTGGTTCCCCAATCTTGTACTATTTGCAATTGTCGTAGGAAGGGTCTTCCTAAGATCATCTCATAGACATTATTTTTCTCAAAGTCACATATAGCAAATGTGTGTTCAAACTCTGCACCACAAGTGGTTAGAGTTATCCCTTCAAGCAACCCTAGAGGTCTTTCAAAATGACCGTCTGCCATTTGAAGCTTCATTCTAGTTGGTCTTAATGTGGGTTTGGCCCATCGCTTCCCCAAGGAGGTGGTCGCAATAGCAACACCAACATCTGAATCTACGATTGCTTTGGTTGTGTAACCTTGGTAAGTGATTGGAAGATAGGTATTACCTTCTTCACCTTCACTCATGTCTCCTATTTTATCGAGAGGTATCTCTGGAACTTTTTGCTCGGAACCTGCTTTTGGCATTTTGGAATCAAGTTCTAGAACCTGATCCTTCACATGATTCCATAGCTCACGTTTTGCTTTGAGCAACTCTTCTACAGTGACATGATATTGAACCTTAGTGTTCTTCATGACATCAGCGTTCCTTGGAACCACTGAGTCTTCGTTTCTTACCAGTATTGTGGAAGCTCTGATCTAAAGAGATTTAGATTCCCATGGGCCTGTGAATTGTGGCAACTCTTGTAAAGAATTAGATTCAAAATCTAATCTTTCATCTTCTTGTTGCTATGCTTGATCTCCATAGATTGATGGAATGTCTTGGGGAAATTGATCATGAAGATCATCGATTTCAGGGATTGAAGGGGGATTAACCTTCTCCTTGGCCCATTTCTCCTCTTGTATTTCCCGCAAGAACTCTTGAGAGTACTGCTGAATTGAAAGAGGTGTTCCATCATCCACGGAATAAGGAACATAAGCTTTTGTTGGTGGTAAGCTTTCTCTTTCCATAATTGGTTGAGCCTGTGGAGGTAAAGAAACCTGGGGCTTGTTTACCAACTACTCTAATCTTTCTAGTAAGCCTTGGAGATGCAAATCCGGTTTGACAGAGTTTGTCTGTTTGAACTATTGACTAGTCTCGAGCATAGCCTGCGCTAGCTCTACCATTTTCATGCACATTTTTGTCCGTTCAATCTCTAAATCTGCTCTAGGGTATCTCTTGTCTAAGTTTGCAGATGTTGGCCCTTCTTGAAGTCGAACCTAGTAGGCCTTGAACATCATGTCCAAGCCTTCTGGGGTTGGATATGCAAGGACAGACCCTTGTTGCGGTTTATTTACAGTGGGTGGTGGGGTGGAATGAGGTGGAGTGGATGGAGCTTTGGCATGCGAGGGGCTTTGAGGTGCAATGTCTTCTATTTTTGTTTGTGCATCTTTCAGGCTTTCCTCTAGTTTAGATAACATTTTATTCCACTTATGATTGGTTCTCTCCCTGGTATCTTTCCAAGTTCTTGTTTTCCTCTTACTAGGCTCTCCTGATTCACTTGACTCTGATTGATCAGTTGGTTTTGCTTGTTGTACGGCTTGTGCCCTAGAGACTGCTTGTATAGGAGCCACGTTACTACTACTTGCACTGGAATCCACCACTAAGCCTACCACATTAATGGGGGTAACCTTGGGCGCACTAGAGGTGTTCCTGGGACATTCTCTCGGAAGATGTTCTTTGCCGCACTCAAGACAAAAGCCTTGTATTGTGATTTTTTGTCCTTGTCCTGGAGTTGGTGAGTGGGGACATTCACGAATGAAATGGTCACCCTCACATCTAAAACATGGTCCTCTAGGGGCTTGTGGTCTTACTTGTCTCGCTTGGGGCATGGGGTTGGGATTCGTATACATGACATTGGAGTATTATGCCTCCCAATTTTGGTCCATAAGTGGTGTCTTGTATTGATAGGAATAAGCCTCACTATGCTCTGGTGACTCTGTGTAATAACCATGTGGACTACCTTCATGGGAGTAGTCTGAAGTATGAGCATGAGAGTCATTTTTTGAGATCAAAGGGGTCACTGGCACCAATGCTCTATTAAGGTTCTCCTCTACCACTACATACTTAACTGGGATCACATTAGTAGGCACTAGTGGTTGGCTTCCTAGAACTGGTTGTGGCCTGTATGGTGCCTGATATTGCTGCTGGTATTGAGGTTGAAATTGTTGTTGTGGCCTATAGTATGGCTGTTGGTACTGGTTATAATACCTACCTTGCTGGTAAGGTTGCTGATAATTTTGTCCGATAGCCTGCCTATTGTATGGACAATCTTGAGCCATATGATTTGTGTATTTTCTCTCAATGGTGCAATAGAGAGCATTAGGGTTCCCTTGGGGTTGAGCCATCATCGAGCAAACATTAGCTATGTGGTCTCCTCCACAAGTATAACATCGCTTCAATGAGGTGGCCCTTGGTGCTTGTCTATTTTGAACTCCTAGATTCTTGGCCACTTGCTCAACTATCTCATCTATCTCCTTGGAGGTTCTGGAGGTATGACTAGTAGAGTTGTCAGAGTCCTTATAGAATTTGGACAATTCTAGCTCCTCACCCAAGTTGTCTTCTATGTCAATGCACATGCGCACACACTCTTCTATGGATCTAGGCTCTTTCAAGGACACATATGACCTCAACTTTGTGCTTAGTAAGCCATCTAAAAACAGGGCCACTTGTTTGGCATGTGTGGGTAGTTTTGCTATGGGACATCTTTCTAAGTATTGCCTAAACTGTCTTCCTGCAAGTCGCACTGTTTCTTGGGGTGTCTGCTTGAAGCTGTGGATCAAGGATGATGTGTTATGCCTAATGCCACTCTTGGAAAAATCTACAATGAATGCTTCTAGAAATTGGCCTATGTCTCAATAGTTGTGACTGTTTAGGGGTTGAAACCAAGCTAAGGTAGTACCCTTAAGAGTCAAACCAAATGCCTCGAACTGAGTGAACAAGTCCTCGAACTGTTCAGCTCTTAACACTTGCTTGAACTCGGCCACATGATCAAAGGATCTCCTGACCCATCAAAATAGTTCTTCATAACCTTGACCACTTGAGAAGGCCTAAGGGTTTTTGAGTGCTCTCGAGGTCTAGGCAATGGAAAATCATCTCTTTGATGCCTATGTACTCTATGTCTCTCCCTTTCAGGTCCTTCAGTTCCGAATCCCGATCGGTCTCTATCCATCGTGTGTGCAAATCTTACCTCAGGTCTCCCTCTGGTTCTTTCCCTCTAGGTTTCATGAGCCTTGGATGATCTTGATCCTTGGATACCATGGGAAACACTAGATCTTAATGGAGGGAAAATTGATTCACCTTGCCAAGTGTATGCATGCCTATCCTGCTCTGTTACCAAGAACATTTTCTCATATGTGTGATCGAGATAGACAACTTTCCCTGGTGTCTCCGGATCCTTGAATCCATAGATGATGACTACTGGGCTGGGCCGATCTGACTTGAATCTCCAAAAGACTTCCTCTGTTTCTCTATTCAAGAATAGTTCTATGCTTTTGTTATCTTGAGGGATCCAATCTGGAGTGATTACTCTAGTCAAGACTGACTTACCTCTAGGAGTCTTGAGTTCTCCTCCTAGGTCCCCTTGCTCTAGGTCTCTTATCTCATTCTCAGGAATGATATTTCCAAACTCATCTGTCCTATCTAGGAGGTTGGTTACCACATAAATGGTTCCTTCCTTATCAATGTATGAACCCTATTTGAACTTGACCACTGGGTGTTCTGCTCCAAAGGGTTGATCTCAATTTTTGAGTTGGACCACTGATCGCCTCAGGCCATCCTAATAGATGCGAGCACCTAATTGGTTGGTCCTGAAATACTCCAATTGTGTCTTATAGGGACCTTCTAGTGTCTGTAAATAGGAAGTACCTGAGCTACGTGTGGGTCTCTCCATGTTGAAGGACATTTCTGAGTCACTTGTGTCGAAACTTAGCACGTAGGTTTAACCACTTAGTTGTTGAGCCCAAGACTTGGTTGTATGGTTGACAATGGCCTCAGATGATCTAATGCTTTGCCTATCCTTGCCTAAGTTTCTACCAGATCTTAGGTTCATAAGCCTTGTCTACAAGTCCAAAATTTTCCTTTGTATTGCTCAAAATCCTTTGGAACCCATTGGTTTCCTTGTCCACCTGAGGTTCAACTTCAAAATATTATATCTAATAATCCATGTATTAGTTTTACGTAACCAATCAATGTTTTTTTTGTACTCCCCACGAGCTTTCCAACGAACCCAAAATCACCGCAAATGGATTTCGTATGAGAAAGTTATTCCAGTTCAGGGTTCAGGGGTTTAAAACAGGGAAACAAGACCTCTCAGGAAGTGCTTCAGAATAGGCGACACATGACACTTAGTAAGTATCGGCGATACTTGGAAGCAAACGATAAACGATACTTGGAATTCCTTGAGACAAGATATTTGGGAAGTCACGACACACGACACCTGAGGGATATCGTGACACTTGACACCTAAATGGTCACGACACTCAACATCTGGCAGATGTCGCGACACTTGTTAGATATCGCGACACTTGAGGTCCGATGACACATGATACTTACTGAGATGCCGCGACACTTGATGTCAACGACACTCAACACCTGAGCAGTCATGACACATGACACTCGTCAGATATCATGACACATGTCAGGTAATGTGACACTTGATGTCAACGACACTCGACACCTGAGCAATCACGACACACGACACTCGAGGAATATCGCGACACTCGAGGAATATCGCGACACTTGGCCCACGACACGTGGTTGGTCACGACACTCGATACTTGGTAGATGTCACGACACTTGTCAGATATCGTGACACTTGGATGTCACAGATATCACGACACTTGGATGTCACAGATTTCGCGACACTCGCTATCTACCAAATATCGCGACACACGGGAATTCAAGTGTTGTGACACTTGAACTCAACCAGTCACGAACTTGGATTTTTTGGAGTGGAAATTCAAAAATTTTTGCAGATATGAGTACCTGGTGTCCTCCTTGTCACTGCTATGTGTCTGTAGATGCAAAATCTATCTTCAAACCCACGATACCACACTCACAACACTTGGTGCAGGTCGTGTCACGTTCGAAACTGATCACTCCATTTTTTGGGTATTTTGGTAGTATTTCTTCAGCACCTCAGTTCTGCAACCCCTCTAAGCTTCTTGCTCATAGCCACAAACGAAAAAAGAGGTGAATGTACTCTAGAAAATGGAAAAAACTGAGAACATGAAGGTGGGTGGAGATGGTGATGATGATGAGGATGAAGATGGAGAAAAAAATCAAAAATTGAACTGAAAATGATGATTTTCTTTTTACCTTCCAATGTCGCTACTCTACGTCTTACCGTCACACGTTCGTCCTCTAAGCTCTCTCCCCGACAACGGCACCAAATTTGGTGTCACTCTAGCACAATGGTAAGTACCAATGTGAGGAGTTTCACCTCATAAATGTCAATCCGCGGAGACGTGAGGACTAGTATGAAGACTATGAGCAAGTGATGGCACAAGTGCGTGAGTGAAAGCACACAAGCACACAAATTAAGAGCAAAGAGTGGAACAATGGAAGGACTTCGATTAAAAAAGAGTTCTCTTACAAAGTTCAAATCTACAACAAGCTGACCTCAAAAATGAGCTATCCAACCCTTTTTATAGTTTTTGAGTGGTTTTGGTCCTGTCCAGACCTAGTGTCTGGCCTAGTTAAAAATTAGGTTCCAGGGCTTATTTGGGGGCTCAAATAGAGTCTAAAAATTATGAAAATTGGTAGGATGATAGTTCTAATAGTCCTTAAGCTTGAGGACTCCTTGGCTTGAACAAAATGGAGTTGCAAAAAATAAAAATGGTATTTACAATGGTTTTTAGTGATAAAAATCACTAGTTTTATAAGGATTTCTTTTAGAAATTTGACATGTGCTTCTTGGAGCTCCCTACATGCTCCTTCTTCTTATGTCTCCACTTCCTTGATGCACTTCCATGATTTGTTCTTAACCTTGAGTGTCAACAGGCTCCTTCACAATCGAATATGGTTTGTAGCAACATTGAATGAACTCATGTCATACCTCATATGGTGTCAAATGATGAAATTTACTAGTAGGAACTCTATTCATAACGTACATGTTTACGCTAACAACTTCAGCTCAAAAACATGTAGGAAAACACATATCATTTAGCATGCTTCTACTATGACTCTCTTTCTTCTCTCTGCAACTCCATTTTGTTGTGGAGTATACCTACATGTCGCTTCTCTTATAATACCTTGATCATACAAAAAATCAATAAAATATTGAGAGAAATATTATCCCCATCCATCATATCTTAGCTTCTTAATATACCTTCTTGTTTGGTTCTCGACGTATGATTTGAGCTCCTTGGAACAGTCAGAGACCACTTTTACGTTTAGTCAAATACACATATATCATTCATCTTTGATCATCAATTAATAATACATAGTACTTATTACCATCCAAGAATGCCTCTTTAGTATGTCCTCACACATGTGTATATAATCTCGCAAACTATCACTTACATAGTTTGAATGCTTGAAAGGTTATCTACTCTACTTGCCCATTTGACATAATTCACAAAGCTGCACCATATTTAACATCAGATAATCTTCAACAATGTGGAGCTCATCTACTAGTAAGTAGAAATATGTTAATCTTACACAATCGAAGAAGGAAGACAAAAACGAGAAGAAAACAAAAAAAGCAGAAACAATTCTACAAATACTATAAAGGGAATGATCATGTCATAAAGTGTTGTCCAAAACTGGCTGCAAAAGAGGCAAAGAAAAAAGAGGCTAGAATGTTTGTTGTAGAGGCATCTACACCTAAAACAGACTCTGCTAATCTTCCATATGTTGGCTATTGAGGATAAGTTGGATGGTAACAATTACCCATTATCGGCTTATATGATGCATCATGTATTGGTTACAAAAGGACTGTGAAATATTATGCAGGGTATTTAAAAACTTCCTATTACACCTACAAACACAATTGCTAAAGGTGATGTAGAAGGCATTGAAGATGACAATATTCTTCATGTTCATGTTCGTGTTGCGGTTCTTGCTAAACCTACTGCAGAGCAAATTTATTGGGATGGTAGAGATGCTAAAGCACATGCATTGATAGCCTTGTCTATCAAACATGCCATTATTCCTCACATTCACTCTTGCAAAACAGCTAAGGATGCTTGGGATACACTCACTACTTTATACCAGGCAAGGAATGAGGCTCGTGTTCCTTACCTCCAAAAATAGTTGGAGAGTGAGCACATGGATGAAGGTGATTCCATGGACAATTTTTTGACAAAGATCAAAGATTTGAAAGAACAGTTGATTTCTACTGATGAAGTCTTGTGTGACAGTTCACTTGTGTAGATTGTTTTGAATGGTCTTCTCAATTCATATCAGAGTTTTGCTTCTACTCTTCGTTTGATAATGAATGGAAATCAAAATGCCTTAACATTTGAGGAGTTAAACTCTTTTCTATTACAGGAAGATCAGTCTAGGCAGAACAAGTCCATTATGTGTGTTGCAGATCAAGCTTTCCCGACTAGTCAGAAGGGCAAAGGTAAATGGAGCTCTTCTACTAGTAAGCAGAAATATGCTAATTCTACACAATCAACGAAGGATGACATAGATGAGAAGAAAATAGAAAAGCAAAAATTGTTTTGCAAATACTATAAAGGAAATAATCATGTCATAAAGAGTTGTCTAAAATTGGTTGCTAAAGAGGCAAGAAAGAAAGACGCTGGAATGGTTGTTGTAGAGGCCTCTACACCCAAAACAGAATCTACTAATCTTGTACAGTATGAAGAATGGGCATTTACTATTGTTTGCAGTTTTGATCTTCTTAACATGAACAGTGTATGTCTATAGTAGACTCAGATGTTTGGTACTTTGATAGTCGGGCAACCAAACATATTACCTCGCAGTGTAGTTTCTTCACTTCATTCAAGCTTGTCCCTATAGGAAATACTATCACATGTGCCAACAACTCCTCTTATCCTATCATGGGAGTGGGTAAGATCATTCTGACTACTGTTGATGGTAGTTATTTTACATTTTCAGATGCTTTATTTGTGCGAGGGATCAAGAAGAATTTGTTATGAGTTTCAGCTTTATCCAAGATCGGATTGGTTGTGAAATTTGTTGATGACAGATGTACAGTTCATGATCTGTCAAATGGCAATATAATGATTACTTCTAGCATTTTATGGTGTGGATTGTATAAGCTCATAGACTATGAGAAACCTGTGAATGATTCAACATGTGTAGTACATGATTCTCAGGCTATGTCAAATGCAAAGCTTTGGCATGCACACTTTGTTCATATGAATTTTGCTAGTTTGGTACGCCTACAGAAATCTGAAATGGTGTCCTCTCTGCCCAAACTTGAGGCACCTGGTAAGCATGTTTACAAAGGCTGTATTTTGGGAAATAATGCAGCATTCCACCTTCCCAAAAGATGGTTTAATTCGAGCTACTCAAAATTTCTTCTACGTATAATGCATTTCTAGCTGAATGTGGGATAAAACATCAATGTAGAGTGCCATATACACCTCAACAGAATGGAGTTGCTGAATGGAAGAACAGGTCACTCATAAATATGGCAAGGTGTATTGTCAAGAGTCAGGCTTTACCACATAGTTTCTGGCTTGAGGCTGTCATGTGTGCAGCATCTGTACTTAACAGGTGTCTCACTAACGCATTGTAGTCTATCACTCCCTATGAGGCTTGGCATGTTCATAAGCCATTTGTTGCTCACCTGCGTGTTTTTGGTTGTCTGGCATATGCATTAGTGCCTGAACAACAACACAGGAAATTGGATGATAAAGCAATGAAATGTATCTTTGTTTGGTGCGTTTCTGAAAGCAAAGGCTATCATCCATATCATCCACATACTAAATGCATTTTGGTTAGCCGTGTTGTTGTTTTTGTGGAAGATGTTATTCAACCATTACTTTCATGTACAAAGGAGACATCACTTAGCACCAAAGACACGTATGACACTTTGCTGCTAGCTGGTCTTAATGAGGAAACTTCTCAGCCTTTACAAGTTTCATGTGATGATGTAGATCATTCCATTTCTATTGCAGATTTACGTGATGTACTTATTGATGAGAGAGTTGATATTGAGGCAAAGACTGCCAAAATGGCTGGTGCAGACTTTGCACGATAGCAAATTAGATGCACTCTTTTCATATCATAGTCACTCAAGCTCTCATAGTGCCTCTTTTGCATCAGATTGCTATGCTATGGTTGGATCTAGTCTCTGTGATGAGAATGAGCTTGTTTGGTTTGATGAAGCACAAAATTCTAAAAATTTGATGGCTGCTATGCAATCAAAATATGATGCTATCATGAAAAATGGTACTTGGTTTTTATGTGACTTTCCTTTTGGCAAGAAGGCTATTGGCACTAAGTGGGTATACAAGCTCAAGTGTAAGCATGATGGAACAGTTAACAGGTATAAGGCTAGGCTTGTTGCAAAGGGTTATGCATAGGAAAGAGGCATTGATCATCAACCCTCGTGGAAGAAATATTTTTCTCCACCAATAAATAAAGGATACAATCATATTTTCTAAGAGCCACCCAACCATAATACATACAAAATACATATTTAATTTTCCACTATTTTGTCTTTTCTAATAATTACTTATATATTTACCAAAAATTATGAGAGTTTATTTATATGTAAGTTGCATTCATTTCATTACTATATGAGTTATCATTATTAACCCCCTAGCTTTCCTCTTTCAATCCTAATATTTTTGCTCTCATGTTACATGCTTCAATTTCTCTCCTTGCTTTCTTATCTCGATAATTCACCATGATTCGTTGCCTCCATCATGCTCAAATATCTTGATAAAGTCTTCAAGAAATGCTTTTTCCTTTTGTCCTCTACTTTAATATACACTAATCAGTTACCACAATGTCCATTTTCATATATATGCCTCTTACATTCCAGAAGATCATTGTTTTAATCATGATGCATCGTTTTGGAAATTTTGATTTCCCGAATGGTAAAATTATTAATGTTTACCTAAGTATGTTGCTTGGACTTTGTATCTTTCCAACAATGGTGAACTAGTATCAAAACATCTATTGACAAAGCATATACAAAGCCACATACAAGGATTAGAATTACTTGCATCTCAAATCACAAAACTCCATACCATGTGTTGCTATTTCTAATTTAATTGATTATCATGCCAACCGAATACTTGGCAAAAATTATTGAGAATATTGAACAACCTTCTTTGCGATTGATGCATAAGAAATTTGTCAAAGCATAGGCCAAGTTAGAGGTTTGTACACCAAAATGAGACATGTTTTTTAACTTTTGTGTTGAACATAAAAAATTTATCAATCTATTCCTCAAAATCCTAAACGAACTATATTATTATGTAGCAATAAATCTACAAGCGGAGGTTCAAACCAAGCTTATAAAAATATTCTATCTTGGCTATCAATGAGACCCATTAGCCCCATACTCTCCAAAAAGAGAAAACATGCTATGATCCCATAAATGCATATAGAGCTTGAAGCATCAAGTGTTAGAATGACAAGTCATTAAAATCACATCCAAGAAGAAACCACCCTAATTATTGAGACAAGTGAAATGATTACCATTACAAGTCAATCACCACAAAGAAGCTTAGCAAGACAACACAGCCCCTTGATTTGAAAGTTATATACAACCTCCCTCTATGAGAAATGCATTGGCGATTATGGACATTGTGAGTGTCTCTATTTCTTGTGACCTTTAACACATATACCTCCTACTCCAAAATCATCTTAACCCTATGTTGCACATCAATGATACCACTTCTAGCAACACCATTTTTAGTAATATGCCTTGTTTTGTTACCCCTCTTAACCTATTCTTTCTATATCAATCTAAATTGACCCATAAGTAGGCATGATTACTTGTGGGTTGATCTCAAACCCGTATTTAACCTTGATCATTTTGATGGTAACCTATTTTTCTATCCATATTAGCAATTATTGGCAACATCAAGACACAAATAGGAACACTAATTGTTCTTATAAAAAAGTCGCAACTGTAACTCTAAGAAGCCTAAGAAGGCATGTTTGAAAAAATCTCAAAGAATGCATATATGCACCATAGAGTGGTGACCAAATAAAAAATGAAAGAGTTGTGGGATAATCAAAGATTTCTTTTCTAAGGCAAGGAGACTCTTAATAATTGTATTAAACATCTTAGTGCCCCTTTCATCAATCTAATGAAGAAAACCAAAAGTTCAAAAATCTAGTTCAAATGAAGAGCGAGATTATGGAAGATTAATTCAAGCCTAAAATAAAGGATCTATCAAATTTCCATTTCCAAACAAAAAGTACTTGAATTAGAAGATAGCTAAAAAGCCAAGCATAAGAAGAAAGCAATTGAATCCCAATCATCAAACTTTGTAAAGCAAAACTAAACTCCTCAAGTGAAAATCAACTTACAACAAATAAGCTTTAAGCAATGCTAAAAAGTTAGATATGTTTTTTTATGAAGGATTCAAAGAAAGATAAATCCACGTATAGTAACTCGCATCAATGCATAAATCACACCAATGCGTAAATCAACTCTAAAGTCATGAAACAATGAATATGAACTAGATAAAGACCAAGACTAAGAATTTGTAAAAAGCATTCTTTGCAAATTTCAAGTGAGTATGGGATAATGGAGTGCATGTTGTTGCACATTTCATCTGAATGTGGGATAACAGAGAGCATGCTAAGCAACATTATAATAAGATCTTTGCCAAATACAACATAATATTCTTAATAGATTTATAAATTACCAAGTTTGAATACATTATGCATCTCAATGTTAGAGAATCACATTGCGAATATATATTTTGAGCAAATGTGAAGAGAAAAGTACATTGTGCCATGAACATTGAAATTTTATAGCAATATCTACATATATATTCTTTTAGACGATGTACTACATTCGAACACAATGTTGTATTAACACCCGATGTAGCAACATTTTGGCCATTAAATTAATGAATTTGCACTTAAGGATTCTATGTTATTCACAATATTTTATGGATTACCTTGTTGTTGCAATCCTACGTACTATTCTTCGTTTTGTAAACCAAAAGGAAATGGCCATTAAATTAATGAATTTGCACTTAAGGATTCTATGTTATTCACAATATTTTACGGATTACCTTGTTCTTGCAATCCTAAGTACTATTCTTCCTTTTCCAAAAGGAAGAATACTACTTAGGATTGCAACAACAAGGTAATCCAAAGCAAAAGGAAGAATAGTACGTAGGATTGCAACAACAAGGTAATCCATAAAATATTGTGAATAACATAGAATCCTTAAGTGCAAATTCATTAATTTAATGGCCAAAATGTTGCAATCCTACGTACTATTCTTCCTTTTGTTAAAGTACATAAGCTCACATCTACAATGTTAGATAATCCTTTATGAGAACACACTAATCATGTGATAGTAGTTGTTTAAGCCATGGTTGATTTGCTTAACTTTATATGAATTGTGACATCTATCAAGTGGTGATAAGTTCCCTTACCTAAGCACTATGAGCCTTAAGAGTGAAGTGATGTAGAGTTTCTTATTGTTTATCCAAAACTATGAGTTTAAAACAAAATTGTACAAACTATACTCAATTTCAGACCCATGTTTGATGCCTATCAACCAAATCAGGTTTCTCCCAATCCAAAGAATCCAATGCAAAGATAAGGTCATCATGTACGTTGATTGTATCCCACTTGTTGGAAAGAACAAGCACGTCTAGTTAGATCTTCAAAAAAGATCTTGGTTCTTAGTTTAACATGAACTTGAGCGGTGTCAATTATATACTTGGCATGTGTATTACTCATGAACGACCATGTTAGAAGATCCACCTGCCCCAATCGAGTACACTAAGTAAGTTCTGTTTGCTTTGGTAGGCAACAAAGGAAGGCTGCCCAAGTTCCACTATTTGTATACACAAACATAGCAAAGATCATTTTTATTTATATATCATGTCAAGGCAAAGGCAATAGGTTTTATTCTTTTAATATTGATAATCTCACGTATTCAATGTTGGCAACAAGACCCAATATTGTCCTTCGTGTTGTTAACAAATTTTAGGAGCATCAGCAAACAATGAAGAATACCTTTGAATATCTGGACAAAATTATAGATATGCATATCTTACTCAAGATTGAGAAAAATTACCATAGGTATCTTTACGTCAATAAAAGTAGTTGTTCAGCCTACCTTTTCACATTCATTTTTTATTTTAGTTCTTGGAGCTTCAACCTTAAAACATCAACTCACACCTTACCTTCTATATCTCTTTAAACTCTCATTATTTAATCTCCGCTTATTTGAATACAAACTAAAATAGGACCTAAGTTCTCTACACTATTCCCCCGCTAAACAAACTATTCATCACAAACTTTGTAATTACTCTTTCTACTCTACTCATTCTGTGTGTGTGTGTGTGTGTGTGTGTTTTAGTAGTGTCTCAAAGTGCGAGCTATCCATCTACCTCTTGATTCCAAGCATTCAATACATGCATAGACAGTCACATGCAAAAACTCATACATATTTTCAATAGCTACATACACTTGTGCTTGACTAAATAACTACATACACGTGCTTCACCTAGCGGAATCCCACCAAATTACTATCTTAGATAGTTACATATATGTGCTTCACCTAGCGGAATCCCACCAGATTACTATCTTAGATAGTTACATATACGTGCTTCACTTCGAGGAATCATATGTAAATGTAAGCTCTTTATACTGTCATTATTAATTACCAATGTCTAATCAAGGTAACTAGCTGCAATTCAGCACACTATTAATATAGACCCGTAAGTACCAGAGGCCTACCATCTTGCTAGCTTCCTTAACATTTTTTCGAGAGACATCCAACCCAACATCATAATCTGTTCTTAACCTTACGGACACTTCATTTCCATTACTGCTAATAATAAATACCACAAAGGCTATATATAAAATTACTTCGAGTTTGCTTGTGCATGCACGTGACCACGAGTTCCATCAAACTTTCCACCTTCCTCCATGCTCCCCTTTGAAAATCCTTCATAGATCTCAAAATCGTTTTCTATTCATCAGCAAAAGAAAAAAGGCATCATACTGCACATTGCAAAATCCATACTCTCATCCAACGGGCGTGGTTTAGCTGATGTGCCTTGTACTCTTAGGCAGATGGCCAGAGTTCAAGTCCTGCCTAGGGCTGGATGCCTTAGAGATCCCCAAGACGGGTGCCTCTACCTTACAAAGTCGGGTGTGTGTGCCTTTCCAATTCATTGTACTCTCTCAAAAACAAAAATCCATACTCTTTCTAGTGTGAATAAACTAGACCATAGCCATGTTAATGTCAGAGTATTTTATAGAGGATTTATAAAAGTATCATAGCATGACTAATGTTCAATTATCGAATGGCCTTGGTCTTTCATAGCCATGCATAAGAGATTCCATTTCGATGATTGATCAAATTAAAATTCAATTCCATCCCCTTTCCTACTGAAAATGATTCTTGTGCTTTAAAGTTGGATTAAGATGATGTCATCGCAAGATTTGAGTTACGTAAAAACCATTATGACCATCAGCGATACTCACTTTCCCATTGTTATAACTTCCGACGGTGACCATGTGATTTGCCCTGATCCGATAAGAAACTAATAATCTCGTTCACCCTTATTCTACTGCTTAGTATGTATATTTTGCTAACAAATTCCAAAGATCCACTGCTGTTTCATGTTATCTTCAGTTTAGCTACTTCTAAGACTCCATTCTGCAAGTGGAATAAATGCAGCTATAAATACGATGGAACCGTGGTCATTAGTTGTGTGAGCATGTGCATATATATGAGTGTGCTCACACAGGCCTTTGTTTGAGTGCATTTGCATGGATCTGTGGCCAATCTTGCATGTCTACATACTCAACGCCCACATGCATACATACATATGCATAAGGAACAGGCCCTAAGGAAAGAAGGGCCAGTCCCTATCATGTTTTATTTCCCGTAAAGCTACAATTTTTTGGTGAACGGCTGGAAGAGATGAATTGTTCCAAAAACGTCTCCACCATTGAAACCCACATGAGCAATAAAAAGATTCGCCTCCACAAACAATTGCACGCACACATGATTAAGCTTTGCAAAGTTCTTGCAAGGAAAATACTTGAAGTTGTCAAGCTTTCACATTAGTCCCAAACAATAGCAACGTGCGAGTCCAATGAAAAGCCTCAAAGATGATGAGCTTACATACATACATACACATGTTCTCGTCCACTTTAATACAAACCTAGGCCCAAGCCAATTGAGTATAGCTATGAGTGAATGTACCTCCCAGACAAAGCACAATTCAAGCAGAATCATCCTGAGACTTGAGGGTATCAATGTGCTTTCTGGTGCTGACAATCTTGATCTTCATTTCCTCTGATCTATGGCAGAGTCAATGTCCTTTTAATTTGGAGAAATCTTTCAGAATTATATGTTTCCAATGCAAAATGAGGGGCCAGAGAGCTTTTACAAATTTCTTACTGTACAAAACGTTTTAGACCCTCATTCCAAAGTAGTTGAGTCAAAAGAGGGCAGCAATGTGTTCCATGCTGTGAATCTTTGCTGCTGAAGCATTGCCATTCTCAAACATAGCATCTCGAAATCCACTTTTGGAAAGACAGCTTACTAGTAAACACATCCAAATCTGAAATCAATCAAGATATTACATACACCTGTGGGCTTCCTGGCAAAGACAGTCTCACTGCAGTCACTTCTGTTCAAGGATAAAACACGGTAAATTTATCTTTGCATTCTATGATTTTGAGACTTGTGATGCAGTTATGGGTTTCTGCAATGGCTTCAGTATGTTTATAATCTCTGCAAATGAGGGACGTAAACCGGGATCACTGCACAAATCGCAAAATTAACTCTTGTTAAAGGATGTCTAACATAATTGTAGGATTATAGACATTTTATCAGAATCTTGAACTGTCTAACCACCACAGAGAACAATTTTAGTAAATCTCATTGCAGAGATGATGCAGCGCTATTTTGAGGAAGTCAAAAAGAATGCACTCAGCCATCAGATAGATTTGATTGGACTTTATTCTCTACAGAAGCCTGAACAGGGAGGTGGATCTCTGGAAAGACATCGAAGGGGAACTCTGGCTTGACTAGTCAGGTGAACTCTATCTATCTCATCCACAATCAAACCGCCTTACTTCCCAACCAGTCTCTCTATGTATCAAATACAGCCAGAATGCTCCCTCCAGAAAAAAGAAAAACCCCCGGCATTTCCTTCACAAGCTCAGATTCAATGAACTTTAGGACAGAACTATATAAACACGTACACACTAACATAATGGTTGAGATATGCAACCCCTCCAAAGATAATACAATAAGCACAACAATTGCTTAACACTGAAGACAAAAGTCAAGGGGTATGCATGATCATATGGGATACTTTTACATAACCCTTAAGTGTGCGCTGATTATAGTTCAAGAATACACACTCTGCAGCTTTGGCCAAAAAAGTAAGCATTCTTATGTTCATCTACATGCTCCTTTGAACCTTGGAAATTTGGTGGTTCATGCATAATAATCAGCTATTAACAAAACAAGGCCCAAATAACTCAAACATCATAATCAATGCTCTCAGAGAGTCACAATAATTTTCACTCTACTCAAAGCCAATGTTCTAATCCACAAGAGAAACAATGATGCAGGATGGAGATCTGATAAATAAAGTGAAAATTTGCTCCTTTAAATTAGTCACCCATGTACTATAATTTGTGACCTTTTGGCCTGCTGTTTCAACAGCCTTGTAATGAAAACAAGGATCTTGCCACGGGTTGCAGCTACAATCAAAAGTGCAAATAAGAATTTCTCTTTTTCCAAGGCCTCCGGATGCACCTATGATTAAAGATGCAAACAAAACTAGCATTTGTTCTACTGACCATCAAAAAGTATGACATGCATTCTCTAATGAAACAAAACTCTCTTTTCAAGCACTTAAATATTAGGTTTGCCTTTGACTGCCTTACGCTTGGTTGTTTGAATTCATGTAGCAAATCATTGAGAGTCTCCTCCTTAGTGACGCGTTCCATCAAACTCATGAGGGCTCCATAATGACCAAATTTTTGTTAGGTATTACATTTCAAGACTTCAATAAAATTTAAATTTGTACCTTATAAATTTTTACTACATCAATCATTGCACATATTCGTGAACATTTTGAATAAATTAGCTTATAGTCAAAAAGTCAAAGCAAGTCGAATCTGGTCAAAGACATGGTCAAAAATGGTCATTTTGGGCATGAGAAACTATTTGCATATTCTTGAAGTACTCAAAGAGAGCTATCCAACCATATGCAATACTTACCCACATGACATCTTTACACACATCAAAAAATCAAACCCTAATTTCTGATCAAAACTTCTAAAAAGTCAATAACCAGAATTTTCATCCAACAGCTGTGTTTTAAACTTGATCAAAAGCAAGATTTAATGGCATAGAATACATACGCCTAGCTTTGTGTGCTGCATCACATGCATGTTACCTAAATCTGCCATAGCAGAACACACACAAAAAAAAAAGCTGATTTATTCGCCCCCCCAAAAAAAAGAGCTCACACCTATTTGAAAAGCTGTCCCGCCTTCTTAGTCTATACAAAGACATCCGTGTTGGACAGCTTGTTATAGTGCATGCTCATACACTATTGGAGGTCTCTCATACTCTTCTGCAAGGTTGTTTTGGAGATCATCATAATCACCATAGGACGGTGATGTGTCCCAAGGACAGTGACGTCCCCGGGTCATGAACGGGGCCTAGACCATCCCAGCGATACCAGTCAAGACGGCACTCAAAATATGCAGATTTTAAGGCCAATTTTAAATGAAAACCATTCATAATGATTTTGTTAGCTTATAAGAGCACAAATAAACAAGAAAATAGTAAACATAAATCTTTCAAAGTGAAATATGTGAAGACATGTGATGTGTTGTTGCCACATTGTAGATACAAACTGAGCACTGATTATGTCATAGGATTTTATCACTGATCAAGCTATCACTTATATGGGAGACAACATGGAACAAGTTAAAAACCACATGTGACATCATAGACCATAGACAATATTTAAATTTTAAGGGCCAAAGCATGGAGCATATCCATATTACAATGTGAAGACATGTGATGTGTTGTTGCCACATTGTAGATATAAACTGAGCTCTGACTTATGTCATAGGATTTTATCACTGATCCAGCTATCACTTATATGGGAGACAACATGGAACAAGTTAAAAACCACATGTGACATCATAGACCATAGACAATATTTAAATTTAAGGGCCAAAGCATAGAGCAGATCCATATTACAATGATCTCGTCAAAAAAGATTACATTGAGTTAGGCATATCATCTTGATTGCTACTATATATCAAAAAGAGTACATATCATGAATAAAACCAAAAAGATACAGCCATGGCCCATATGGCATTGATTAATCATGACAGATCTAAGATAACTCAAGTGTCAAGGAGGATCCAAGGGGGAAGTCTGTGCTACATCACTGGAGGTGGTAGCCCATGGTGCAATATGAATTTCCACTTGCTCAATGTATTTTGAATCATGTGCCTCTTCTTCATGTTCTTCACCTTGCAACTTGTCCCCCATCTCCCATTCTTCAAAAAAAGGGAAGGACCGATCGGACGACGGTCCCCACTATCAAAAAGGCTGCGATCTCAAGGATAGGTCCCTGTTATGATGGGTTGTCCCAAGACATGTTGCAATACCGGGTCGACCCTGGTATGTCCAAGGAAGGGGACATTGTCCCACCGTCCCTAAGCGCAGGGAACACGTCCCATGTGACTATGGAGATCATACATAAGCCCCTTCATGCCTTACCCCTTACCCTACACATGCTCTCTTTGGTATTCATAGTTTGTGAATATTTCTTGTGTTACTTTTGTAGTTAGAATTGGAGCATATCATTATCTTGTATATATATTATCATGAATTGAAGCATATGACTTTTGACCATACTTTGTGTATTGTGTGATTTATTCTCGTGTCTATGTGCTTATTCTCTTGTGTGTTCTATTCTCTCTCTACCTGGGCTAACAATTTTCCAAGCAAAAAGCAAATGATAGCACAATGCAGAGTGAGCCCAAGGCCATTATGGACATGCTCAAGATGATAGAAGGATGATGGATCAAGTCCCATTTTCTGGGATTGATATGTAAGGTATGTACCATACGTACCATACAAATTTTTAGGTACAATTCACATTTTGGTCATATAAAAAATTGATTCTATGTGTGTGCACGAAAGAGAGAGAGAGAGAGAGAGAGAGAGAGAGAGAGAGGGTCACCTCAATCCTCATGCATATCTAACAGCTAACTTGGCTAATATATATATATATATATATATATATATATATATATATATATATATATATACATACATACATACATACATACATACATACATACATACATACATACATACATACATACATACATACATACATACATACATACATACATACATACATACATACATACATACATACATACATACATACATACATACATACATACATACATATACATACATACACACACACACATAATGAATAAACACTTAAAGGCACATTAACATACATGCATACACACATAATAGTGAACATGTCTCTGACACACACACACACACATATAACACACCTACATGTCTCACACACACACACATATCACACCTACATGTCACATGATACACACACACACACATATAACATATTTCACATGCCACACACATACACACATACACACACACACACACACACACATATATATATATATATATATATATATATATATATATATATATATATATATATATATATATATATATATATATATATATATATATATATATATATATATATATATATACATATATATATGTATATGTCAAGGGAGCACTAGATTGTGCTCTCTGACTACAGTAGACAAGATTTCGGAAATACACGGTTGACAACAAGAACACCCACAAAGGGAAAACAATACAAGAATATGTGATTGATACAAGATGTCCCACAACCCGGGACTGATAGGTATGAATAACTCGACTAGAGATGATACAAGAGATCCCACAACCCGGGATCGTAAGTATGAGACAAGATATCTGGATTACAAGAACTCCCTTCTCGGAGATGAACTAGATACAAGAAATAACTCCACAATTTCTTGTACTACGAGATTACAAGAGGACAAGATAGGATGTCCAAGAACTAGACTAGAACAAGGAACAAGACAAGAACTAGAACTGGAACTTGAAGAGTACTTACTTGGCGGTCACGACTCCTTGAGCTCCCAAGACTTGTATTGGCAAGACTGATTATGGATGTGGCCAAACCCTCCTTAATAGGTTTTCAAGGGCGGTTCATGAAAGGCGGTTACGAATTGATGTTGTCATCGATGATGTCATCAATTCGAAACATGAGCTCTGGATATCCGAATCAGGCAAGTAGACAGTCCATCTTAGGGTTTTGGCACGTTGTAGACGCAATGGAAGCATTGGTTTCTCCTAATTCTGAACCAATCTTGAGATACACGGTTCACATGGAATCTAAGGTTGAGGATGGTTTCCTTTATCCATGACATCACCTCCCCCTCAAGCGACGAGTTCTACGAGAAGCGGTCATGTTATCTAGTCTTGGCTTGGTTGGATTTCTCTTAAGGAATTCTCGAACCTTGATTGGTGCTCTCTGAAGGTTTTCTGCAGGTTCCCAAGTACGATCACTAATATCATACCCTTTCCAATGAATAAGGTATTCCAATCTTCCTCAGGATATTCTGGAATCTAGGACATGCTCGACTTCAAATTCTTCATGATCATCAATCTCGATAGGTGGTGAAGGACTAGGTCTCTCCCCCCTCGATGGTGAAATCTGATATGGTTCCAACATGGATACATGGAAAACTAGATGTATTCTCATATTACTTGGTAGCTGGAGCTTGAAGGTGACTGGATTAATCTTGGCCAAGATGGTAAATGGACCAAATCTTTGATGATCTAACTTTGCACAAGGTCTTGAGGTTTGCAAACTGTTTTTGAGTAACCATACTTTATCCCCAATTTGATACGATGGATTTTGGACACGATGTTGATCTGCATAGTACTTATATTGTTGTTGAGCTTTATGGATCTCTTCCTTGAGTTCTTTGTGAATGTCCATCAGGTACTGGGCCTTGTCTCTAGCAGCTGGATTCTTGACATGATTTGAGAGTTGTATATCCATCCTTGCGAAGTTGCGAAGTTGCGAGAAATTCTCGTACTTCGCAACTTCGCAACTTCGCAACTTGACATGATTTGAGAGTTGTCCATAGTTTGCAAAGAAGGGAGTCTGCTTAGTAGATGCATGAACACTATTGTTATAGGCAAACTTTGCAAAGGGTAACAACTCAAACCAATCATTTTGGTGATAGTTGCTAGTGCAACGAAGATATTGCTCTAGGACTCGATTCACCCGTTCTGTTTGTCCATCAGTCTGTGGATGATGTGTTGTAGATAGTTTAACTTGAACACCAAGGAGCTTGCAAAGACTGTTCCAAAAGCTGGATATGAACTGTGGACCTCGATCACTGACAATATCATGAGGCAATCCATGAAGCCTAAAGATGTATCTAAGAAATAGTCTAGCAGTGGCTGCACTTGTGATTGCCTTTGTAGTTGGAATGAAGTGTGCCATCTTTGTGAATCTATCCACAATAACAAGAATGGCATCATACTTATCTGACTTTGGTAGATCTGTGATGAAATCCATAGATAATGAAGCCCATGGCCTTTCTGGAATAGGTAAAGGTTGCAAGAGGCCATGAGGCTTATGTCATGGTACCTTAGATCTATTGCAAGTGTCACAGGTTCGGATATATTCTTTGACTTCCTTCCACATTTGAGGCCACCAAAAATCCCTAGATATGAGTTCTATTGTTTTATTTACTCCAAAATGTCATGCTGCAAGGTTATCATGACGTTGTTGAAGTACTTGGATCCTGGGCTTTCCTGGAGGGACATACAATAGGTTCTTAAAGAATAATAAACCGTTCTTTTCCAGGAATTCATTTACTTCTTGGACTTTTCCTTCTTGAGTTTTTTGCTTGCAAGGTTCCAATAAACCCCACCTTGGATGCCTCGTCAGGGTATCTATCAGGTTGCAGACGGATGTACAATTTAACTTGCTGGAGAAATCCATGAAACTTTGTGCGATCCCCATCGAACTTTTCTGGCATGCAAATCTTGGGTTCCTTCATAAATGATGTACTAGGCCGTTGATTCACTTGAATACTCCCTTGATTTGCTTGAAGACTCCCGATTCGTTCTTGTAATGCTTGGAGGAGTGCACCTACATGCACCGGATGTCCCATCTCGACTTGTGTCTGTCGATGACTTAGGTCTTCGACTTGTTGTTGGAGACTCTAAAGTGATGCTACAATCTGTTCATAAGCGTCCTCCATGATGCCTGGTCTTCGATACAAGCTAGTCTTGCCAAAATGTCAGGGGAGCACTAGATTGTGCTCTCAGACTACAGTAGACAAGATTTCGGAACTACAATGTTGACAACAAGAACACCCACGAAGGGAAAACAATACAAGAATATGTGATTGATACAAGATGCCCCACAACTCGGGACTGATAGGTATGAATAACTCGACTAAAAAGATACAAGAGATCCCACAACCCGGGATCGTAAGTATGAGACAAGATATCTGGATTACAAGAACTCCCTTTTCGAAGATGAACTAGATACAAGAAATAACTCCACAATTTCTCGTACTACGAGATTACAAGAGGACAAGATAGGATGTCCAAGAACTAGACTAGAACAAGGAACAAGACAAGAACTAGAACTGGAACTTGAAGAGTACTTACTTGGCGGTCATGACTCCTTGAGCTCCAAGACTGGTATTGGCAAGACTGACTATGGATGTGGCCAACCCCTCCTTATATAGGTTTTCAAGGGTGGTTCATGAAAGGCGGTTACGAATTGATGATGTCATTGATGATGTCATCAATTCGAAACATGAGCTCTTGATATCTGAATCAGGCAAGTAGATCGTCGATCTTACGGTTTTGGCACGTTGCGGACGCAATGGAAGCATTGGTTTCTCCTAATTCTGAACCAATCATGAGATACAAGGTTCACATGGAATCTAAGGTTCAGGATGGTTTCCTTTGTCCATGACAATATATATATATATATATATATATATATATATATATATATATATATATATATATATATATATATATATATATATATATATATATATATATATATACACACACACACACACACACACCATAATGAATCCAGGGAAAACCCCAAATTCACCCTCAAATGAAAGTGCAACTATAAGCTCATGGTAGTCAACCACAAGACTACATAGCATATCAACTCCATTATGCACGGTATCCACTCAATACTATGACATCCCCAATAACATCATCAGTGCCCAATAGTGGGTATAGAACTCCGAATGAATACATGCTCACACATGCACCCCACAATGCACACACACCACGAGCATGAACTCACAAGAAGCTCTGCAAACTTAGATTGTATCAATATCGAAAGTGATGGACAAACCCAGCAATAATGAAGCCTAGCACAAAATGCAAACAAGGTAGGAAAAATTACAAAAAATGCATAGCTGATAGGATATATATTATAGACAACTATCAACTTGTCATAACTCGAACGAAGAATCCACAAGTGAAAACTGCATGTGCGCTAATACAACAATCATATATACCAGAATGAATCTAGGCAAACACCAAATACACCCTGAAATGAAAGTGCAACTATAAGTTCATGATAGTCAACCACAAGACTATATTATGCATAATATTGACTCAATACTATGAGATCCCCACTAATGTCATCGGTGCCCAATAGTGGGTATAGAACTCAGAATGAATACATGCTCACACATGCACCCCACAATGCATACACACCACGAGCATGAACTCACCTTCGCAATGCAACACAACGTCGCGATGATTGCAATGTGTTGCGATGCAATGCAAATTTTTTTGCCTCAAATGAGGCTATTTCGTTGAAACGGCTTCATTAAAGCATTTTGAGCAAAGATCCCGAAGCTCTTACCTCTGTTGCAGCGGTTCGTGAACCGGAACCCTTTTTAGATACGATTCGTAAGGTACCAAGTGGTACTTCCGGTTCGATCCGGTTCGCAAGACTTTTTACTTCGATTTTTTAGGTATTTTGAAATGTGTACCAAAACTTCCAATCACTCAGCTGCTATATTGTTAGCATAGTTCGTCCGTCTCAGAGTCTGAGCACTGAGTTTGAAGCTTCCCATACATAGCCAAGGCCCAATAGCAAGCTGCCATATCATTGAGCGCACACACACACAGGAGTCGGGACACCCCCCGAATATTTTGCACATTGCCATTGATCATAGCTGATTGCTGTGAACTTTCAAGTCTCAACTGAATATTTAAAATTATTACATAGATGATAGCAGCTGCCAGCCAATGTACATACTACATACCTATTACCTATACAATGTACATTGATAATTGTAACATATATGATCATTGGTAATTAATATTATATATATATATATATATATATATATATATATATATATATATATATATATATATATATATATATATATATATATATATATATATATTTAACATGTATAAAAAAACCTAACGTACCTTACAAGCCTTACCTTGGGGGTAAGATTCGGTTCACGTACCTTACCCTTACCGAACCTTACGAACCTAACCAGCTTGGCTCTTACACAAATTTTCGACTCTACAAAGGTGGAAAAGGAGATGAAGGGGTTACATTTGAACTTCGCATACACACACACACACACACACCAAGGCTCAAGCTATCCCCTCCAAGCTTCCTGGCTCTCTTATCCCCTCCTATCACCATGTCCAGAGCAGAGCAAACTTGTTGGCAATATGTCACAAGCCAAGGCAAGATGGGCTCGAGGGGTAGTGAGAGATGCACTTGCAAGCCAAGTGGCTATAGTGGAGCCGATAGAATCAAGGCACATCTTACAAAGTTTAGTGGCATAGGGGTTGCATCTTATAAAAAGCCAATACACGAAGCTATCAGAAGAGTTATTGAAATGGGTAGCTAAAAGATCCCAAGGTACAAGGAATACACCTTCACAATCTCAAGCTATATCACATGCAAGAGGTTCACAATGGCTCATGTGATCCCCAAACTCAAGCATCTCAAGCTGATGAGCCCATAAACATAGACAGAGAGAATGTGCCTCTTGGCTCTCTTGGAGAAGCCTCTATACATGCTAGCTTGCAAAAAACAACGTAAACAAGGAGCCACACAAGCCATCATGAAGGCTTTTATACAATGTGGGTTCTCTTTCAATGTTACACGGACACCGACACCGAGAAAAGCCATTGAAAATATATCATTGTTAGGGTACTGATGGCAAGGGTCTTCCCTATGAAGAATTGAGGACAATTGGGCTCAAAAGAACAAAGCATTCATTAAAGAGAGAGCTTGAGCCCATGATGGGGACATGGAAAAAGTATGGATGCACAATCATGTGTGACGAATGGGCCGACATGAGAAAGAGGAATGTACACAACATTTTGGTGCATTATTGCAAAAGGAGCATAATCCTTCAAGCCATAGATGCATCACTTACTCGTACTACGGTCACATGTGAGTTTACACTTTATAGTCTATTTTGACTTCTAATTTTTGGGATTTCAGATTATCATTTATTGGGCAATGTGCAATGTGCATGTCCATGTGCATGTGCAATGTGCATGTGCACTTGCACATGATACTCATGCACTTGCATGACACGCGTGTACGTGCATGTGCATGACACACGTGCACGTGCATGTGCAATGATTGTGCATGACACGTGTGCGTGCCCCTGCAATGATTGTGCACGACACGTGTGCGTGCGCGCGTGCACGACAGGTGCATTGTGCATCGTGCAAGTGCATTGTCACTTGCGAATGTGCAATGTCACTTGTGCATGTGCAATGTCACTTGTGCATGTGCAATGTGCATATGGCATGTTACATGTTACATGTGCATATATAAAGTGCATGTGCTATGTGCAATGTGCAATGTGATTGTTGGAGTTTGAGGTCTGCGGAAGCACGCGAACAGCAAAAGGAGGAAGAAGAAGCTTGGAGCACAACACACAATACTTAATGCATTACCAAGAGAATGTACAAAGATAAGTGACCCATTAGGGTTCTAAGCGTATAAACAAGCCCCGGGGGGGGGGGGGGGGGGGGGGGGGGGGGAGGAAAAAAACCTCCTAAAGAGGGAAACACGTGTCCCGAGGGTCCTAGTGTGTTCACACATATCACTACCTAAATATATCAACAAATCCCCCCTGATAAGTGACCCATTAGGGTTCTAAGCGTATATACAAGCCGGGTGTGTGGGGGGGGGGGGGGGGGGGGGGGGGGGGGAACCTCCTAAAGAGGGAAACACGTGTCCCGAGGGTCCTAGTGTGTTCACACACATCACTACCTAAATACATCAACAAATCCCCCCTAGGACCGATGCGGTGAACAAGGAGCTTGCATTCATGTATAAGAAAGTGTCAAACTATGTGGAATCAATCCACAAAAGGAAGTAAGCCCAAAGCTTTGCGAAAAGCTTCAAACTTCTCCCTAAGCAAAGCCTTTGTAAAAAGATTTGCAATGTTCTCCTGAGTGGGGATATATGCCAAACTGATCTCTCCAACAGAGAACCTCTCCTAGACATAATGTAGGTGCATCTCAATGTGCTTATAGTGCGCGCATGGAACACACGGTTCCTCACAACTCCCAATGCGCTCTAACTGTCAGTGAAGATGGTGGTGGCAAAAGACTGACCAACACCCAAATCAGTCATAAGGTGTCTGAGCCACACACACCCAAAAGCCGTTGTGAAAGCTTCCCTATACTCAGCCTCACATCTAGAAGTGGCCACAATAGTTTGTTTCTTGATCAACCAAGATATGCATGAGCTACCAAGCATGAAGCAAAAACCATTGATGGACACACGAGTGTCATAGCGTCCGGCCCCTCAAAGTCAAAAAAGCATGTAAATCCGGCAGTAGTGATCCTCCCATTGGGATAAAACAATCCAAGTAGCCAGTTACCACTCAAGTAGCGAAAGATGCGCTTAACCGCTTGTCAATGCTTAACACCTGGGCAATGCATAAATCTGCTCAGCCATGAGACAGCAAACTGAATATCTGGCCAAGTAATGCATAAGTAAATCAAGCATCCAACACCCTGTTGGTAGAGAACAACATCAAATGCATCTCAAGCATCATGAAGACTCAACCAAAAACCTGTTTCCATAGAAGTGGCTATAGGTTTGCAATCTTCAAGGCCAAAACGTTGCAATAACATGTCAATATATTTTGTTTGACACAAAGCTATTCCACCATCAACTTGCATAGTCCTAGTGTGTTCACACACATCACTACCTAAATATATCAACAGTGCTAGCTTTCAAGATAAATTATCAATTGATTAATGATTCAGTTTGTTTTATATGTAAACAAGTCGGTTCATTTATGATGATATCCGTCAAGCTATCATGGACATTGGTTTAGAAAAAGTAGTCCAAGTGATCACAGATAATGGAAATAATTGTATGGCTATGGGCAAGCTTTTGGAAGAAGAATTCCCCTCTATTGTGTGGATACCATGTGGTGCCCATAGCATGCCCATTGTAGGGAAGATACCATGAATTACACCATTTTTACCACTTGCTTAAAAGTGGTCTCTTTGTTCACAAAGAGACCAAAGTTGCTTGTATTTAGGTCTTTCGATGATATTGACTTGGTGGAGCCTACCAAGACGAGATTCGCATACATGTGCATAGTCATGGAGAGATTAGCAAGAGTAAGACAAGCATTGATGCAGACACTTGTATCACCTCATTGAACAACTTGGGATGGACATATTGGTCCAAAGGTACTTGTACGACAGACATGTTTGGATGATAGTTTATGGAGGGATGTGGAGAGTGTGGGCTTTACGACCCTTATATTCACTCATATGCATAGCAAATAGAGAAGGGCTGCATGCTTTAACTTGTATACGAGTTCATGGACCACAAATATCCTTATTTGATATTGGAGATTTAAGTTAGTAACTTGGTAGCTTTTTTTTTTAATATGTGCACTATGTATGTCACTATGTGTATGTCAAATGTCACATGTGTGTAGTAGCGTACGTCACGTGTGTGTATGAGTCATGATATATGTCACATGTGTATGTCACATAATACATTTGTGTATGTGTCATGTGATATGTCACATGTGTATATGCATTGTGTATGTGACATGTGTGTGTCACATCTGCCATGTATGTATGTACTATGTGTATGTCACATGTGTGTGTAATATAATATATCATATATGTATGTACTATCGTCTGTCACATATGTGTATGTGCATTGTGTATATCACATTTGTGTGTGCGATGTGTGTATGTGGCATGTCACATGTGCATTCAAGTTTTCAACATTGTTATTGTTTTGCTTTTGACTTGATTTGTTTTCTATTTATAGGATAGATAAAATAAAAGGAGTATGAAGGAAGAGGTGCCATGGACACAAAGGAAACCATCCTCAACCTTAGATTCTATGCAAATTTCTATATCTCATGATTAGTTCAGAATTTGGAGAAAGTAATCCTCCCATCACGTCCTTGAACATGCCAAAACGCTAAGATTGACTGTCTATGTGCTTGATCCTCACACTCGAAGGTCTTGTTTTGAATTGATGATCATGGATGACATCATCAATTCGTAACCGCCATTGATGAATTGCCCTTGAAAACCTATATAAGGAGGGATTGGCAACATATATATTAAGTCTTACCAATGCCAGTCTTGGGAGCTCAAGGAGTCGTGATCACCAAGTAAGTACTCTCAAGTTCTAGTTCGAGTTCCAGTCTTGTCCTTTGTTCTAGTCTTATCTAGTCTTGGATCCTAATCATCTTATCTTGTCCTATTGTGATCTCATAGTACGAGAACCTTTCCATTTATTTCTTGTATCTAGTTCCATCTCCCTAAAGGGAGTTCCTGTAATCCAATTATCTTGCTTCATACCTACGGTCCCTAGTTGTGGGATCTCCTGTATCATCTCTAGTCGAGTTATTCATACCCATAAGTCCCGAGTTGTGGGGAGTATGACTTGCATATTCTTGTATTATTTTCCCTATGTGGATGATCTTGTAATCAAAAGTATAGTTCCAAAACCTTGTCCAATCTAGTTGGAGGGCACAATCTAGTGCTCCACTGACATTTTGGCAAAACTACCTTCATCTAGACCAAGCACCATGGATTCCCTTTTCAAAGAGATTCAATCTACCATAAAGGATTTGATAGGACAAGTATAAGAGCTAAAACAATTGCTACAACAAGGTGATCGATCAATTTCAAGCTATGCCTTACGCATCAATGTGGATCTACATATCAAGAAGACTACATGGTTAATCAGTTCCGAAGTGGTCTCAAACCTGAAGTGAAGTATCTTTTGCTATCCATGCCTCAGGCAGATACATTAAAGGATGTTATCAATCGAGCACTTCAATGTGAGAATCAATTGCTCAAAGAAATCGAACTCCAAGATCTAGCAACATCGAGTAATCAAGACACCCTTCATCAAGAATATGAATCAACAATCCTTGAAGATCAGAAAATCATTACAAATGATGTGAAGCATATACACTATGAATATAACCAAAAGGCAAAGGCGAAGAAGAAGTTCATCTTCAATCAAGGAGGTACTCCTACTCAAGTCTCTCCATCAAAGATTTTGAAAACACCACAATGTACCAATAGAAGTTTGAAGGATCTATCTTGTGAAGAACCCATGCAATTGAATGATATCAAGTTCGGAAGACTTACACCAAGGGAACAAAAGCATCAAAAAGAAAATGGTTTATGCTTTTATTGTGAACGTCATGATCATTTATTCAATTGCCCTAAGAAGAAGAAGAAAGTTGGGATTAGAACTTCCACAATCATTATCCCACATCAAAAGTATCATCATCAGAGTCAAAATAAGAATAGTGTCCATCATCAGAATCATGCCCTTGATTATGGAATTTGTACCTAGATATACTAAAAACCCTTTCCAATTTCAAATGGATATTCATCATCGTCGTTTTCCATTACCACGTATCACAAACTCTACAAAGACCAAGCGCTATGAACATTCAACTTCTAGAAGATTTCACAGTCACATAACCGCTCCTCGTGGAAATCGTCGTTTGAGGGGAGATGATGTCACGGACACAAAGGAAAGCAACTTGTACCTTGGATTCTATGCGAATTTCTATATCTCATGATTCGTTCACAATTTGGAAAAATTAATCCTTCCATCGCATTCTTGAGCATGCCAAAACCCTAAGCTCGACTTTCTATTTGCATGATTCTGACCCCCAAAGGTCTTGTTTTGAATTGATGACATCATCAATTCGTAACCGTCATTGATGAGTTGCCTTGAAAACCTGTATAAGGAGGGGTTGGCAACATATATACTTAGTCTTACCAATCCGAACCTTCGAAGCTCAAGAAGTCATGATCACCAAGTACTCTCCAAGTTCAAGTTCGAGTTCTAGGCTTGTACTTTGTTCTAGTCTTGTCTAGTCTTGTCTATTGGACATCCTCTCTTGTCCTATTGTAATCTCGTAGTACGAGATTCCTTCCAGTTATTTTTTGTATCTAGATCATCTCCCTAAAGGGAGTTCTTATAATCTAGATCATCTCCCTAAAGGGAGTTCATATAATCTAGACATCTTGTTTCATACCTATGGTCTCGGATTATGGGATATCCTCTATCATCTCTAGTCTAGTTATCCATACCATCAGTCCCAACTTGTAGGACTTCTTGTATCAGTTACATATTCTTGTATTATCCTACCTACGTGGGTGATCTTATAATTGGAAGTATTGTTTCAAAATCTTGTCCAGGCTAGTCAAAGGGCACAATCTAGTGCTCCCCTGACAAAAGGTGGGATTGGTTCCATTGCCCTATACATGGAATGGCAAATCTACCACACCCTTTATCAAGGTTGTTAGCAACGTTTTCGCAACGTCCAAGGCAACGTGTTGCTAACGCGTTAGCAACATCGCAACGTTTGGACCTGGACGTTGCGAAAACGTTGCGAACCATTTCTTTTTTTTTTTTTTTCATTTTCTTTTGCAAATATAGTAACCTAAATGTATATTATAGTATATCCATATATAATATGTATTATATAGTATGTATTATGTTAATTTATGTAATATGTATTGAATATTTAATATTTATGATTCATTCCAAATTCTCGAATCCTTGAGTCTTGACACCTGTTCAATGAAGTGATGGAAGATGCACAATGCACATTGCACATGTATGATGTCAGAATTTACAAGTTACAACTAATCATTATCATGACTCAATGACTCATTCTAAAATTCAAATTCACAATGCACATTCAAGCAACTCATATGACAATGGACATAAATGATGAGAGTCCAGACAAATACTATTATATACATAATACAACTTACAAGTAACATTGAAATTTAAAACAAACTTCAAAGAATTATAATTTATGACAAAAACATGTGAAAAAGTCAACCTCATCTCAAAATTATGACACTGGTGACTATCATGACTCATAACTCATATGTGATATGATATATCAGAATCCAATCATCAATGTCCATAATACATATACATCAATGATCATACCAAACTCCAGTAACCATCATCCATGTCACATCATACATGATATCACTAAGTAGTCAAACAATAAACTGCAATGTCAATAATACAATGATCAATCAATATCAAGTAAATCATAAGTCATAATATCATAATACATATGACATGTCACATGAGCAGTCATCAATCCTCAAAATCCTCTGAGTCACTATCATCATCATCACTATCATCATCATCATCATCATCATGTGGTGCTCGACTAATAGATGCCTCAATCCTACTAGTAGATGGACCTGGTACACTGTGTGCTCTATGACTAGAACGAGTCCGAGATGCCCTCGTATCATGCTGTGGCACTGTCAACTCCTGATAGAGCATGTCATATAGATCAAGGTCCTCTGTCGGAATGCTAGGTATATCATGGACCCTCTCTATATCAAGCTCATCAACGTTCACATGCCGCACCTCTGCTGAGTGGCCACCACGCTCCAATAAACGCAAGTTGCAGTGGCAATAGACAAGCCGCTCCAACTGCAATGTAGATAGTCTATTCCTCTTCTTTGTATGGAAGAGGGCCCATGTACTCCAATTCCTTTCACATGGACTTGCACTACAGTCCTGTGAAAGTATGCGGATGGCTAACTTTCTCTGCAAGATAAAAAAGAAAGAGTTCATTAAGAAGAGGAATGACTCATGAGACAAACTTCAAAGTTATAACTTATTAGTTAAATACTCAAAAGGAAATTAGAATGACTTGTCACTTACTAGCTCAGGTGTACCAACACCGTATCTCTCCCACCATGTCACAGGCATCAACTGCATACTTCTCAAGCATGCCGTGTCTCTACCAAAAAGTCCTTCATTATTCTGAAACTGGGTGAGCTGAAGCTCCAACTTCCCACGTAGCTCCACATCAGAAGGTCCATACAATCGATCTACATAGTCATTCCAAGCAGTCACAAGCTCCATATCCAATGACTGTGATGCAGATCTCCATAAAGGATGTAGTAGATTGGCCATCCCATGTATAGGGCGATGGAACCAATCCCACCTCTTCCTCCATATTCCTTTTATTTCCTCTATCCTATGGATAAAAAACAAATGAAGTTAGAAAACAATAAGATTTAAGAATGTTGAAGAGTCAAGACTTGAAAGTTGAACATGAATGCTCATACAAAAAATAAAATATGGTTACCCAAGTTAAAAGTTTCAACTTACCTCTCCAATGTCAAATAAGGACATCTCTGTATAGACTCTCCGACACGATCCATGAACTCATAAACAAGTCCAAGTGTGCAGCCCTCTCTATCTGCTATGCGTATGAGTGAATATAAGGGCTGTAAGGCCCGCACTAATCCCTCCACATCCCTCCAAAAGCTGTCATCCAAACATGTGCGTCGTACAAGCTCTGCCTTTGGACTAGTATGTCCATCCCAAGCTAACCAATCAGGTGATACAACTGTCTGCATCAGTGCTTGCCTCACTCTTAATAATCTTTCCATGACTATGCACATGTATGCAAATCTGGTCTTCGCGGGCTTCACCAAATCAATATCACTGTAAGACCGAAATATAGCAAGCAATTTTGGTCTCTTTGTGAACAAAGAGACCACTTTTATGCAAGTGGTAAAAATGGTGTAAATCCATGGTATCTTCCCCACATCCTCTATCAGCAAATCAATGCAATGGGCAGCACACGGTGTCCACACAATAGAAGGGAATTCTTCTTCTAGAAGCTTGCCCATAGCCACACAATTGCTTCCATTATCTGTAACCACTTGGACTACCTTTTCTACACCAATGTCCATGATAGCTTGACGGATATGATCATAAATGAATCCACCTGTTTACATATAACACAATGAATCATTAATCAATTGATAAATTATAATTTATCTTGACATGTGTCATGCACATGCACATGCCACATGCACATGCACATGCACATGCACATTGCACATGCCACATGCACATGCACATGCACATGCACATGCACATGCACATGCACATGCACATGCACATGCCACATGCACATGCCACATGCACAATGCACATGCCAGCAGCCACATGCATTGCACATGCACATGCACATGCCACATGCCACATGCACATGCCACATGCACATGCTGCATGCACATGTGTCATGCTGCATGCACATGTGTCATGCTGCATGCACATGTGTCATGCTGCATGCACATGCCACATGCACATGCACAATGCACATGCACATGCACATGCACATGCACAATGCACATGGCAACATGCACATGGTGACATGCACAATGCACATGTGTCATGCTGCATGCACAATGGCAAATGCACATGCACAATGCAATGTGCACATGTGTCATGCACATGCACAAGGAAAATGCACATGTGAGATGCCACATGCATGCAGCATGATTGATCATTGCACAATCAAATATAAATTGAAAATTCAAAAATCAGTTCACTCACCTGTGATTGTAGTACCAGCAGCTGATGCATCTATGGCTCGAAGGAACATGGTCCCTTTGCAACAATGCACCAAAATGTTGTACACATTTCTCTTTTGTATGTCCGTCCATCCGTCACACATGATTGTGCATCCATACTTTGCCCATGTCTCTTTCATAGGCTCAAGCTCTCTCTCTAATGCTTCCTTTGTTTTTTTCAGCTCCGTTGTCCTCAAGTCTTCATAGGTAGGCCCTTGCCAACGAAACCCTAATAGTGAAACCTTCTCAATGGCATTTCTCCATGCCGATGTCCGTGCAACATTAAAAGACAAACCACATTGTATAAAAGCTTTCATGATGGCTTGTGTGGCTTCTTGTTTACGTTGTTGTTGCAAGCTAGCACGTATAGATGCTCCTCCAAGAGAGCCAAGTGGGTGCTCTTGTGGATCATGCTCTACTCTTGTACTCTTTCTTGGTGGCTCATGCTCTATGTCAATGTCTATGGAAGCTTGAGATGCTTGAGTTTGGGGATCACAAGAACCATGTGAACCGCTTGCTTGCGATCTAGCTTGGGATTGGGCTCCACTATTCCTTCTACCAAGGGCTTTTTGAGCTACCCATGCCATTAGCTCTACCTTTATAGCTTCGGGCATAGGCTCTTTGCAAGGTGCAACTCCTATGCCACTAAGTCTTCCAAGGTGTGCCTTGATCCTATCAGCTCCACCGGCTCCACTATAGCCACAAAGCTTGCAAGTCCATCTCTCACTACCCCCGGAGCCCATCTTTCCTTGGCTTGTCACATATTCCCAACATGCTTGTTTTGCTTTAGGCATGTTGATGGAAGAGGTTAGAAGCTTGGAGAGGACTCAAGATAGGAAGCAAGCTTAGGGGGGTCACGTGTGTGAGGGTGTGTGTGTAATAAAGTACCTTCACCTTGGTCCTTCTTGAAGCTTAGCTTGCGTTTTGCTCTGCAGCACTGGTGTGTTTTGCTCTCGGGTCGCCTGTCGAAAATGCCTCAATGAGGCCGTTTCGGCGAAACGGCCTCATTTGAGGCAAATTTTTTTGTGTTTGTTTGCAACGCGTTGCGAACGTCGCAACGTTGCGACGTTGCGTTGCGAACGTTGCGAACGCATCGCAACGCGTTGCGATGCAACACTGCCCTTTATCGAGATTTACAAAATCATTGGATATGGAGCTTGTGAGAGCTTGGAATGACTATGTAGATCGATTGTATGGAGCTTCTGACGTGGAGCTACATGGGAAGCTAGAGATTAAGCTCACTCATATCCAAAATAAGGAAGGATCTTTTGGTAGAGACTTTGCATGCTTGAGAAGCATGCAATTGATGCATGTGACTTGGTGAAGAGATACACTATTGGTACACATGAGGCTAGTAGTTCATGACTTCATACTCACTATTAACTAATAACTCATTTCTCTTGAGCATTCATTTTTTAATGGACTCTTTAATTCATTAAAGATTTCTCTTTTTTCTTTCTTATTATGCAACGACACTTAGCCATTCACATACTTTTACAAGATTGGAGTGCCAGTCCCTCTGAAAGGAACTGGAGTACATAGGCCCTCTTCCACACAAAGAAGAGGAATAGGCTATCCACACTACAATTGGAAAAGCTTGTATATTGCCATTGCAACTTGCGTTTATTAGAGCGTGGTAACCACTCAACGGAGGTGTGATAGGTCAACGTCGAAGACCTTGACATTGAGAAGGGCCATGATATGCCTACCATTCCGACAAAGGACCTTGATCTATATGACATGCTTTATCAGGAGTTGACCATGCCGCAACATGATACAAGGGCATCTCAAACTCGTGCTAGTCATAGTGCACATATTGTACCAAGGTTATCTACTACTCGGATGGAGGCATCTACTAGACGGGCACTACATCATGACGATGATGATGATGATGTTGACTCAGAGGATTTTAAGGAATGATAATTCATCATGATTTATGATTTATTTTATATTGATTCTATTATTGGCATTTTACTGTTTGACTATTTAGTGCTATGATGTATCATTTATGACAATGTCAAAGTTCTAAGTTGACTCTTTGACATATTTCATATATGATTTGTGACTCACTGACTTGTCATTGTATTTGTCATGCTTTGGATCTTGAATCTTGATGGGCAGTGGATCATGAGTTTAAATTTTTGAGTCAAATGTTATTGGTGATTATTACTTGTGCAATGTGGATTTAATATTTAAAATGACAATGATTATTTGTGATTTGTGTTATAAGTAACTAGCTACTAGTTTTAAAATTAAAGTGCTCAATGCTCATAGCTTATTGAGTAGTCAATCGTGATCTAAATCTTTAAATTTTAATTGACTGAATGTGCAATGTGAATTTAATATTTAAAAGGACAATGATTATTTGTGCAATGTGAATTTAGAATGATAAGTTTGAACTTTGAACTTTGAGCTTTGAAGTGGAAAGTTTGACATGTGCATTCTGCACATACTATAGTCACTAGTGACCAATGTACATTGGATTACATATATATATATATATATATATATATATATATATATATATATATATATATATATATATATATATATATATATATAGAGAGAGAGAGAGAGAGAGAGATATAAATACATACATACATACATACATACATATATATGTGTGTGTGTGTGTGTGTATATATCTAAATCATCATATAATTAGCAAGTAGCCTAGGGTGCCAAAAAAAATATGAAAAACAAAAAAGAAAACATTAGCAACGTTTTCGCAACATCTAGCACAAAACGTTGTTATGTCTATGGAGGCTGAAAATATGTCAACCATAGGATCTTCTAAAGAACCCATTTGGTTAGCACCTCTATGCAACCACAAGTTTGGTGTGCCAAAAAAGACACCTGTTTTGGTTGTGATACCACTTCATTAGAGAGGTATTAGAGAATGACATGATTGCTTTCATCAAGGTCAATACTTCATAGAATCCTACAGATGCTCTCAATAAGCATCTAATCAAGGCACATCATCAGCAATTTATATGGATGATGGGAGTTGCTTACCTTAAAGGAGCCTCCTTGGCCCTTTACGTGGGAGGTTGTTGGCGATAAATGCCCTAATGACTCTCCTTTCATATATTTTTACCCTCGCATGTGAACCCTCGCACGTGATAGCTCTCTTCAAGAGCTTTCCAAATTTATTCCTCTTATATTTTTTTGACCCCAAATTGGGAGGATAGGCATTTACATTATCTTTCTGACTTTTGATCATTGGATATGTGTGAACATGTCCAAATGACCTAAAAGTCAATTATCAATAAAACTTGGACTTCTACAACTTTAGCTTCTCCATCTTTGTCTCCAAAAATTTGGACAAGTTTATCCCTCTACTCTCTCTCTCCCAATACAATAGCTCACTCCCTTGCCGTTTGATGGAAGCAAGCACACCATAGTGTAGCTCTCTATACCCTCTTTCACATTATTCATGAATTTTCTTTTTAATTAAAACATTGCAAAAAAATATAGTACTCATTTTATATTTTCATTTTGCAACACTTTACATACTAACATTTTAAACCCCACTCGTTCTTTTTTTCTGCTTTCATTGTACTATTGATCCTAATGGAAGTACCCATCAAGAGAAAGATGTATAACAGTCGAGAACTCTTACGCAACAAAGGAGAGTATGCCTCATCAAGTTGAGGGCATAATCCTAAAGATAATAACCTAATCTTGGAGCAGCTCATACATGTAAAACCCTTGGCACCTAATCTACCCAAAACCCCCCTCCTCAACCACCCTCCTCCCTCCCCCCCCCCCCAAAAAACACACACACACACACACACACACACACACACACACACACACACACACACACACACATATATATATATATATATATATATATATATATATATATATATATATATATATATATATAGTATTTATCCCTTGCTTCCCCCTTCTTCATGGAAGAGAACTTGCCTGCCTTGCTGAAGGTCATCTCTTTGGGATAAGAGATAGGGGCATTGGGAAATGCCCTTCCATACCTAAAAAGCCATGGATAAGTTGACTTCTCAACTCCAATTGAGTTAAGGGATGGGTAATATGCATATGCCGACATTATATGAGAGACGTAGATTCCAATGCATTTACTATCTTCCATAAAGTAGTAGATCAAGCTTTTATGTGTTCTTAACACCAAATATGTGAAGGAATGCTATATATGCACTATTCATGGATTGTTTATTTAAAAAAATAAAAATATTGCCAAGAAATATCATACTTGTTTATCGTTTCCAATTTATTAGTATTGTACATGCATAACGTTTTAAAACCATTTTCTAAAACTCGTTTTTAAAACTCTCTTTGTACTATTGGGGAGGGGATCTCCCTCCCTCCCTCCCTCCCTCCCTCCCTCCCTCCCTCCCTCCCTCCCTCCCTCCCTCCCTCTCTCTCTCTCTCTCTCTCT